>CAJHQP010000487.1:7500-186924 GCA_905132765.1 Moricandia arvensis
TGGGGAGATATATGAAGAGAATTTAAATATCTGGGTTGTTTTTTCAAGAGGTAATTAGTATAGGTGGGAATAGATAAGGCTGTTGTGTTTACAGAAGTTTTTAGGCAGTCAACCCAACTTATTCAAGTTTTTTTATATACATCATATCAAACGTCCATCTATACTATTAAACAAACGATACACCTAAATAATTTTTTGTTGTTTATTTTACTTATTACAATGCCATGTCATTCTTTAATTTTACCCTTTCATTATTATCGACCAAACAATTAATGTAGGATATTCAGTTTTTGATATTCTTAAATAACAAGATTTGAAAATATATAACTATTTAAGAAAGTTACGTAGAGTTGTTGTTTTACCGTATATTTTCTAATATATACTCTCTCCATTTCACTTTACTTGTCGTTCTAGGTTTTTACACACAGATTAAGAAAACATTTAGTTTTACATATTTCCAAAATAAAAACATCATTACCTATAAACCTAACCACATTTCAACCAATCAAAAATAGAATTCTATATAAAATTAATAAATTTTGCATTGGAATCATAAAACGACACTTATTTTGAAACGGAAATTTTACTCTATAACGACATCTAATTTGAAACGGAAGGAGTAATTAACAATAATATCTTGGTATTTAATTTAATTTTGCAAATGCAACAAACTTTAACATCAAAAATTATGCTGCAAGCTAAACAAAATATAGGCATTAGAAACCCTAAACACACGTCTTCAACTCATTATATATGGGTATTCTCAATTCGACACATCCACTATTCGTTTTCATATAATTTTAGTGTTCTAATATTTTTTGAACGAATTAGTGTTCTAATTTAAATGTCATGTTTGTGATCTTATGTAGGTCTAATAGATCATGGGGGATGATGCTTACAGAACGTCTCAATCAAATCAAGCAGCTAGGGTTATTGATGATATCCTCCGCGGTGCTGACCACATCTTTGAAACCATGTTCGTCACCTCAAATCTTCGCCACACCAACATGTCTCTTCAGCTATTCCGCAGAGAAGACGCCTCAATGCATCAACACCTTCAAAATCTCCTTCAATTGGTACTTACAAATTGAATTCATTGGTGTTAGATAATGCTTTGTTCTCAATATTAGATATTTAATGGTAGATGGTATTTATTGGCTCAGGGAAGCAGTTAGAAGAATATGGGGTTGCCACAGAGCCTCTCAGGTCAAGACATAACTCGTGGAGTCTTTACATGCCACTGGTTTTTCCAGTTAGTGCAGTCCTTGCCTATGCTTGGGAAAGATAGCTTGCTGGCCAAGCTGGTGCTTCTGCTGTTGACAGAATAAGGTTTCACATTGTTGCTAATAACTTTAATCCATACTACTAAAACATGATACACCTAAAGATTTTTCACTGAATTTTCTACTTATTTAAAATGTCATTCCTTAATTTTGGCTTTTCATTATTAATTAATTTTGACCAAGCAATTAATTAGGATATTCAGTGTTTAATATTTTTAAATGAGAAGATTTGAAAATATATAACTATTTTGAGAAAGTTACGTTGAGTTGTTGTTGTTACCATATATTTTATAATAGTTACTTAACAATAATATCTTGGTATTTAATTTAGTTTCAAAATGCAACAAATTTTAGCACGAAAATTATTTGTTAGCTAAACAAAATATAGGCATTAAAAATCTTAAGCACACATCCTCAACTCATTATATAAGGGTATTCTCAATTAATTAATATACGCATCCGCTATTCGTTTTCATATACAAATTAGTGTGTTTTTTAAATCTCATGTTTGTGATCTTATGCAGGTCTAATAGATCATGGGATGTGGTTATGGAACGTCTCAATCAATTGAAGTGGCTAGGGTTATGGCTGATATCTAACTGTTTGTGTACATGGAGTACTTCCCATATGAGAATTTTTTTTATGGATTGCCCCGTAAGATGTTACTTTCTGTTACTTTCCTCTTTGCAAATTATTCCTCTAAATCATTGATAGCTATCAGGGAAAGATAGATGAGCCACTCCACTTATCACCAATTGGTTTTAGGTTGGAAGCCCATCTAGTTTAACATGGTATCAGAGCCCGATCCAAACAATCCAACCCGATCCATTATCGATCCAGCCCAAAGTCGGCACATCGATCCTTGCCCAAACATTCCGAGATTGACGCTCAAAGAGCCATCATCTCAAGGGAGCGTATCAGGGAAATATAGATGAGCCACTCCACTTATCACCAATTGGTTTTAGGTTGAAAGCCCATCTAGCTTAACAATAGCAGAACAAATTTGTCTCTAATACCAAATGATAGAAAGCAGAAGCTTAGATTAAAAAGATACACGAGATGCAAAGGGGATTCATGTACAATCGGTTTGATATAAACGTAGAAGTTTTATGTGTAAATCGGTTGAATTTGAGAATACTCTTCCACGTGTTTATAAAAGCTCGTTAAAGTTGAGAATACTCTTTCTGTACGTTTAGCTATGACTGCTCAATGTTTATTTCAATTTCAAAAGTTTTATATACAAAAAAACTCTAAAACAACCTATTTATAAGATATGAAATAGAATGTAACTTAATCTTCTAATCCTAATCTAAAAAGATCTATAATTGTTTTCGACATAAAGCCTGCTAAGTTCCTTGTAGTAAAGTTCGTAACCAAAAGTTGCACTGGAGGGTTACTGTTGGAAGTGCGTTTCACCCACTCCAAACCCTGTCCAAGAATTAAGCCTAATATTTTAAAGACTCGTTAAAAAAACAATAGAACCATGAAGAATGAAGGCCAATATAGAGCTTGGAGAATAGTCAATGTCGACATGACTAAGTTAACCCAAAACGTAACAAAAATTGGAGCATTAAAAACGATCTTAATCATACCAGATACTCGTTAGAGATCTTGTAGCCATAATCCTTCTCCAAAATGTATAAAAGAACGGCGAAGAAGAAAGGGAAGGAATCCAAGTCTCATACATCAAAACTATACTCAAATTATTTTTCAAATTTACTTGTATACGTATCTATGTTGGTCATCACAGTTACATGAGCTCGAAATATCAATGCTAATAACTTTTTCGTAACAAAATCATCAGTAATAGTCTTTTTTATTCATTACTTCTTTGATATGATTTTTGGGTGGATTTTGAAATCCATTAGTCAGTATTATACAACGTGAAAGAGAGAGTTCGTAACTTTGATCTTAGTACTATGATCGTTGGGTTCTCATGGCAATAACATCTTATTTGGTACCTTTTCTTTAAAACCAATCTTATCTTTGTCGGTACGCAACATGTAGCAAGTGCTAGTAGAAGCGAACTCTAGAAGGAGAATGTCAATGTTTTGTATATCGTCCTTCATTGTGGACATTTCCGTTTACCAAATGATACTCTGTTTATCTTCCCTTGTACAATGGATAAAAGATGTTGCCATTTTGGATTTGAATGTAGTATTTGTACAATGTGGAGCAAAAGCACATATCAAAAGTATAAAATTATTCTTCATCAGCTTACATCGTACATATATGATTCGTTATATCTGGCAATCTTATAAATGCAAAACAAAAATTTGCATCTTGCTGGCCCTAACTACAACATCAATATGTGTTTACAAGCCCTAGGCCTACCTCTTCTGCAAGTTCGTCCCATACAGGCAGGAGTATCAAAACCACCAGAATAATTGCAGTCCCGACAAGTGCCTTCCTCCATGTTCCAACCTCGGTCACATCGTTCAGGCATGCTTTCTCAGGTGTTCTCTGTCAAAGAAATTGTACTCTTTTAGAAACAGCTCGTATGGACTTGCAGGTACAGAGTTCAGAAATTCTTTATACCTGGCAGATTAGCACGTAGAGACCCCAAGGAAGTGCCAAAGGGCCACCGAGCTGAGAAGTAGGAAAAAGTAAGGGCAAATAAACTCGCAGGTTCGAGAGCAAATATTATATCAACACCAGAACATGGCTCAGAACAGTTGAAATATACCACTCTAAGCCCAAGCATTACATAGGTGGACAAACCAAATATAACCAGTACATTTTTCCCAAATGCGCCCTGCACAAAAGCCATAACATGTTTCAGACGTGATATATATATATATATATATATATATTATATAATGTGTCAACATTCTGATCCCTTGCATGAATATCTTAAAACCTTTTCAGTCCATAGTTGTTGCTTGGACAAGACAATAATTTTGAGAGTATACAATAATACAGAACACTTGAATCATTGCAGCAAGTTCTAATGACAAGAAGCCTATTCCTTAATACGAGTCGGGATTTTTTTCAGGTTTTGTAACCGAAATTTATACTATGCAATATTAGGCTTTAAATCTACAACCGTTTCAAAAACGAGCGAGTACCTGTACGGCTCTTCCTCCATCCAAACACCCAACAGGAAGCATATTAAAAGCCGTTGATGTTAAACCACACCTTACAATTAAATTTGAGTTTACGTTAAAAGTTGTAACAATTTCAGATGAATAGTAGTAGGGTATAAGCCAAGGCGCTAGACGCTACCATCCAGCAATAACAAGCGGGTGGATCCAAACCGTTGTAGCATGCATAGCTCTGCAATTAACAGAAACGGGTGTTGGAGTTAAGATATTTTTCTGTCTAGGTTGAACAGTCGCTAGCTGTAGAGAGCTTACGCGTATCCCAGGGTTGCTCGGCTGATAAGTCCAAGAAGTAATGAACCTTGGAATAACATGCTGGGTACCTGCACCAGATCGCTAGCTGCATCTGGGTTAGTAGAAAGAAACAGACCAACAGCAAACATGGAAACTGAGAGTGCAGCTCCAGCGAATGGACCAGCTAGCGAAATGTCAACTTTTGTACTCCGGTCGGGAAGAATTGACTTGAACTGTATAAATCAAGTAAGCAGCGCTACTACGTCAGCCAATAGTCTTGTCTTGGATATACTTCAACAAATTTTAAGTAGAGAAGTAAAGATATTCATTGTCTTATCAACAGAAACAGGAGAAATAAGCTCCCTGAACTTGAAAGAGTTGCGCAACAGACATGATGAAGAATACCACCTGTGTGATTGCACCAAAACTGGCGAGTGTGATGTTTGGAATGAAGTAAGGAATGCTAAGCTTTACTTTCTTTGGAACTGCAGCAATAAAGTGCCCCAATTCCTGCAAAAAAATTGTTTTTTATACAAAAAACAATAACAATAATGAGAGCAAAAATAAGAACATATCACCAATAGAGGAAAGTTTATCATTTCACCAAAGAAGCCTGCCTGCTTGAAATGAAAGAAACATAACCGTCATTACTGTATAACCACATAAGCTGTAACTTACATGAAACAAAAGAATTCCCAAGACACCATATGCCAAAGGCAATGCAGAATCTACAAATGGATACAAAAGCTCCATATCAGGTGGCTCAACAGCATTTGGGTCGGTGAAATACCTTACTACCTCAGGAGGTAAACGGTTAATCTGTCAATCAAGTAAATTACATCACTGCATATATGTGATTGCACTTAAGATCAGTGACATAATGATGTAGTGCTCCTGGGATAAGAGGTACCTGAGAAGCAATTCCCAGTTCTACAGAGGAACCAATTGTCAGAAGAAACAATATGAACGCAATCACATACTGCCAGAGCGTGGTTGGTCCTGGCTCCGAGACTTCTTTACGAAGCAAACCAAAGCTAACACGTGGACCGCCGCGTGGATCTGGTCCTTCCGAGTTAGGCTCCTCGATCATGAACAAATTATACTTACCGCCAACAAGGTCTGCCAGTTTTTTTTGAAGCTTTGCAAAAACATCTTCCCTTTTTCCTCTTAAGTTCCCAAGAAAGAGGATGCCCTCTCCGAGATCCCCAAAGGGTTCTTCTCTGGTCACCCAGAATGTTGAATAGCCAAAAATGTTATCCTTTATTAACTTGACATCTGCCGGATCTACTCTCTCAGGTCCAAGAAGCTCCATTAGCTTAAAAGAGTCTATGTGGAAGCTACTGTATGTCGGATCAATTGGCGATACAGTTGATGGCTGAGAAAAAGACACAAAACATCTCTTTAGTTAATTCCTGTTCCTATTTTTCTATATGCAAATATGTAACAGACCCTTAATCCACAAACTTTCATGTCTCCACCAAACAAATTTTGTTTTCGTTTTTGCTTTGAACAACCACTAACCAAGGAAAAGAAGGAAACCTCAAACAAAAGTACGGAAGCTCTAACCAATTTGCAAATGAGGTGCCCTGAGTAAATGTTAATTGATTAAACCCAGAAATGATAATGTGAACAAGAGCCATTCTTACTATTGAAATCAGAACAAAAGGGAATGTAAAATCAGAGGAAATAGTATGAAGAACAGTGGGGAAGATTAAACCCAGGAATCATAGTCACAAGAACAAACTGAAATTTGAGGAAAACAAGACTCAGTTTTACACTTGAAATCAGGACAAAAAGAGAATGTAAAAATCAGAGCAAGAGTGTGTACCCTTGAAGAAACAAGAGGAGTCTTGTCGGAACCGAACTCGTTGCCGCTACTGTTACTTTTCTCGTCTTCATCTTCTTCACGCGAAGCTGTTTCTACAGTTGAATCTCTAACAACCGAAGAATTCGTGTCTCTGTTTTCTCCGCCGTCGATGCCTCTGCTACCGTTTTGATCATTGCCTAAACACTTTACAGCCTTAAATCCATGGGTTTCCTCAGGGCTAGCGAAACAGTATCTCTCACTCAGTGGTGTAGTAACCTTAGGCATTGGTGCCTTAATCATCTCCCGGAGATTGCAATGAAACGGTCGGAATCTGATGTTAGTCGCAGCTGCGAAAGCGACGCTCGTGAGAGTCCCCATCGAGTGGAGATGGAGAAAAGAGATGAACTGTTTGGAAAGATAAGGAAAATGTGTGAGTGCTTTAAGATAAACTAGATTTTGGCCCAGAATTTCAAAGTGCAAATTAACCTTTTCAGTTTACATTTTTTTGTGTACATTATAAATTTGTCTTTTTTTTGTTCATGCTTACATTTTTTTGTTTTATCGTCTAAAAGTTGTTCTATTACTCCAACTAAATGTGACTTAGGTAAACAGACCGTAATAGAACAACTAATAAAATATAGAGTTTTATGGAAAAACCTAGCATACTTAGCTAAAGAATTTGAAATCTGGTTTCCCGATCTTGGAATATGAGTAATCTTGAAGTCCAGGAAGCAGATCTTCAGCGTCTTTATCTTCTCCAGCTTCGTTGCAAATCCTGGCCAAGCATGGGGTTCATTAAGCATGTTGATCAAATCCAAACAATTCGTACCAAAGCTCTGACAAGTCGAATGCTGAAGCATATTCTCCATCGCCCAGCCTATAGCTTCTAACTCAGTATGCAAGGATGATTCTCGGCGATTACAATTCCGTGTACCCATAAGTTCAACCTTTCCCATCCTATCCATCCAGACCCATCCACATCCCACTAAATTATGTTGTAGGTGTCCATGATCTATCTATCATGCATATATTCCTCAAGCTTAAAACTTGATGATCCTCAACACTATGACCTTATGGGGCTAATGGTTTTTTCTCATTAGCTTTGAACCATACTTGACACTCACTTTCCGTATAGCGAACTAGTTCCAATGGGTCTCTGTCTATTTCCCTACAGAGTTTATCAATTTTCGCCTTCCAGATGTATCAGATTATCCACAGATAAGGATCACTGTCTAGTTCTAGTTCAACAATGTTGTTTTTCCTCCAGAAGAGGTATTCCATATTAGCATAAATGCTCGGGAGAGAGAAGATGTCCTGACTTGTTGGTGTCGCTGATAAGCACCAAGCTTGGAGAGCTGGTGGGCATTCAAAATTGCATGGGTAACAGATTCACCAAGTTCTCCACAACATGGACAGTAGTTATCACATCTCATGTTACGTCTTATTAGGTTCTTCGTAACTGCCACATGACCGGTTATCAGTTGCCGTATAAGATGACATATCTTTTTAGGAGATCTTATCTTCCAAGCAAAGGCTTGTAGCTTCGTTATACTAGGTTTCACTATCTCTTTTTCCTTCTCATCCTTCAGCATGTTCTGTGCCACCCAGTAACCTGATTTGACTGTGTACAAGCCATTTTTGGTATAGTTCCAACATAAAGTATCTCGACGATGAGCCGTACTTATAGCCAGACTCCTTATGTAAGGTATATCATCAGGGTCGACGTAATCCTCAAGTGGCCCTACATTCCACTCATTCGAGTTCTGATTAATCAGATCACTTAAGTTTGGGATTAAGACTGGAGCCGCAGGTCTGGCTGGCCTAGCTGGTGAAGTGGGAATCCATGGATCTTCCCACACCTTAACCTCATATCCTGAATGTATCTTATGTCTGATTCCCAATAAAAGTAGCTTTCGTGCTGCTGAGATGCTGTTCAACACGTATGATGGACTGCTTATTGAGATATTTTGCAAAGGCGAGCTCATTCTGTAGTATCTTTCCTGTAGCACTCTTGCCACAAGTGAGTCAGGATTCTGTACTAACCTCTAGAGTTGTTTTGCGAGAAGAGCAAGGTTAAACTCATGGATCATTCGAAAGCTAATCCCACTTTCCTCCCTTGGTAAACATACATTTTCCCACTTTGTCCACACGTATGATGGACTGCTTACTGAGATATTTTGCAAAGGCGAGCTCATTTTGTAGTATCTTTCCTTTAGCACTCTTGCCACGAGTGAGTTGGGATTTTGTACTAACCTCTAGAGTTGTTTTGCGAGAAGAGCAAGGTTAAACTCATGGATCATTCGAAAGCTAATCCCACCTTCCTCCCTTGGTAAACAGACATTTTCCCACTTTGTCCAGTGAATTCCTTTCTTTGGGGGATTTGAGCTCCACCAAAATTTTGCAATGGCACTTGCAAGGTTTTCGCATATCTCCAGCGGTAGAAAGAAACTAGACATTACATATGTCAGAAAAGTTAGCAGGATTGATTTAATCAAGACTTCCTTTCCCCCTTTTGAAAGCCATCGGCCCGTCCATCCATTAACTCTATGCATTAATTTGTCCTTCAAGAAAGCGAAGAGTTTACATTTGGATCCACTAATGTCTTATGGGATACCTAAGTAAGTCCCCATTCCTCCTTCATCTTGAATTCCAAGAGTATCTTTGATCTGCTGCCTAACATTTGCATTGATCTTCTTACCAAAGAGTATAGACGATTTAGCAAAGTTGATGCACTGTCCAGATGCTTGTTCATACTTCCTGACCACTTTCATCACTTCTTCACATTCACGGGGCTCCGCCTTACAGAACAAAATGCTATCATCAGCAAAGAAAATATGGGATACCGAGGGACATGCGCGTGTAGCGCACATCCCTGATATCTTCCCTTGGTTCTCTGCGTGATTAAAAAGGCTAACGAGCGCTTGCGTGCATAGAATAAAGATGAAAGGATACAAAGGATCTCCTTGGCGTAGGCCTCTTCCTGGAATAATGTTTCCTATAGGCTGCCCATTCATAAGTGCCTTATATTTCACCGATGTCACACACCGCAGTATCCAGGAAATCCAGATTTTAGAAAATCTCATCTTTCGCATAACGGCTTCAATGAACGACCACTCCATTCTATCATACGTCTTACTCATGTCTGTCTTGATCGCTATTCTTTTGTTTCTTCCACTTGGATTAGTTCGTAGGGCATGAAACATTTCATGGGAAATCATAATATTGTCTGTAATTTGTCTTCCCGCAACAAAGTCTGACTAGGTTTATGAGATTCTATCTAGTTGAACCTTTTTTAATCTCTGGTATAAGACCGTAGAGATAATCTTGTAATTGGCGTTACATAGACTTAGGGGTCACAACTGGGACATCTCATTAGGCTTAGTTGTCTTCGGAATAAGTCATATATTTGTATCATTTAGACCACTCGCTATTGATCCATCCAAAAGGAATTGATTAACCATATGATTTAAATCGTCCTTTAAAATATCCCAGAATTTTTGATAAACAGAATTGTCATCCCATCTAGTCAAGGAGCTTTTCCGTATGCATGGCAAAAAGTGCCGGTTTAACTTTCCATTTCGTGACCGGCGCAGTAAGGTCATTGTTTATTAACTCTGTAATTGTAGTTTTTACCTCACATAGCGCTTCATCTATGTCTTCTGGATTAGAAAATTCAAATAGGTGTCTAAAGTAGCTAGTAGCAATGCCTACCAGTCGTTCTTTATCCTCAACAACACTTCCATTTGCATCTACCAGCTGTGTGATTTTATTCCTAGCTCTCCTTTGTTTTGTCAATGCATGAAAGAACTTTGTGTTTCTGTCTCCCTCTCTTAGCCAAAAGATTCGACACTTTTGCTTCCAAAATATCTCTTCAGCCTTAAGAACGCCTGAGAGTTCCTTCAATGCTTCAGATATTTCCTCGGTTGTTGCATCATCATTCGAGTAAAGGTTTTCCACCTTCTCTTTACGTTCCTTCACCGATTTTTCTGAGTTCAGATTTTGCTGTCTCCTTCATTGGCTCAAGGCCTTACGACAACTAGAAATATGGTCCATTATACTAGCATCATGGGGTAATTCTGAAGATTTCCATCCCTCAAGAATCACTTTCCTTAGTTCCTCATTTTCAAGCCATCTCTTATCAAATTTTAAAAAATTCGATTTCTTTATTGGCTTTGTGAGAATGTTTGCTAAGATCGGACGATGATTCGATCCCCATTATCCATATATTGAACATTGGAGTGCGGAAATTTTTCATGCCACTCTTAATTTCCAACAGCTTTGTCTAGTGTGCACCTAGCTGCTATTCTTTCATCTCTCTTCCCAACCCAAGATAACATGTTTCCAGTGAAAGGAAAGTCCACCATCCCGCAATCGCTTAACATTTTCTTAAACCATAGGAAGGAACTATCCAATTGTTGGCTACCACCCTCCTTTTCCTGGTGTCCTGTAATTTCATTAAAATCACCTATCATGAACCATGGTCCATTTCTTGTTGTTGAGAAACGCGTAAGACGTTCCCACACTTGTTCTCGCCGTTATAAGACAGAATCCTCATAAACAAACGTCATAAAGAATTTTATTCCATCAATGACTGCCTCAATGTCAATCATTCTGTTATTTAAAAATAAAACATTAACTTGAAATTCATCCATAAAAAATAAAGCCAAACCTCTGCCAAGGCCAAGTGGCTCAACGGTAAACAAATGATCAAATCCTAAGTCGGCCTGAATGTTTTGCAACAGCGGCCTTTTATTCTTTGTATCAGAGAGGATAACAAGTCCTGGTAGATGTTTCTGACACATCTCCTTAAGGCGTTGAACTGTGAGGTCGTTCCCAATCCCTCGACAGTTCCAACCAATTGTCTTCATGGATGATGATTGGACGTGTTCTTGGGCCCCTCCGAACCATTGTACATTCAGTATTTGCCTTTAGAAACCTTAGATGGGCCCGTATGGTGAGCCCCAAAATGGTCCTTTTCTCTAGAGGATGCAGTATGTCTTCTTGGAGCTCCCCGATGAGAGAACTCATTCTTCTTCTGATGAGCATCCAAAGGGACACCATTCTTTCTCCTGGACTTATAAGAAGATACACCCTCTTCATTTCTATCCTCTACACGATTCTCTCTACTCAATTCTCTCTCTTCTGGTCCATTCTTCTTTCCACTTTCCAATTCCATTAGTTCTTCCCCAGGTAAATCCTCATCCAAATTCTCAAAGTCCATTGGCACACCCATTCGCTCATCATGTTTACTGCTTGACTCATTAAACTCCATGTCCTTTAAAGCCCCAATCATTTGGGCATCAGCAAGTAGTGCTTTCTCCGTAGGAGAGAAAGTCAAAGATCGAGCTGCTTCTTTATATCTCTTCGTAACATTTGCATCACGATGGGTAGCTAAATGTGATGGAGTGACAATTTTACTAGCCAGCCTCTTTCTTCCCAAATGAATTCCCAGTACATCTTGATGTTGATGTAGATGAGCATGTTCGTCACTGTTAGGGATAGGAGGCTGTGATCCTTGAGCATAAGGCTCATGGGAGGCTGTCGAAGTATCCACTCTCCTTTCCTTCTTTTCCTTATCTTTTCACCCTGATTGTCTATTCCTCGAATATGGGTCATAGTGAGATCCATAGCGAGAGGGGATTCTACTTAAGTCATCCCGTTTACCCAATTTCTCATTATGCTTGGCAGAGTAGGGATCCTTTCGATCATACTCAGACGTTGCTGCATGTCTGAAGACCTCTTTAGTAGAATGATTGATTGTAGTCTTCCCTAGTCTCTCTGATCCCTCTCTGTGATCTCATCTTGTTTTTAGTCTCGCAGCGAAGACTGTCGAGATGAGTCTGAAGCCGACAATTGCACGCGAGAGAAAATTCCTGACATGCTTCCCTAATTCCCCATCCCAGGATCTTTCATAGGAAAATATGATTCTTCATGAGTCATCATCCCGCAGGAGGAACAAGGCTTGAAGAGTTTGTCATACTTAATCTGATAAACACCTCATCTGCCTCTGGAGAAACAATCTTCCTGTTAAATTTCAGTGGTTTCCTTGAATCCACATCTAGTAACCTCCTTCCTGGTGACAGGTCGACCGTGTCAATTCGTCCTAATCTGCCTCCAATGTTCCTTAGATTATGTATTGTCCAAAGGTGTAGCGGGATTCCTGTTATCTCCACCCATAATGGAATGATCCATGGGTAATCATCATCTACTACTGGTTCCCAGCGAACCAGCACAAACATACATAAATTGTAGTGGAAAGGTCCTTGGCATAAGACCGATTTCAGGTCTTCTTCTATGGCGAAGTTAAAAAGAAACTTCTCATTCTCCAAGTCATTTGCAATTACTTTATCCAGCATCTCCCATTGAGAGATCATGGTATTAATGAGCTTCTCCACTTTTCTTTTTTTTTGGGGGGGGGGGGTTAGAATCTTCTCAATCAGAGAACAATGATAATTCTTAATGATATGAGAATCGTCTTGATCAGTTAGCTGTATCAGTTCGTCATCGTCATCGATAACAATCCTTTTTCCTTTCGTGTCTACCATATGAGCAAACCGAAAATTATCCATCCTGAGATAGTGCAAGTCAATTCCTTATGAGAATGACACTGAACTCGTTATAGGTCCACGACCACACACTTCCACTTCTCACAACCACACAAGCCTCCTCACTACCACTAACTTCCAAACACACATGTAGTCCCAATAACACTCGTGAACCTCCTCCACACGTACGCCTCTTCACTCCCACAAACTTCCAAAGAACACACGTACTCAAATATCACACTTACACCAGCCTTCACACTACCCCTTTCACCGTATGATCACACACACACACAATCACACGAAGATCAACCACACCTTCACCGTATGAACACCCACACATCCACACCTTTCACCACGCAGCGAAACAACCCCCATGACAGTATTGAGTGTCTCTCCGCCATCCACCCACAACGATGAGTGGAGATTGGACACCGCAGCCGTATGACCGCAACGAGACCGTCGAAGGAACTGAACACCACCGTCGAAAGAACTCACCACCGTATGATCACACACACAACCACGCCACGAAACCGATGTCGTCTTCTCAGCCACACCGTCGTCGTCCTCGTCGAAAGCGCCTCTCCCCAATCTCCGATCTCCACGTCGTCGTCTCCGATCTCAAAGTCTCCCACCCTAATCTCCGATCTCCAATCCAGAGAGCGGCTAGGGTTTCTCCTCACATGGCTTTCATATATAAATTCAGAAAAGAAATAAAATATTTGCAAGCGCTAAAGCTTTAAGTTAGAAACAGGCCTAGCAAAGTACATTAAATTTAATAAGAATTTATATGTATAGAACTTAAATGACTCTTTTAGTATCTTTCGTTGTCAGAGAAAACGAAGAGATGGTGATCATCCTGCCAAACAATCAGTTTGAGAGAGTAGTCTACGCCGTGGAGAACCATAATTGAAACATGGACAATTCTCTAGTAGGGTACCTTTGTAGAACGAGAAGTGAAGTAAGGAAGAATTGTCTCAGTATTCCTCCTTTGATCCAAACCGCTGAGAACCAGTTCACTTTAGGTAGATCTCCCATGAGCTCCTGATATGTGATGTAGTTATCCGAAGAATTTTTTTCCAATCCACAATTCATATTCATCTTCTTGATCTTGTAAATCAATAATAGTTAAGAAGGAAGCGACAATGACCTGATTTTCGGATCTTGTAGAAGGAAATCCTAGGAGCCGTTGACATAACGCGATGCCAAGGAAGCTTTACAAGGGATCCCAAGATGCAAAGTCATAGTAGCTGACAAGTAGTGAGCCAGGTTCCCATAAGGAGACAAGTTGTCTGACCAAAATCGTGTGTTTATCCCATTCCCTACTCGTAGATGAATCCAAGGATAATTTGTGTCCTCATCTTCAACAATTTCCTAGCCATCCAAGACATAAATTGATTTGGTCTCATTGTCCAGACATTACTGATTTCACCTATTAATATCTCAGTTCTGAACCAAGCGACCCAGATGGAACCTTATTTGAAGAACATAAGCCAAATAAACTTTAAGCAAGCAGCCTTGTTCCGTCACTGTAGGTCACAGATCCCCAACCCACCTGCTTCCTTTGTTTTTGTTACTTCAGACCAAAAAACGCTTGTTTAATGGTATCCTTCCAGGTTACCTTTCCAAAGGAAACAACCGTGGAGGGAGATGATTCTTGATATGCAAGCTTTTGGGATAATAAAGGCAAATAACCAGAAGGTGATAATTCCAGAAATAACAGTCTTAATGAGGAGAAGCCTACCCGAAAAAGATAGTCTTTTTACCACGAGGTAAATCGGATCTTTACCTGATGAATTATTGGTTCACAATTAGTAGCGCAAGCTTTTTAGTGCAAAGGGGAACTCCTAGATAGCAAATAGGTGAGGAACCAAGATAACATCCCGTAAGTACTTGAATAGCCTCCACTTCTGATACTGAAATCCCCAAGGAGACGAATCATGATTTATGCATACTGACAGCTAGCCCATACCTTAGTTCAAGTTCTTTTAGGACCTGCAAAACCTTTTGTAGCGATGATATTACGCCATGTAGAAAGATTAAGAGAGCATCAGCAAAACAAAGATGAGTCCATTTAGTTTTGGGGCACTGGTGGTGATAGGAGAAGGAGCTTTCTGTTGCCTCTTTATTTAACATAAGGATAGGCAGTTCATTGCAATGACAAAAAGACAGGGAGAAAGGAGTTCCCCTTAGCGTAGTCCTCATTTTACTTTAAAGTAACCATTCACACATCCATTGTAGCCAACCATATAGGAGGGAGTACATATGCAAATCTGTAGCCAAGTTAGGAGGGGTTCTGGAAGCTCTAGAGCTTGTAGGCAGTTTAGGAGGAAATCCCACGACAGTGTGTCAAGCGACTTAGAGATATCCACTTTAATTGTTATTACTTTTGCACCCTTTTTCTTATGATATAACCATTTACCAATTCTGTAGCGAGGGTGGTGTTCCCCACTAAGAGTCGGTCCTTGACAAAAGCAGTTTGGTTGGGAACAATGAGGTCCACGAGAAGTGGTTTTAAGCGAGTCACCTTAAGTGAGAGATGACTTTGTAGATCGTGTTGAGGCACAAGATTGGTATGAACTATGTGATTCTCGAAGCTCCTGGGAATTTTGGGACCAAAGCAAGGATTGTAGAGTTAGCTGTTTTAGGCAAGAAATTGTTGGTGAAGAAGTGAGTGATAGAAGCAGTGACTTCTCCTCCCAAGATATCCCACAAAGCTTTGTAGAATCCTGACGTGAGACCGTCTAGGCCCAGGCCCAGGCCCTTGTTGGCATTGACTTTAAAAAATAGTTTCCTGATATCTTCTCCCGTTGGGATGGATGTCATCTTCTGGTAATGAGCCGGCAAACATCTGAAGGTTGTTATGGATTTGAACCATTCCATAGTCTAGGGGAGATAGTTACTTGCTTTTGAAAGTCGACCTAGAATTGATTTGAAGTGGTTAACCGCATGAGAACTCATTCTCGTTGGATCAGTAATAATTTCTCCAGAGAGTAGGATGAATAACCTGATCGCTCTGTAACTTGCTATAGTTTGGCACATCTAGTGGAAATAGGTTGTGTTAAGGTCACCTTCAGCTAACCAGTTTGTTCGAGACTTCTACCTGAAGTAACATTCTTCAGTTTCCCGTAGGAACGACCACCTGGTGAGGAGATCTCTTTTAGTTTGAAAGATATGCGGAGAAGGGTTTTGTAGTGAGTCAACTTGTGCAAGTTGTAACGAACAGTTAGTCTCTAACACTCTTTCCTAAATATTTGAATAATTTTGCTTAGTTAGTGCTCTCAAATTCTTTTTATGCATTTTAGCTTCCAACACAGGCTAGTGAGATTTGCAGCATTGCTTCCGGCCTCAGGACATTCTAGAGAGACCACTTGGTGAAAGGTCGGGTGTTTGGTTAAGTAGTTGAGGAATATAAAGGGTTGGGTTCCTACTGTTGGCAGTTTAAAGGTGAGATCAGTAAGACAAGGACAATGGTCAGAGGGTAGGGAAGGGAGGAAGGAAGCAAAAGCATCTTGGGAGATGGAGAGGAAGTAGTTGATTATGAGAATTCGGTCAATTTTTTTAGCTATGGGAGAGGTGGGAAAGGAGTTTGTCTAGGTATGAATGGGTCCACTGAATCTGAGGCAAAGACAACAAGCTGATGAAGGCAGTCTCTAAATTCTGTCATCGGAGAAGAGACAGTATTGACGTTTGGGTTTGAGTGTTCCATATGGTGAATTATCTCATCGAAGTCTCCTGCAATCATCCTTGGAGAGGAAGACAGAGAGAGACTGAGAAAATGTCTGTAAGTTCAACCCAAATATCAAAACGCTCTTGATAGGTATTAGCAGCATAAACTGTAGTGTAGTGAAATGGAGGAGGCGATAGGAGACTAACTTCGCACGTTGAAGATTGGTGAGACTCATAAACCATTTTGAGATGCACACGGCTTTTCTCGAGAACAATGATTCTTCCATCATCACCAGAGGCATGGTTTGAGAGGTAATTCCATCCTCTACAAAGCTTAGACATAGGAGGAGATAAATTATGTTCCTTAATATGGTTTCTAAAATAACACCAAAAAAGCTTGTGGGAAAGAAGTCAATTACAAAAGGGTTGATTCTTATCCAGGTCATTTAGAGCACAAGTATTCCAGAAAGGTGTTTATCACACATTATAGAGAAGGAGGATGTGCTCCAGAAGAATTTGGAGAACCCTGTTGCAAAAGAGGTAAGCTTAAATTGACGTACGAGACTTTTTGAGAAATGGTAGAAGAATCAAACTTTAGAGGAGGAGACAAAGATGAAGATGATCTATACCGTTTAAGGAGTCTACGGGGAATGGTAACAGGAGAAGTTGAAGCAATTGTAGGGAGGAGAAAAGAGACAGCAGAGGCAGTGTTAGTGTGTGGACGCAGGACAGAACCCTCAGGAGGAGCAGCACCCTGATTCACATGGCCAATGAAAGGAGCAGCCTGTTTCTGGGGGTTTAAAGCCGAAGTGGAGCCAGGTTCAGTATAGGGGGAAACAATATTTTCTGAAACAATCATATTTGTTGAAGGTACAACCTCAGTTCATTTCTGTTGAACCCCGACTTAGATCTTTTGTTTTGTTTTTCCTCGCTTCCATTTGGTAGAAGAAGGCTGAGGGATGTTATAGTTAACATGAGACTTATTCTTTGATTTGTAAAGGAGTCCAGTTAAGATAATTCCGAGCAATGTGTCCTAGCTCTAAGCAGTGTGAGCATGTTGGAGGGACCCACGGATAGCTAACTTGAACTTCAACAATTTCTCCATTCTCCCTTTTGAATTCCACAACATTTGGAATGGAAAGGTTAAGACATATACCATTACATGTGAAACAATAAGATTTACCAATTCTTTAGTGAACTCATTTGTTTCCTTTGGTTCTCCTACTAATCCAGCAATAAGACTCAAACCTTCATGGTAATGTAGGTCAAGAGGTACTCTAGCTAGATGAGCCCAAGTCTTGATAAAGTCAAGAGGAGTGGTCAACGAGTGGGAGGTATCCCATTGGGCAGTGTATAACTATGTCTCTACCACATACCGGATACACTACAAAAAAGTCTACATTGATAGCACATTGTTATAGCACGTTTTACTGAACTGCTATCGTAGATGATTTAAAAATTTCTGTATTATATAATAGCATTAGATAAACGCTATGATAGAGAAAAACCTAAATTAAAATAGCACTTAACTAATGCTATTTTGAAAATTAAGTGAGCGAAAAAATAAAATCACCGGTTTCGCCAATACTTAGCGGGAATTTAGATTTAAGCGCCAAAGATATTATTTAAGTAGCTTAGTAAAACTATAAAAGACTTATAATAGCATTTTTATAATGCTAAGAAAAATTATTTGAACCCCTAAACTTTAAACATGGTTTTAAACCCTAAACTCTAAACACAACCCTTAAAACTCTAATTTTTTCATAATATAACTTCAAATCTTAAAATTAAACTACTAATTTAATCTTCTTATTCTTAAATTACAATTTCCTAAACATATATCCTCAATCTTTAATTTAAAATTCATAATTTGATTTCAAATCATAATTTAAACCCCAAATACTATACTCGAAACCCTAAACTATAAACATAAACCTTATACCCCAAATCATAAATCTAAACATCAAATCTTATATTTTAAAATTTAAAATTTTATTTTTAGATCTTATCTTTAACCAAAATCCCCTTACTCAAAACTTTATATTCCATATACACTTAACATTACTATACATACAATACTCTAAATATAAGCTTCAAAACTATATTTTTAAAAATTTAATTACAAATCTTAAATCTAATATTCAAATCTAATATTTTCATTCTTTAATCCAAAATCTTAAATCATACCATAAATCTCATATTCCAACACTCAAATCTTAAACCACAAATCTAAACTTTACTCTTAATCATAATTTTCTTTATAACTATAAAATCTAAATTTAAAACTTTTGAACTTTGTATCAAACATACAAGTTTAATATTTTATCAAGAAAAATACAGTTCAATATAAATATACATTAACCATCAAAAATAAATCACTAACCATTAGTTGTTTTAATCCAAGGGTTACAAATCCGTCAATTATTTTAATCAAAGGGTTACAAATCCATTGTTTGGTTATCCTCTAAATTCTTTCTCATTGGTCAGTTTCTATACTACAAGGATAACACACAAAGCCCACAAAAAAAAACCTAACACACAAATGTCTCTCTCTTTGACGCCTCCTTCTCCTCCAATCCCTCACGTTTGAACTCCTCACCACCACCACCACCATCACCATCTTTCTCACCCGTCCATCACCACCACCATTGCTTCTAAGATCCATCACCACCACCATCCGCCATCTCTCTCTCTCTCTCTCTCTCTTTTTCTCTCTCCACGGATCTGATTATCTTCTTCTTTTCCATTCTTGTAGAGCTCTCTCCCTCTCTCTTTCTCTCATTTGAATCTGATTTTGATTTGTTTTTTGGTAAAGGAATTTGGAGGATGCACAAGAGGCTTGACGAGACGAGGTGACTGGAGGTCTCTCTTCTGTTCCATCGTCGAACTACCCCAGACGAAGTTCTCTCTTCCCCCTCCTCTCACTTCTTTTTTACTTCTCTTCATCTCCTAACATTGTTGGATTGTAGTGAGATTTGAAGCGGTTAAAGTCTGCTACATTGGATTGTTATTTGCTCAAGGTTGAGGCGGAGAGAACAGATCCGGATGAAAAGAGGAGGTCAGAGAGAAGACAGAGCCAGAGGTTGGAGAAGACAAAACATCGAGGGGCTGGAGTCTTTTTTTTTTAGGTTTAGTTTTTTTTTTTAAATTTGGTTTAGTGTAAACCAAAATAGGTAAATTTGAATTCAATTTTAATTATAAATAAATTTATTTATTTTCAATAATAATTTTTAATTTAATTTTCAACTATTTTATTTGTAATTATAATTAATTTTATTTTATTGTAGAAAGACATATCACAAATATATGAATTATAATCAATTTGTAGCAAAAAAGTAGTGCTATAGTTAATAAGAGCATTCGAGTTTTGCTATCGTATATGTAAATTTTCGTAGCATTTTAAAAAATGCTATCATAAAGAGGGTACCTACGATGGCTGCCACATACATAGTATTTATGAATTCGCTATCAAACATCTATTATAGCATATTTCTCGCGCTAACAATGTACATATTTCTTGTAGTGATACACTTGTCAATAATTTTGGATCTAAGGTAGTCATTGGGTATGCGAACAATGGTTGTTCTTTGAAGTGGATTGTTGTGAATCTCCAACTGACCACCTTTACCCCACATGTGATTAAATACACTATGGATTTGGTGGTAAGGAGGAGGTCTTACATTATAGTAGAAGATAATAAAATCTTTGTTTATGTCAGCTTTTTTCTTGAAGACATCGTCTGGAATGAAAACACGTGGTCTCCCAGATGCAGAGAGGGTGACAGGGGAAACTCTCTTAAGGGTTTTATCTTCTCTTTTCCACATTTTCTCAACAAGAGATGGGACCAAGGGGGTGGGGTGGGTGGGGGGGGGGGAGGAGACAAGGTAGGTGGAGGTGGAGGAAGAGAACCTCCCTTCATTACAGTCGGTTGGGAACCTCCTGCTTGCTTGGAAGCAGTGTTAGTTCGAAAAAGAGAGTTATTTTTCTGGGGAAGTACCTTGTAGTTCGGGGGAACAGTACCAAAAAGGGGTTCCTGAGTTGGTGTTACAGGGAGAATAGTTTCAGAAGTAGTAGTTTTGGAGCAAAGGTTCTCCTTTGCAGTTTCTAAGTGATACAAGTCTAGGCTGACAAAGGCTTATAAACTTCTGGACCAAAACGATGGTCGATCTAAGATATGATCTAGTGGTCGATGTAACCTGATTAAAGGCTGGCCGGAAAAGTTGTACCTGAAACGAATGCAAATGAGGTGAATATCAGTTAAACTAAGAATAAATCAGAAGGTATGAATGAGATAAAAAGGTAAAAAGGAATGGTCGAAATGGTGGATTCAATGGAGCAAAGTTTGCTGGATGTATATCGCTCTCAAACTAAGCCGGTGGATAGAATGGATCGATGGATAAGGATTGACTCTCTCAATCAATGGAGGAATATACTGAATTGAATTTCACAAGGCTCTCTGAACGTGGCTTCAATAGCACCAAGTGAATCTCACACATAGAACTAAATAACTAACAACAAAGAATACACAACTTTGTTAAAACCAGAAAACGATTTCTTATTACTTTCAAAATGATCAAGGGTGGTTTACAATGAACTATAAACTGAGCTTATATAGGATTGACACTGGGACTACTACAACATTCCTATGACTCAAAAGGAAATAAATTACACAAAAATTAAGTAGACAAATCATTTGTTAGGCTCCTTGAAGATAACTAGTCGTTAGGCTTGATTTGAGCCTCTCCAAAAGGAAACGTGATTGAGGCTTGTATCTAGAAAGCTTCTGGATAATCCCATGGTATTCAAGCCTTCCTGAAATACTCCTTAGTCATAATATAAAACAATATGGCCGTTGGTCTTCAAAGAGTTGTAGTGAAAACTCATTTATTCCTCCTTGTGTGAACATGGCCGAAAAAGGAAAGTTGATGGCCATGAAGATTTGCCTGTTCCTCTGCATACTGGAACATCTGAAGTGTTTTGGTATGTATTATTAAGGCCGTAGATTGTTTGGAAGGTGTCTTGGTTGCCTGATCTTGGTTTCGAAAGGATTGGACCAATTAATTTTTCAATCTATCCTTAGTTGGTTCTCAACAACCGGTTTTGGTAAACTGGTGGTATCTTCAGTTTCACCCGTCCCTTTCTCTTGATTCTTGGCTCCCTGGAAATATAATAAATCCATATAAAATTTCCAATTGGATTTGGTTTGAGCCGGTTATTGGTTTGGCTGGAATTCACTCCTAAAATCCAGTACTCACAAATGGATGAGCTGGGAAAACTCCAACTTGTAAAATTCATAACTTCTTGCTCCTTCAATATTTTCTGTTGATTCCAAGACTTACGGATGCGTAGATGAGTTGGATTGCTACTAAAATTTGCTTCACCCAAAATTTACTTCTGTCTCCTTAGATATGCATCTTTTACTGAACCTTTGTCACTGTGGTCTCCTAGGTGGCCGGTTTGAAAGGTTTAATTGACCTCTGGTCGAACCATGAACTTGAAAGTCGTATCATTCCCTCTCTATTGAAAAGTTTTCGACCTCGAAAATGTATATCCTGCACCAATAGAGAGCAAGTTTGGTTTCATCCTCTCTTGGGACTTTAGAATCTTACCTTGGTAGGATATCGGTTTAGTGATGCATGGTGCATCTGGTGGTTCCTCTTTGGACAGATAGGATATGATCACTCCTCTGGCCCGGCTTATTGTGATATTGTACTTTGGTACATCTCTTCTGGAAGTTTCATCTTTTTTTCCTGTCATAAACTCAACATCTTTGGCAAGCGACAAGTGTGTTATCGCAGTCATGGAATAATCAACATATAATCAGTTTGATGCATTCCAATTTCTCTAGATGGAAAAAGTTCAGACATTTCCTGTAAATGTGGTCTAAGACAAGTAGTATTACCTACATATTTATCTAAACGTCCTATTCCTTTTTTAAAATCATCAAGGCATACTAAACCAGTAGGCACAATATCCAAATCATTGACTTTCGAACAAGGGATAGTTCCACTTACCTGATTTGGAAGCCTGATTGGTGCTTCTAGTAGAACGGCCTGTCTGTTTGATGACTGGTCTGGACGTTCTTCCTGAAGTAAGATGCTGCTGATCGTAATGCCATCTTCTTCAGAGAGGTGTTTGAGCAAAGACTCCTCCTATGGTGGTGCCTTGTCATCTCTCTTTAAGACCACCTTCTGCTTCATTGGTTGTTTTCTAAATGATGTACCTGTTTCATACCCTTTGGGACTAAACAAGTATATCATGGTGGGTTTGGAAGTATAATAAACTGAGCACACTAAATTATTCAAATTATTTTATACCTTCTCTTGTGCCTGAATCGAAACATCTTCTAGTTTCAATGAACCACTATTGGCTGGTTTAAGTTCCTCTTGTGGGTCTGGCTCAGGGATGATTTCTTCTTGTTTTAACCTTAGACCCACGTCCCCCTGGCCCTTGTTGAGACCTGCATAATATTTCTTTGGGCAAGACAAGTGCATTATACCAGAAGTAGAAAATTTACATACCAAGTGAGATATAACTTCACTAGTTGATTCTAAGTTAACTTCTAGTGAATGAGAAGTCACTACTAGCGTAGTTGGACATGTTACAGCAAAGTGTGCTTTCTCATGACATCTATAGAAAATGGTTTCTACTAGTTTTGAAGGCTTAGAAGACTTACTTGGTTTCTTTTTCTTATGGACCTTAAGCAAGGGCTTGGTACTTTGCTCTTGAGTTTTGGCTTGTAGAGTTGGATCTACTTGTACGCCACTGACCCTTTCTGGTGAGGAATGCTCGGTTTTTTCCCTTGATGATCACCTTAGACCCCTGGTTAGTGTTGGGTCGTGAGCCTTCTTGAGCTCAGCGTTTCGGTTTGGCCTTGTTGTGAATATCAGACGAGTTGGTTTATGATTAGTGTTGTTCTCGAAATAATCCTTTCCATTGATCCCAGCTTTTACTACATACTCTTCAAGTAGTATTTCTTTCATCTCCGTCCAGGAAGCTTCTGATGGGTGGTCATCAAGCCAGTATTAATCTTCATGATCCCAATGCCAGAATGCATTCTTAATAAGAGTGTCTTCAGAAATGGTATGCTTCTCTTCTTTTTGAATGTTGTGATGCTTGAACAAGTCTTCCATGTCTTGTTCACAGCTTAGGTAATCTTCTGGTACTTGTTCATGACCTGAGAAACAAATATGATGTGGATCATGGTCGTCCTCATACACATCTTCATCTCCTCTAGCTTCACTTAAGAATTTTTCATCTTTAGCAAAGCCATGCTGGTTTTCGGCCTCAACTTCAAAGCTTGCTTCAACATCACCTAAACTGATTTCAAATTCAGTTTCATCTTGTTGATCATCTTCCAGATTAGAGTAATCACACCATGGTCTCTCTTCAGCATAAGACTCTTCTTTTTCACCAGATTGGAAACATGCTTCTGCTCTATCAACATCTTCATAAACTTCTTCAGTTTCAGATAAATATTTTGCTTGCTCACATGCTTCTGCTCTATCAACATCTTCATAAACTTCTTCAGTTTCAGATAAATATTTTGCTTGCTCACATGCTTCTTATAGACTGATTTCAGAATCAGCCTGCGCTCTCCATGAGTCTTCCTGTTCAGCTTCAATATCAACACGTTCTGTTTTGTCTCCATGGCATTCATCACCCTCATTAAAACTGTTCCTTAGTTCAGTTTCTCCCTCATACTCTCCTTGGTGGCTGGTATCATCATGTGAGTAATTGGGTGGTTCCGGTTCAGGATATGCTTCATCAGGGTCATCTCCATACTCTGGCATATAGTAATCATCATCAGACCATGACCCATCACAGCCATCCTCTCCATCAGACCAAGCTTGGTCGGTTTCACTAAAATTGGATTCTTGGCTTGAATCATAAGAACTCTCTTCTTCTGAATTTTCTTCCATGGTTTCTACTATGTATTTTCTTAATTCTCACCTTGCAAACCAGAAAATAAAGGTATCAATTCGTGCTTAACAAAATATAAGAAAAGAAGAACAAAGAGAAAAATGGAAACTTGGTATTTTTTTGAAAATTTTGAAAACAAATGGCAAACTCACAATTTTTTTTAACTATATCAATGGAAGCACGAAATATATAAACTAAAAAAATAAAATTAACTTTTTATTTTGTTTTATAATTTTAAAAGAAACAAAATAAGACTTCAAAACAGATTTTATGCTTGATGCAAAATAACCGGTAAAAGAAAGTGGATCTATGCAAATAAATGCAAACAAGGATGATTTTTTTTTGAGTTTTTCTAAATGAATCAAACAATAAATGAATTATCTTTTCCGTGCCTCTCCCTGGCTTAAAACACCAAGAACAAGCAAATAAACAAAATGGACAGAAAATGCAGCAATGTGATTTTATGGGTTTATGATTCTAAATGATAAACAAATGCAAGAAAAGTATGGAAGATGGATGAATATACCAGATTTAGGAGCTTGAGTTCTGACACCATAAATGATACAAGTCTACGCTGACAAAGGCTTATAAAATTCTGAACCAAAACGATGGTCGATCCAAGATATGATCTAGTGGTCGATGTAACCCGATTAAAGGCTGGCCGAACAAGTTGTACCTGAAACGAATGCAAATGAGGTAAATATCAGTTAAACTAAGAAGAAATCAGAAGGTATGAATGAGATAAAAATGTAAAAGGAATGGTCGAAATGGTAGATGCAATGGAGCAAAGTTTGCTGGATGTATATCGCTCTCAAAATAAGCGGGTGGATAGAATGGATCGATGGATAAGGATTGAATCTCTCAATCAATGGAAGAACAGACTGACTTGAATCTCACAAGAATCTCTGGACGTGGCTACAATAGCACCAAGTGAATCTCACACCTAGAACTAAAGACCTAACAACATAGAATACACAACTTTGTTAAAAACAGAAAACAATTTCTTATTACTTTCAAAATGATCAAGGGTGGCTCACACTGGGACTACTACAACATTCCTAGGAATCAAAAAGGAAATAAAGTACACGAAAATTAAGTAGACAAATCATTTGTTAGGCTCCTTGAAAGATATCTAGCCGTTAGGCTTGATTTGAGCATCTCCAAAAGGAAACTTGATTGAGCCTTGTATCTAGACAGCTTATGGATATTCCCATGTTCTTCAAGATTTCTTGAAGTACTCCTTAGTCGTAATATAAAAAGAATATGGTCGGTGGTCTTCGAAGAGCTGTAGTGAAAACTCATTTATTTTTCCTTGTGTGAACATGGCTGTAAAAGAAAAGTTGATGGCCATGAAGATTCGCCTGATCCTCTGCATGGTGATCCATATGAACTACTTTCGGATGTCTTCTGAAGGCCTTAGATCGTGTGGAAGTGTCTTGGTTTCCTGATCTCGGTTTGGCAAGGATTGGACCAATTAATTTCCCAATCTTTCCTTAGTTGCCTCTCAATAACTGGTTTTGGTAAACTGGTTGTATCTTCAATTTCATAGGTCCATTTCTCTTTATTCTTGGCCGCCTGGAAATATAATAAAACCATATCCAATTGTCCAATTGGATTTGGTTAAAGCCGGTTCTTGGTTTGGCTGGAATTCCTAAAATCCGATACTCGCAAATGGATGAGCTGGGAAAACTCCAACTTGTAAAATTCATAACTTCTTGCTCCTTCAAATTTTTCTGTTGATTTCACGCCTTATAGTGATTAGATGTGTTTGCTTTATATTAAAATGGGTTTCACCCAAAATTTTCTTCTGGGTCTTTAGATATGCTTCTTTTACTGAACCTTTGTCGCTGTGGTCTCCTAGGTGGCCGGTTTGGAAGGTTTTGTTGACCTCTGATCAAACCATGGATTTGAGGGCCATATCACTAAGGTTGTGCATAAAGATTGTTTCTTTTTGTTCCTTTGGTTTTTGTAACACTAGTTTCTGAGTATTGTGAAGTCAGATCTACTTTCAGAGATCCATTAGCAGGGCTGGAGGACTCATCAACAGTAGTGATAGGTTCAGCAGTAGAGATTGGCTCTGCCATTGACACATCATTACAGGAGGTGGTGTTGGCTAGTAGTTTAGGAGCGGATTTTAGAGTTTGGGAAGTAACTTTTGGAAAAGGGTTATGTTGAGGATTGAGCGAGAGAAGAGAAAAATGGCTGATAGGGAAAGGGGATGGAGGGCCAGGAGGGTGAGGGCGGCGGAGAGTGACAATCACCAGTGGTGAACGGTGGCGAGATGAGGGCGGAAGCACAACCTAGAGTTTTCCAAGCATTCTTCATCGAAACTTGTGTCAGATAGCTTTTGACTTTTTATTGTCCCGTGGACAGTTGTACTTGTATTACTCTACATTATAAATTTGTTCAAAGTACAATATATATTTTTAATCGATCTTATTAAAAAGAAGTAATTCACCCTAAGATTTATCATTTAATTGCAAGTATATGTCGCTGAATTAGTTAATAAATCTAATATTAAGTTTTCTTTTTGTTTTTTCATATTTTATTAAATCATTTCCTAAATCGATTTATAAACTAAAACAACTACTTAATACTACCTAATCATAAATTTTAGCATTTATTATATTTTTTGTCAAATTAAACAACCATAGAACATAAATTTAATATGATAAATGTTTGTACAGATTAATATTTAATATGATAAATTTAGTAAAAACAAAAATTTAAAATTGAAAACAAATACTGGTCATTCAATATAAATTCAATATGATAAATGTTGAAGAGCATAAAATATATAGCACTATATTTTAAATACTATATAAAATAATTTATTACACATTATCATCGAATTTTGATCCATAAAAAGTAAAAATACGTGGGCGAATGCACATTTATATTTTTAAAATGTGGGGGATACAATTGATGGTTTACAAGACAAAATAAAATTACGCAACATAAGCTATAAATTATTGTGTTTAGAAATGTCATATTAAACAATTATCCAATGACATACATATTGGGACAGAAACACAAAATTTCACCATGCCATCATAAAACAAAGCCCAAAAAAGAATAATTAGTATCAAAGATAAACATGGGAAGTTGGTAGAAAGTGCAATCGAAGTGGAGAACACTGTTGTTTAATACTTTTGAGAACTCTTCTCTACCTCTTCGCCGACAGAGTTGGATGCCTCCTTTCGTTTTATCTCAGAAAATGTGTCCCTCCCCGATAACATGTTACTTTTAGAGGAACCATCGAAACTGGAGATTAGGAGAGACCTTTTTGATATCAACCCAGAAAAAGCACCCAGGCCGGATGGTATGATGAGTAAAATGTATCAAAATTTTAGGCGCGAAATGCTTCAAGACGATATTAGACGTTTGAAAGATTTCTTCGCCACCGGAACTTTCGACCCAAGACTGAACCAAACAAATATATGTATTCCAAGAAGAATAAACCTAGTAAGATGACTGACTTCAGACCTATTATCCTTTGTGATGTGAGCTACAAGATAATCTCTAAACTTTTATGAAAGAGACTCAAGAGAGTCATCCCTTGGCTAATCTCGGAGACGCAATCTGCCTTTGTGGCAAGAGATTTGATTATTGAAAATATTCTGCTAGTGCAAGAATAATATCACCCTTACGGACCAATAAGAGATGTAAACAGAATTTATGTCTATTAAAACAAACATTAGCAAAGCCTACAATAGAGTGGAATCGAGTTTCATTGCAGCCTTGATGTTGAAGATGGGATTGACGAGAGACTAGTGACCTCATTATGTGTTGTGTTACTTCGGTCTCATATCAGGTTTTAGTTAATAGTGAACCGAGAGGGAAAGTCCTACCAAGAAGGATTTTACGGCATTGAGATCATCTACCCCCCTTTCTTTTTATCATGTGCAAGGAGGAACTAATTTCCCTCTTGAACGGAGCAAAAGCGGAGAAGAGGATTGTGGGACTCGGCGTAGCCTAGGGCGAGCCCAAGAATTTCACATCTTCTGTTTGTACATGATAATCTTTTCTTCTGCAAGGCGGAAGTGAGCCAATGCACGGCGATTATGACCATATTACATATACACGGGAAAGCATTAGAAAAAGATTAAACACGAAAAAATCTTCTATCGTTTTGGAAACCGAGTTGACCACTCTCTGAAATAAGTTATTAAAAATGTCCTTGGTGTTTTCACTGAAGGAGCCATGGGAATATACATAGGATTACCCGAAATTGTTTTTGGATTGAAAATGAAATTTTTCTCCTTTGTAAATGATAGAGTTAATAGGCGCCAACACATGGTCATCACGACATATATCAAAAAGAGGGAAGGAAGTGCAAGTAAAATCAGTGGCACAAGCAGTGCCGATATTTGTGATGTCGTGATTCCTGCTTCCACACGGAATTATCGGCAAACTAAGGGGTACAATTTCCAAATTTTGGTGGAGTTCAAAACAGAATAGCAAGGGTTTGGATTGGATTTCATGGGACGAGATATGTACCCCTAAGGATATTGGGGACTAGGTTTTCGAGATCTCCATGATTTCAATATTCCGCTTCTTGCTAAACAATTGTAGAGACTAATCCAATTTCCGTCGTCTCTACTGGGACGTGTTCTAAAAGGAAGATATTGTAATCATGGCTCTCCCTTATAAGATCTACAAATGTACTCACCATCATTTGGATGGCGTAGTATCATGGCAGCAAAACCCCTACTTAAGTCGGGCTTAGGGAAAGTCATTGTATCCGGTTGTGATACAAGGGTTTTAAGTGAACCTTGGGTATCAGACTCTGCTGCTATACCACCTAGACACGCCACCCACATTTTTTTATAGATTGCCTCAACTTCTTGTTCATTCCTTTATAAGGAATGATACAAAGGAGTGTGACATAAATCTTTTACGGGAATTTTTTCACCCTGAAGATATACCATTTACATAAAAACATGAGTATATTAAGTCAAGACTGGATACAAACTACTTAAATCAAAAAGTTACAAATCACACAAGACCGTGTTCTGGAACCAAGCATCACAGCCCTACGGAGCCATGTGTGGAAGATAAAAGCTCTAAGCAAGATGAACCATGTTATGTGGCAGACCCTCTCTGGATGTGTGGTGATGGCAGAGAGGCTCACCTATAGACACCTGGGTACCGATAGGAGCTGTCCTAGATGTGGTGACCTAGTGGAGTCGATTAACCACCTTCTTTTTGAATGCCCCTCAGCCTTGCAGGTTTAGGCTTTATCAAACTATCCGTCCCTTCCAGATTACTTCCCGAGTACTTCTATATACCAAAAAAGGAACTTTCTGTTTGGGAAGAGAAATGAGGTGGCTTCACTGGAGCCACAATTCGACACTTTCCTATGGATATATTGGTACATCTGGATGGTGAGGAATGACAAGCTGTTTAATGGGAAAGTCATCTCCTTGATCGACACCCTCCAACTAGCTTCCCTTGAGATAAAAAAGTTGGAGAAAGGCTAATAAAAAAGATGAGGAAGGGGATCAGGATCATGACGACCCTCATACTTTAGTTGTTGAAACAGTACCCCTCTTGGATACCTCGAAACCCAACTTGCCAAATCGATGCTTCATGGTTCGGTAATGGCAGTGTTAGTGGTCTAGGGTGGATTCTTAAGGATCACATGGTTATTGAATCTTTCGCACTATGTGTGTCCAATAGAAGCCTCTCGGCCCTTCATGCTAAGATGGAAGGACTACTTAGGCGGCCTCATGTACGAGATACATGAGGATTCCCTCTTCGAGGCGGATTGCTCAAATTAGTGGATATGACTACAAACCTGATGGAATGGCCAACTTTTGCTTTACGGAGAAGCGATTCTCCGGAACGATAATTTTCGAGCGGATCAACAAGCGAAAAAGACACGGAACATAGATTTTATTTGCTCCCATATGGACCAGACACGATCAGATAGAAGTGCTTTACGGAGAAGCGACTCGTCTGACCAATATTTGGTCTAAATAAATAGGCAGCCGACCAAAAAAATAAATAAGAAAAATGTGTGAGTGCTTTAAGATAGCCTAGATTTTGGTCGAGTATTTCAAAGTGCAAATTAACCTTTTCAGTTTACATTTTTGAGTAATAACATTATAAATTTGTTCAAAATGCAAGATATATTTTCAATCGATCTTATTAAAATAGAAGTAATTCATCTTAAGATTTATCATTTAATTGCAAGTATAAGCCACTGAAGTAATTAATAAATATAACATTAAGTATTTTATGTCTTTTTATATTATAGTAAATAATTTTTAGATCGATTTATAAACTAAAATAATTACTTAATTACGTCTTAATGTAATTAAAGACTACCTAATCATAACTTTCAGAATTTATCATATTTTTTCAATTTAAACAACCATAAAACATAAATTTAATATGATAAATATTTGCACAAACTAAAATTTAATATGAAAAATTTAGTACAAAAATATTTTAAAAATTAAAACAAATATGGGTCAATTTATATAAATTTATTATGGTAAATGTTGAAGAGCATAAAATACATAGCACTATATTTTAAACAGTATATAAAACAATTTTATTATACATTATTATTAAATTTGGATCAATAAAAATATATAAATACATTTGTGAATGCACGATTATATTTTAAAAATGTAGGTGATACAAATGATGGTTTACAAGAAAAAATAAAATTATGCCATATAAACTATAAAACTATTGTGATTAGAAATTTTATATTAGACCATTATTTAGTACATATAAATTTATAAAATATATATTATCACTTATACAAAATAAATATTTATTTATAAAAAAAACTAAAAAAACATTCAAACGGGTGGGCGGATCAAGCTTTAGTAAATATTAGAGTAACAAATATGACATGAGGTCATATGGTTATTGAAAGAAATTTAAACAAAACGTTGTAAATAATAAAACTTATATTGAAACGGCACTTGAATTTGGAGTAGACATCAGCCAGGTCTTCGATGTTGAATTACCGGCCATGGTTTTCATGGCAGGTCGAGACGCGGTCACTTTGAAGAGCTGGCACCGCTTCCATCGCCTACCGCTTCCATCCCCTCCGCAACATTCCCTAAGTTCGAGATTTGGTAGTAAAGAGACCAAACCACGTTCACCTATGTTGCCTCAGCCTCTGTTTCCATGGCCATCTCTGCTCCATGACCTACCACGTGTAGCCCTCTTGTTAACGAATAATATAAATGGGTTTTTCTGAAGGCTTAACAGGTCTTTCTCTAAGAACTCTTTTCCCTAATGGTGTCAATAGCTCCGTCTATTCGGATTCATGGTGTGGCTTAGAGTCATCAGATTCCGAGGAAGTTTCTTCCCCATCAGAGTAACTTAGATTTGCAAATTAGTTAAAGTGATGACCAGGGTTCGACAGATATACTATTTACTATAGACATGTTGTTCCTCAACAGCGTGTACACTTACCTTAGCTGAATAAGATTCTGTATTCTTCAAAGATTCAATTGATGAAGTAGTTTTCATTAGTGTTGTTCCAGAACCGGAAAGATGAACTTCCTTGGGGGGAGGGGTGGTTTACAACCAGTTGGGCTGAGATAGTAGATTTTGATTTATCCACAAGGGTGTCTTGGATTTGCTCAATCTGGGTTGAGTTACTAGGAGAGGACAATGTGTTATGGTACAGCCTTGGATAGGATGTAGTTCCCTGGATCTCTTGTAGGTGGGTAAACGCTTTGATAATCCTTGCAAACAGAGAATCAAGGACTCCTCAATCTGCTTCAATCTGCTTCAAGTCTCGTCTCCTGATACTCCAACGCTCTGGTCTGGATATGACTCACCAAATCAGAGAACCAAAAGGCTGGATATTACACACTAACAGAATTGAGAGAAAACTCAAAACAAAGAAGATGAAAAAATGTCGATTGATGATTGATTTTCAGCTGCGTACAAAGATAAATAGAAAACGCAAAGCCACCCTAATCCTAAACCAGAATGGTTTAGTTTAATTCTAATCCTAATCCAATTCGAAATTGGTTTATTACCTGGTGTAATCATAATCCTATTAAAACTTGGTTTACATAAAGTCAATTACAAATAAAATAAGTAAACCAACAAGCTGGTTCTTCTTTGGTTTCTTCCTTGCCACGACTTGAACTTGATTTGGGGTGTCTCCTAATGGGCATTAGATCCTCCACGTCCTGTTGGTTCAGCAAGAAAGCAAGTGGATCAAGATTCTGGTTGCAACTCTCTTTTTGGGCCAAAAATACTTTATTTCGCTCAACTTCAAATCTAACCCAATCCATCTCCTTCCTGACGTGTTTGCCTTGTTCTCCATGCATATTAGGAATACCATAGAGGTCTCTAAATCTCACCTTGGGTTCAGGTGCATTGCTCTTCATCTCTTCTTTGTTGCTCCCCAAATAGGTTCCATCTAAAACAATGATCAGCTTCTCTGCTCTTGGTTTGATCAACTTATCTGCTCCTGGTTTGTTCATCTTCTGTTCTACTGGTTTGATCAGCTTATATGGTACTTGTTCTATCAGATGGTTGATTCCTTCTTGTTCAAGGTGTTTGCAAGCCAAACCAAGAGTTCTTATTCTCTCTCCGTCCAGAACTTCATAGATCATCCTAATAAGGCCTTCAAACTGCCCATTTAGCCAATCATTGATCAGTAGCCAAGCCAAACCATTCACTGGTCTCCTTGCTTTGAGTCTGAAACTGATCAGGCTGATCATGGCCGCGTCATCCTCCCTCCCTTCAAAAGGATTTGACCTCAAATCCAAGCCCTTCAAGATGGCAGTACCCTGAACAATCAATTCCAAACTCTTGACTCTTTTAACCACGAATTGGTTCATTTCTTTGCACACACACAACTCTTCCCCTGGCTTGAATACAAAGTATTGTAGACCATCTTCATGCCTAAACAGATTTCTTGAGCATTGATCATTACCACCAACTCCTAAGGCAGATGGTGTCTCCAATTCGTTTAGCTTGAAACTGACTGCTTCCCTCCTGGTGTATTTAACCCACGTGTTCCTAATAGACTTGTTGGCATGTTCTCTCCGCATAGCCTCATAAGAATCCAGCATTGATCCTTTCTGATCTTGCAAGAAGCCTACTGGATAGTCTTGTGGTCTAAGTAACCCAATGCAGTCAAGAAGGATAGTGCTTGTGCTATTTCTCCAAGACACACATGCCCATATCCATTCCATTGGACTTTTACATTCAATATGATCAGGAGGACGAGTAATGTGATCACCATACTCTGTTTTTATCCTTATTTTGTTCTCATCATGATCAAGTTCTTCCTTTTCTCTTATCAGCTTGTTCTGACTAGTTATGGACCTGATCAAGAACGTGTTACCTCTTGACTCTCTTCTCTTATCACTGCATCTGGCCCGGATCACACCATACTCTCTTCCTTCAAAAATATTTGACCACAAATCTTGTTCTGCAAGTGTCACTGAGCCTTCTAAATTGAGCTTGAATGCAGCTGCTTTCTGGATCAGATTTTTGTTACTTCTTCCAGACACAAACAAGCTTTCTCCTCGTTCAAAAACGACATGCGGAAAGCCCTTAACAACTCTCAGATGCTTCACTAAGCTGGACTGGAAGCATAAAGTAGACCAGGTCAGTAAACCACAAGTTAAAGACTGAAAGCTTGCACCTTGATCAATCAAAGCAGTCGCCAGTTCATGAATTGTAGTTGACTCTCCAAGCACTTTTTCTTCTTCCTTTGTTTGATCAGGCATGTGCAAACACAGCTCTTGTGTTTCTACTTCCTGTTCAGCTGCAATCAAGAACAATTCTTGTTCAATATCCACCAAGAGAAAGTCAAAAATTGGTTCTTCCTCCTCCCATTGAAAACTAGGTATGTCTTAAAAGTCATGACGATTTTTAGCTCATCCCAAGTGTAGAGTGGTTCTTCATCAACCCAATGTGCTTCTTCTTCTACCCTCCACAATTCTTTAGCCTCACCTCTAATGGCAAGGGATAGGCTTTCCCATGACCCTACTGGATTCTGCTCAATGAAACTATCTAGGCTATCAGCCCACACCATGAAAGCTTCTGGACCACATCCTGAACCATATCCTCCAGAAAAAACATCAGGATACATCTTAGAAACAAATCCAACAAGTCTCCTAGTTTCTTACTGGTGGTAGTTTCACTTCTGTGTCACTCTTCTCCTCTTCCAAACAATGTTGGTGGTAGATCAGCTACCAAAGAGACAAAAACTGTGTGCAGCTGATGAAACCAGATTAAGATCTCTTATCCTAACCTTCTGGAGGTTCTGATACCACTTGGTACGGCCCTTGATAGGCTGTAATTCCCTGGTTCTCTTGTGGGTGGGTAAACGCGTTGATAATCCTTGCAAACAGAGAATCAAGGACTCAATCTTCTTCAAGGCTTGTGGATTGCTCATCTCCGGATACTCCAAGGCTCTGGTATAGATATGACTCACAAAATCAGAGAACCAAAAGGCTGGATATTACACACCAGCAGAATTGAGAGAAAACTCAAAACAAAGAAGATGAAAAAACTGTCGATTGATTAATTGATTCTCAGCTGCGTACAAAAATAAATAGAAAACGCCAAAGCCACCCTAATCCTAAACTAGAATAGTTTAGTTTAGTTCTAATCCTAATCCAATTCGAAATTGGTTTATTACCTGGTGTAATCCTAATCTTGTTAAAACATTTACATAAGTTAAATTACAAATAAAATAAATAAACCAACCAGCTGGTTCTTCTTTGGTTTCTTCCTTGCCAGCAATTGAACTTGATTTGGAGTGTCTCCTAATGGGCATTAGATCCTCCACGTCCTGTTGGTTCCGCAAGAAAGCAAGTGGATCAAGATTCTGGTTGCAACTCTCTTTTTGGGCCAAAAATACCTTGTTTCGCCCAACTTCAAATCTAACCCAATCCATCTTCTTCCTGACGTGTTTGCCTTGTTCTCCATGCATATTAGGAATACCATAGAGGTCTCTAAATATCAGCTTGTGTTCAGGTGCATTTCTCGTCATCTCTACTTTGTTGCTCCCCAAATCGGTTCCATCTAAAACAATGATCAGCTTCTCTGCTCCTGGTTTGATCAGCTTATCTGCTCCTGGTTTGTTCATCTTCTGTTCTACTGGTTTGATCAGCTTATCTGCTACTTGTTATATCAGATGTTTGATTCCTTCTTGTTCAAGATGTTTTCAAGCCATATCAAGAGTTCTTTTTCTCTCTCGGTCCAGAACTCCATATATCATCCCAATATGGCTTTGAAACTGTCCATTTAGCCAAGCATTGATCAGTAGCTTAGCCAAACCATTCACTGGCCTCCTTTCTTTGAGTCTGAAAGTGATCAGGCTGATCATGGTCGCATCACTTGGCAGTTGCTTCTTTACTTTTAACTCTGATAGAGGATGACTCTTGACTGCAGGAGATTGATTTCTCATTGTCCAATGCAGGTTTTGAATGTCATGTAGTAGTGCTTCCATCTTGCTTAGAACTGCCTGAAGATAGTATGCACCCCTTACTCTTCTTTTGCTTCGTTAAAGTCCCAAGGTTCGTCATTTATTTGCAATAGTAGATGTTCACCATCAAACTCGGCTAGTGTATGTAATCTTCCAAGTAGGTCAGTTTCTTACTCTCTTGTAGACTTTCTCAAAGGATTTTGAATATGATTTTGCTCTTCTATGCTTTCTTCTTCTTCGGTATTAGGAGTTCCAGTATTTTCTGTAATGACCTCATTGTTACCTTCCTCGTGACCGTTAACTCATATCTCAATGCCATCATCATTCTCACTTATACCTTTGTTTCCGAACGTCTCCAAAAGGGAGTTTAAACATTACTAGCTCATTGTTTCTTTCTTTATCTATGGTCTTTAAATTCCAACTTTTATTTTCATCGAAAATCACATCTCTACTTAAGCACGATTTTCCAGTTTATTGGATCGAGCACTCTATAGGCTTTTGATCCTGGTTCGATTCCGAGATGTACCAGCAATCTTGATAATTCATCATATAGTCTCTTAAGATGTGAGTTCTCTACCTTAGCATAGCCAATGCATTCAAATACACTTATATGCTCGATGTTAGCCTTATTCTTCTTGAATGCTTGGTATGGGATTTGTGAGATCAGCACTCTTGTCGCAGCTCTACTTATAAGATATGTAGCATCTCTCATAGCTTATCCCACAAGTAATTTGGTATGCTCATATGTTTTAGAATGCTTCTGTTCATTACTAAAAGAGTTATATTTCTTCTTTCAGACGACTCCGTTTGTTGAAGAGAGTATGGAGTGGTTAAGTGCTTTTTATACCAGGTGTCTCACAAAGTCTGAAATTCTCTCGATAGGATACACCACCCCTGTCTGTTCAAAAAGTCATGATCATAGCTCATGTATCTTTCTCAACTAACACTTAGAATTTCTCAAACTTTTCAAAAGCTTCTCATTTCTTAAAAGAATTGACCACATGTACCGAAAATGGTCATCAGTGAGCATGAATACGTACTTGTTCTTTGCAGGTGTAGGAGGCGTAATGGATCCACAAAGGTCTCCATGTAAGAACTCCACTACATGTGTGGCGCGGTATGAGGTCGCTTTTGAAAGGACATGTCTTGCTTGTTTCCCATGTAAACTGATGAGCATGTTTCCTTTTCAATTGTTATCTTCAGTATTCCAATGACTAGCTCCTTTTTGATCATTGAAACCATCAAATCTTTTCCTATATGTTCCAATCTCGCATGCCATCTTTCAAAATCGCTAAATGTCATAAGTTGTAGGAACTTAGTATCAACAATTTCCATGACTACTTTGTATAATCGATTCTTTGGCCTTTTAGCTTTTGTTATCAAATTTTCTTCCTTGTCGTGTAAGGTAAGATATGCATCTCTCATCGAAACATCACAACCAGATTATGTGTCTTGGCCAAGGCTAATAATATTATTCCTTATATCTGGTATATAGTAGACATCGGCTAGAATCTTCTTGTGTCCGCTCTTACTAATAAAGAGGACTGAACCTTTACCCTTAATATCTATGCGAGAATCATCCCCAAATCTCACTTTTCTTGTGAACTAGTTGACACTCTTAAAATAATTACGGTTTCCAGCCATGTTGTTGCTTTCACCGTTGTCTAAGTATGAGACATTATCACCAACCAAACTTGTTCCGAAGTCTTTTGGGTTTATATTCTTTTCGCTTAAATATACCACCTTATGCATCGTCAATTCTTCAGCTTCCTTTGTGTCATCATCCTTGTTTTCACGTGTATCTTGTAATTTAAGTAATCGGTCGGGACAATTCGATGCATAATGCCCATTCTTATCACATCGGAAACATGTTATCTTCAAGAGGTCTCTTTCACTATTAAAGCGACCTTTTTCTCTCCCTCTTCTGTAAAAATGTCCTCCCTGACCTCTATATTGATAATTTAAATTAAATTACAAGTCGACTGAGTAGGTTGGGTGTCATAGTCTGCATAAAACTTGGTTTGGTTTTCTTGTGCTTCTTCTTCTTCAGTGACACACTTAGCATAGGTTTTTAATCTCCTAACGATATCTTTGTAAATTTTGGTTTTAAGACCAAGTACAAGTTTTACAAAGGCGACGATATGAATATTGTTTCCCGAGGAAGACTCTTGAGAAACTTCTTGACTAGCTTGGATTTTTCAATATTTTCTCCTAATGCAACTGATTTTGACGAGATTTCAGATAGTTTGCTAACAAAGTCATCAATTGTGTCAGTGTATTTCATCTTAAGTCAATCAAATTAAGCCATTAAATTTTGATGAGGACATCCAATCAGTAGCTGAACCAGAGACCAACCAGTTGCACCAATCAGTCAGCCAAAGGACCAGCAAGCATATGTGTTCAGTCAAAACGGCGTATCTCACCATCAGGAGACATTTATCCATGAAACCAATTTTCATACATACTACACTCAACAAGGAGTCAACCCCAATTGAAATAATCTGCAAAGATATCTAGACCAAGAAGATATGAATTTTACAAACCGGAGGTTCTCCAGCCCGTCTATCTGCGAGTACATGACTTTAGAAGAATATTCAAGCCCAATGGAGAAGCGGCCTGAACCAAAACCAATCAAAGAATTCAAGATGGGTTTTTAGCTTTCCAACAAGACCAGAATGAGGAGAAAAGTCCACGGAATTATGAAGTTATGACCCATTTCCCTAAACCGGTGAAACCAGTTCTGCAATTGTTTAATTTGGAATCTCATAGGTCCAATCTTAACCAAACCAAACAATGGCGACCAGGAGAGGTTTATAATCATCTGGGAAGTATATCCAACGATCCAGGAGTAGTATAAGAGTTCTTACCATGCACCAGAATCCACATGATCAGGAGGATCTTATTGTTTGGGAACTTTCCAAAACTGGATGCATTCACACCTTGGGGAATAAGTCACCAACGACCAAGCCATCAAAGCTTCGACGTTTTGGAGATATTACTTGCTTGTCTAGAAGTCCAAATATACACCAGCACTCAGCATAACCCACGAGATCAACCAAGCCTTTACTTGCCATTTTTGTAGCGATTCTTTTAATTATTTGCCATCAATGCCTAAAAGCTCTTTCCAAGCCAAGACTAAAAAGATTTCGACCAAGTATCCAACATTAAAGATGTTACCAAGAAGCTTACCTACACCCTCAAACCGTCCAGATACAAATTCAGAATCAAATCCCTTGAAGAAAACCATTGGAACCAAGAAATCCTCCAACGGCTAGTTTATCGGTTTCCTTTTGTTTATTTTGTTTCCTTTCTTTTTCATATGACCATTTGGTCTTTATCTATGGTCTTGCACTATATAAGAAGACCCATTTGTACATTTTATAGTCACCTTTCAATCCTTAAGAAATAATATTCAGTTTATCTTTTTTTATCAAAGAGTTTTTTTGCATAAGAACTGTTCTTTAGATTCTAAGTTGTGAGAAGCATTAGGAGTCTATAGAGCTCGTGATTTTCTTAGGTTCTTTGTGAGATTCAAGACTCCAGGAGATCACTGATTGAGAGAGTAAATCAAAACCCACGGATTGAGAGAGTTAATCAACTATCCAGCATCATCCGCCATCAACCTTCATCCATCATCTTCTATCTTCTATCCATCCATAATCCCATCCTTATTTATTTTAGTTTATGTTCTTAATTTTATAATTAATAAACTCATTTTTATTCCTTTTTTCAGTTTATCTTGGACGTGAAGGGACAGTAGATCATCCATCATCCATCTCCATCTCTACCGGTTTATCGGCAATCACCAATCCATTGCCCATCTCACCATCCTTGCTTCCGGGCTTGTATTATTTGGTATCATAGCCGAAAGGCTCCTTAACCAGGTGATATCAATCCATATCTATCCCTGTTTTCATTTCATTCCTTGTTAGTTTTCATTTTATAAAACCAAAATCCATAAAATTGTCACAGTTTCTAGTTTTTTTTTTTCATTTCTGCATTTTTCTGTTCCTGATAAAAGAAAATTAAAGAAGAAGGAGTTGTCTAGTTTGATCCACGAAATTTCTTAAGAATATCTGTCTAGGTGTTTGCATTGATAACCCATAGCTCCATTTGCCATATTTGATTTTTTTTGCATTAGTTTCATTCCATATTTGAATTGCAATTTGAAAACTACATAAGAAAAAGAAAGAAATCATTTAGAACATAGTATTAATTATTTGCCTTTCATTTTCGTGTTTACCATCCCATTTCACATTTCTCATTCACTCATTTAGTTACCATCAATTTGTACTTTGGTTTGCGTATCATTTCATTCAAAAAAAAACAGATTTGTTTTTTTTTTAACTTGGACTATAGTTTTTGAAAAGTCTGTCCAAGCATTTTGATATTTTGCTTGCATAAGATTTCGACCACTGCCTCTAAAAGCACATAACTACTTTGTTTTTGTTTAGTCTCAGGTACCATGGATGAGGAAGATGACCCATGGGAAGCAGACCAGTCCATACTGGATGAAGAAAGTAGCTATGAGGATGAACAATAGTCTGAAAATTGTTCCAATACAGATTTTGAAGAGGATCCTTATGAGGGAGATCCTGAGCCAGTACCACCAGACCCTTACCATGTGGCAAGCACTCCACTGACTGGTCCAGAGAAGAATCTGACCAAGAAGAAGGTTATGAGAGTGATTCATGGCCAGAAGAAACTGAATCCAAAAACAGTCTAGAAAATTCAGAAGATAGGGATCATGAAGATGATGAAGACACTCAGTCCCAACAAGGAACCAAAGAAGATTCATGGGAAGACCAGACCATTGCTGACACTGATAAAGACATGGAAGAAGAGCCACGAACTGACATGCCATACTCTGATCATGAGGCAAGACAAGCACTATCTTTCAAGTCCTACCAAGATATTGGATCATGGTGTGAAGAAACTGATTCCCAAATCAGTGAGGATGAATCAAGGAAGTATGGCCACGATATTGAGGACTAGGCATCCCCACATGGCTTGACTGAAGAAGAGGAAGCCTTAAGTGAGTCTGCAATAAATGTTAAGGAAACCCAACTTGTCTTGGCTGAAGAGGAAGAAGTTGAAAGTGAGGCCGGAAGAAATGTTACTGAGCTTGAAATGCACTCCATCAAATTTTCTGGATATGGCCAAAGAGATGAAGAATACCTAGAGTGGGAGGAAGAAATGGAGACCTTGTTCCAGAGTCACCATGTTACATAAGAGGAGAAGCTATCATATGCCACCAAGACACTCACTGGCCCTGCTCTACACTGGTGGAACAAAGAGCAGTATACAGTATGGTACTACCAAGAACCAGATCATACTTAGGAGAGTTTTAAGTCAGGGTTGCTTGAAGGTTTTGTGAAGAAAATTCCAGAGCAGGAATATCAGTACCCTATGAGTGTTTCTCACGCAGGCTACACTCCCACATCAACCCAAAGTTTCAAGGCTGGAAGCAAGCAAGCTCATCACAGCCCACAAAAGATAGAACCGGCTGTAGAGAAGAAAACTGTAAAGAAGCAAGAGGGTTCACAGCTAGGTTCACTCCAGTTGATAAAGGTACCAGAAACACTCTCATATCCAAAAGGAACCTTACAACCAGGGAGAAAGAAGGCCGAAGTTGTTCTTGAGAAAGGACAACTCCAACCTAAAGATGAAGCTATAGTATAAGGTTTGCAAAAGCCACCAGCATCATCAAATCAAAGTAAGTCCTCTTGCTCTAAAATTTTTAAAATTCAAACATGTTATAGATGTCATAACAGAGGACATTTTTCTGTGTCTTTTCCATCTAGAAAGGTATTAGGAAGTACATCACTGGATTTGAAACCAAAAACAAGTAAAATAAGTGATAGTCTTGTTACCTTAAAACTTTTAAATTCTTGATTTATGCACTTGTCTTTGCCAAAGAGTTTTGATCCAAGTATAAGGCAAGGAGATGGACGACCAAACAATTCTGAGAGGTTGAAAGAGAACCACGGACAGCACCATACTTGTCTACAAAATGTTGAAGAAGATGCAAGAAACAATAAGAGCACACAAGCTGCCAAAGAGCAAATCATTCTTCAACTAGCTGAAACCATTTGGGTAAGTTTGAATTTTACTTGTCAAAATTATAAATTCTTAAACACAGATATAATGCACTTGTTTTCTGCCAAAAGTTTTGAGATCATTTCAGGAACAGAGGCTAAGGATCCCATAGGCGATCCACAAAAGGAGATCACAAGGTGTTTACATGCGAAAAAGAAACAAGAAGTTCTTATCAGCAAACATCTTGGTTCCAGAAGGCCCAGAAGATAAAACACCACCCATCAGAGTTCCAGAACAAAACGGAGGAGTAGTCCTGTCATTCCTACTCAAAGGAGAACCACCAGATGTTCTATCAAAGATCAAACCGATAAAATACCAAGATAAGGCCCTAGAATCTCAAAGGAGGATGAAACCTGACTTGCTTTATCTTGGTGCAGTTTATCCAGTTTCTAGGTCGAAACCTTTTCAAAGGAGAGGGTATGATGAGGACATGCAATCAGTAGCTGAACCAGAGACCAACCAGTTGCACCAATCAGTCAGCCAAAGGACCAGCAAGCATATGTGTTCAGTCAAAACGGCGTATCTCACCATCAGGAGACATTTATCCATGAAACCAATTTTCATACATACTACACTCAACAAGGAGTCAACCCCAATTGAAATAATCTGCAAAGATATCTAGACCAAGAAGATATGAATTTTACAAACCGGAGGTTCTCCAGCCCGTCTATCTGCGAGTACATGACTTTAGAAGAATATTCAAGCCCAATGGAGAAGCGGCCTGAACCAAAACCAATAAGAGAATTTAAGATGGGTTTCTTAGATTTCCAACAAGCCAAGAATGAGGGGAAAATGTCCACTGAATTATGACGTTATGACCTATTTCCCTAAACCGGTCAAACCAGTTCTGCAATTGCCTAATTTGGAGTCTCACCGGTCCAATCTTAACCAAACCAAAAAATGGCGACCAGGAGAGGTTTATAATCATCTGGGAAGTATATCAAACGATCCAGGAGTAGTAGAAGAGTTCTTACCATGCAACATAGCCCACATGATCAGGAGGATCTTATTGTTTGGGAATTTTCCAAAACCGGATGCATTCACACCTTGGGGATAAGTCACCAACGACCAAGCCATCAAAGCTGCAACGTTTTGGAGATATTACTTGCTTGTATAGAAGTCTAAATATGCACCAGGACTCACCATAACCCACGGGATCAACCAAGCCTTCACTTGCCATTTTTGGAGCGATTCTTTGAATTATTTGCCATCAATGCCCAAAAGCTCTTTCCAAGGCAAGACTACAAATATTTCGACCAAGTATCCAACATTAAATATGTTCCAAAGAAGCTTACCTACACCCTCAAACCGTCCAGATACAAATTCAGAATCAAATCTCTTGAAGAAAGCCATTGCAACCAAGAAATCCTCCAACGGCTAGTTTATCGGTTTCCTTTTGTTTATTTTGTTTCCTTTCTTTTTCATATGAACATTTGGTCTTTGTCTATGATCGTGCACTATATAAGAAGATCCATTTGAACATTTTAGAGTCACCTTTCAGTCCTTAAGAAATAATATTCAGTTTGTCTTTTTTATCAAAGAGTTTTCTTTGCATAAAAACTGTTCTTTAAATTCTAAGTTGTGAGAAGCATTAGGAGTCTATAGAGCTCATGGTTTTCTTAGGTTATTTGTGAGATTCAAGAGTCCAGGAGATCACTGATTGAGAGATTCAATCAAAACCCACAGATTAAGAGAGTCAATCAACTATCCAGCATCATCCGCCATCAACCTTCATCCATCATCTTCTATCTTCTAGCCATCCATAATCCCATACTTATTTCTTTTAGTTTCTGTTCTTAATTTTATCATTAATAAACTCATTGTTTTCCTTTGTTTCAGGTTATCTTGGACGTGAAGGGACAGTAGCTCATCCATCATCCATCTCCATCTCTACCGGTTTATCGGCAATCACCAATCCATTGCCCATCTCACCATCCTTGCTTCCGAGCTTGTATCGAAGTTTGTAATCGAGCTTCTCAAACCTTGTTTGCACCCATATGCCTTGCTTTAATGGCCTCCCATATTTGTTTGCTGTATCTAATTCGCCCACCTGCAAAATTAGTGCTTTGGGTATTGATTGGAATAATAAATATGTGGCCATGTCGTTCTTCTCACCAGTGTCTGACTCGTTCTCTATGAATTCCCAAAATTTATGAACTTTATTTCTTATGGCCCAGACTTTATAGTTCGCAGAATTCAGCATAGGGCAACTAATCGAAGAGGGACCACCCTGTTTGGATTTTTTCTGTTGAAGTTGTCGTAATATCACCCATGGCTTACGTCGTTCCTATGTAAGCGTAAGGTCGAAGATTGATTCCTAAGGCTCTGATATCAAATATAATTTCAATGCTTATATAAGAACTAAAAGATTATAAGAATAACTCTCTTATAATCTTAAGAAAATAACTCAAAACTAAAGCTCACACATAAATCTAAGTTCCTAAGTTATACCATACCTTGGTATCTCCTTATATATGTGATGAGGACATAGAACCAGACAAGCACCAAGAACAAGATCAGGAACCAAGGGGGTGATTGCAAGCTTCTGTGAAGCCATTGAAGGATTGTTTGCCAAGGCTAATAGCAACCCCAACTTAGATGACATCACAAACCGTCTAGACAAGCTCTCCATTTCAGGATCAGAGGTTACAAAGACTCAACCTTATGTTATACAAGACGGTCCAAAAGATAATGCTATCCTATGGTCTATCATTCCGCATAAAGAGATGGTTTCCTTATTCACCATCTCTCCCCTTAAGTGAAACGGTGAGTTTAGGAGTAAGAGACAAGCCCCAAAACGACATCACCTCAAGCTTGGCTCTTCTCCAACGGATAGTCAATTCAAACCTATCAAGAGGCGCCTCCCAAACAAAGGTAAGGATCTAATTTATATGCTTGATATTTTGACTAACCTTTCTTGCAGCATTTTGTTTCCTTTTTAGTTTATGTCGAATAAAGAGTCAAGGCATTGTTTAGCCTAAGTTTTCATTAGGTCCTAAGATTGAGTCATGTAATAAATTTGCTTCAAAGACCCCTAGAAGGGCATAGCTGCATCGGCGAGTATATAAGCCCCTATAAGCAGCCTTGTATCATTTAACCTATTATGAAATATATGAGTCAGTTTGCCCCTAGCAACTAAAACCCTAAAGTCTTTCGTGTGTGTGAGAAGCCGCATAGAGAGCAACCAGTCTTATCAAGCTCATCCCCATAGAGTTTGTGGCGACTTTCGATCCATCTGATTGAGTTCATCAATCTATTCACTCCATCTCCATCCCTTGTCCTTGTTGAGTTGTTTATACGAACAAGCAGCTTGGATCCACACTCCATCTTCACGCCATTCTCCATCCAGTGAGATAGCAAGTTGGTTACACGACCATTTGTTGTTTCCCATCCCCCACTGATCCGTTCTAAGAGCAATCAAGCCGGTTATCATCTCATTCCATTCCATCCGCAAGAACTCATTCCATTCTCACCTCCATCCATCCACCAAAGCTTGATACTCGTCCTCTATCCATCCAGTGTGAGAAGGGTGCTTTCCGTGCCCATATCATTTTTGGTATCAGAGCCGAAAGGCTTCCATTCAGGTTAACTCTTTCTTTTTCTATTAGATCGTTTCATTCTGTTAAGAAAAACCATAAAAAGTTAGTGTTTTGCTTGCGTTTTTGATTTCTGCCATTGAAGTTGTTAAGTTCTTAGTTCATTAGTCACGAAAATAAAAGAAATAGGAGACGAGTTGCCTTGAGTTTAATTCGTTTTCCTTGAAGAAAAAGCCAAAAAAAGTGTTAGGATTTAATACTTGCATCCAGTTTCCGATTTATTTCCCTATTGCATATCTAGCATATACTCGGTTTCCTTTCTTGCATCATACTCGAATATTCAAAAAAAAAAACAAAGATTTACTGCTTTACCATAATCTTTTAATCTCAGTTAATTTCGCATTACATTTTAAACTTACAAAAAAAAGGCATATCATACACATTCACATTTTGGGTGGTCGAACTTTCCTTAATTGGAACTTAGGACATAACTTGTGCTGCATACATCCTTGCGTGTTGTTATACCCTAAGGTCGGTCCATTACACATTCATTTGCATTAAATCAACCATATCCTTGCATATTGTTACTTGTTCAATTTCCATTTCCCATATTTTCACTTGTTCTTGAAAGTCATTGTAGGAATAAGCAATGGGAGATAGCACTTCATCCACTGATGCTGCGACCATAGCTCAACTCCTAGCTACTATGCAATCCATAAGTGAGAGGATGGCTCGGCTGGAACAGAAACAACAAGCTCAGGCCAATAATCCCAACAACAATCCGGCAAGAGGCCAACAAAGACAACAAGAGCAACCACCAGAAGGAGATGAGACTGATAGTGATATGCCTAGTCTGGAAGAAGAAGAGCAACACCCTCCACCTAGGAGAAATGCCAGAGATAGAGGAAGGAACCGGGGCAGAAACTATGATCAAGAAGAAGAGCAACCATGGCAGGGAGGCAAAGACTTGAAGCTCACGCCACCAACCTTTGCTGGAAAGGTTAACCCTGATGCTTACATAGACTGGGAGACAAGGATGGAATACATCTTTGATTACTATAACTACTCGGAGGCAAGGAAGATCTCTCTAGCTGCTGCCCAACTCACTGACACTGCCTTGTCATGGTGGGATAGGGAGACTTCAGAAAGGAGAAGGCTTAGACGTGGTCCTATTACTCTTTGGGATGACATGAGAGCCTTACTGAGGAAGAGATATGTGCCAAGTTACTACTACAGAGACTTGCAAAAGAGGTTCAGGAAGCTCACTCAAGGGAACAAGTCAGTAGAAGAATACTATGAGGAGTTTGATGCACTCAGGAACCGTCTGGAGGTACAAGACTCTGAGGAGACCTTGATGGCACAATTCTTAGATGGGTTACAAGACCGGATTACAAGAAAGGTGGAAAGGCAAAACTATGAGCACTTCCATGACTTGTTGCACTATGCTATTCAAGCCGAGCAACACATCAAGAGGAAGACCATAGCCACCAGTAGAAGCAAGAGTACTTGGACACCACCAGTACAAAAGAACAATGACAAAGGCAAGTCCATTGAAGTGGAGAGCCGGTTCAAGAAGAATCCAGCACCAGAGGCTTCCAAGAGCAACAAGACTGATCAAGGAAAGGGTGCTGCACCTAGGAACCGTGACATTACTTGCTACAAATGTCAAGGGAAGGGACATTATGCCCGAGACTGTCCTAACCAGAGAGTAATGATCCTCAGAGAAGATGGAGGATATGAGACTCAAGAAGAGGCTGAAGAAGAAACGGCTGGTACTGATGAAGAGATCACTGACTATCCAGATGAGGGAGAGATACTTGTGACCAGGAGAGCCCTAAGTGCTATGTTTGAGCCAGAAACCATTCAAAGGGAAAACATTTTCCACACTAGATGCACCATAGACTCTAAGGTATGCAGTCTGATCATAGATGGAGGCTCGTGTACTAATGTTGCTAGCAAGTACTTGGTTGACAAGTTAGGTCTCAAGAAGACAAAGCATCCAAAGCCATACCGGCTCAAATGGTTGAATGATGAGACTGAGTTGAAGATTGGTGAACAAGTGGTGATTCCATTCAGCATAGGCAGATATGCTGATCAGGTGACTTGTGATGTTGTTCCTATGCAAGCTGGACATCTCCTGCTGGGGAGACCTTGGCAGTTTGACAAGGAGACAATCCACAATGGCCGCACCAACTTCTACAGCTTCACTCACAACAACCGCAAGCACAACCTTGCTCCTTTGACACCACAACAAGTCCTAGACATGCAAAAAGAGATGGACAAAGGTAACAAGGCAAGTAAGACTAACCTATACATCACTTCCCAACAAGTTTTAAAATCATTAGAATGCAAAACACAGGTGCTACTAATGATCTTTAAGGAAGGTGTGTTGACAGGTTATGAGGAACAAGAACTTCCCTCATCCGTGGTTCAACTCATTGAGAAGTTCCAGGATCTATTTCCAGAAGACATACCCACTGGTTTACCACCTATTAGAGGCATAGAACACCAGATTGACCTCATTCCAGGAGCTCCATTACCAAACCGCCCAGCCTATAGGGTGAACCCGGAGGAAGCCAAAGAACTAGAGAAGCAGGTGCAAGACTTGATGGATAAGGGATACATCAGGGAGAGTCTAAGCCCTTGTGCTGTTCCTGTTCTATTGGTGCCAAAGAAAGATGGGACTTGGAGGATGTGTGTAGACTGCCGTGCCATCAACAACATAACCATCAAGTATAGACACCCAATACCAAGACTTGATGACATGCTGGATGAGCTCAGTGGTGCCACTATCTTCTCCAAGATAGACCTGAAGAGTGGTTATCATCAGGTTAGAATGAAGGAAGGTGATGAGTGGAAGACTGCCTTTAAAACCAAAAGGGGACTCTATGAGTGGCTAGTCATGCCATTTGGTCTCACCAATGCCCCAAGTACCTTCATGCGCCTCATGAACCATGTCTTAAGGGCATACATCTGTAAGTTTGTAGTTGTTTACTTTGATGATATTTTGATCTATAGCACTAGCTTAGAAGATCATCTTAAACATCTTGAAAAGGTTTTGGAAACACTGCGCCTAGAACATCTATATGCTAACCTTAAGAAGTGTACCTTTTGCACTGATCAACTAGTATTCCTAGGCTTTGTTGTTAGTTCACAGGGATTGAAAGTAGATGAGGAGAAGATCAAAGCAGTGCAGGATTGGCCTACCCCAACTACCATCGGTCATGTGAGGAGTTTCCATGGTTTGGCCAGTTTCTACAGGAGGTTTGTCAAAGACTTCAGTACCATAGCAGCCCCACTGACATCAGTGATCAAGAAGGATGTTGCCTTCAAATGGGGAACTGAACAGGAAGAAGCTTTTCAAAAACTTAAAACTAGCTTAACTAATGCTCCTGTTTTGGTTTTGCCTAACTTTGACAAAACTTTTGAGATTGAATGTGATGCCTCAGGAACAGGTGTGGGAGCCGTGTTAACTCAAGGAGGAAAACCAGTAGCATTCTTCAGTGAGAAACTACATGGAGCAACCCTCAACTACCCCACCTATGACAAGGAACTGTATGCTTTAGTGAGGTCACTAGAGACTTGGCAGCACTACCTCTTATCCAAGGAGTTTGTGATCCACACTGACCATGAGACACTCAAGTATTTGAGGGGACAAAACACTTTGAAGAAGAGACATGCTCGTTGGTTGGAGTTTGTAGAATCATTCCCCTATGTGATCAAGTACAAGAAGGGAAAGGAGAACATTGTAGCTGATGCCTTATCCAGGAGACATGCGCTTATATCCCTGATGGAGGCTAAGGTTATGGGATTTGAACACATCAAGGATCAGTATGGAGAGGATCCTGACTTTGGAGACATCTACAAGCAGTGTAGACAAGGAGCATTTGGGTCCTTCTTTAAGCAAGACGAGTTCCTTTTCAGGGACAAGAGGCTATGTATTCCACAAGGATCAATGCGTGATCTGATCTTGAGAGAGGCACATGGAGGAGGACTCATGGGACATTTTGGCCGTGACAAGACACTAAGCATTGTAGCTGAGCATTTCTTCTGGCCACATTTGAGGAGAGATGTAGAGAGGTTCTGTGCAAGGTGCATCATTTGTCTCAAGGCAAAGTCCAGGTTACATCCTCATGGATTATACATCCCTTTGCCTATTCCTGACCTACCTTGGGTAGACATTTCCATGGATTTTGTTCTAGGATTGCCAAAGATCAGAAACAAGGATTCCATCTTTGTGGTAGTAGACCGGTTCTCTAAGATGGCACACTTCATTCCTTGCAACAAAACCAATGATGCATCCCAAACTGCTGACTTATTCTTCAAGGAAGTGGTGAAGCTTCATGGCATCCCTAGAACCATTGTTTCTGACCGAGACACCAAGTTCTTGAGCCACTTTTGGAGAACACTTTGGAGGAAGCTGGGAACTAAGCTGCTCTTCTCCACAACCTGCCATCCCCAAACTGATGGTCAGACTGAGGTTGTGAACCGCACACTCTCCACACTACTGAGAGCCACGGTTGGTAAGAACTTGAGGAATTGGCTTGATTGTCTACCTTTCATTGAGTTTGCTTACAACCGAGTTCCACATTCTGCTACTAAGCTATCACCTTTTGAGATTGTGTATGGGTTTAAGCCAACAACACCTCTGGATCTCCTACATATCCCCCACAAGGACCATATGATTAGTCAAGAAGGAGAGACTAAGGCCGAGTTGATGCAGAAGATTCATGAGAAGGTCAAGGCTAACTTAGAGCACCAGAATGAGCTGAACAAGAAGCAAGCTGATAAGGGCAGAAAGGAGGTTTCTTTTGAACCAGGAGATTGGGTTTGGTTACACATGAGATCAGAAAGGTTCCCTAACCAGAGGAAGTCCAAGCTATCCCCTAGAGGAGACGGTCCTTTCAAATTCCTGAAGAAGATCAATGACAATGCATACCAGCTGGAGCTGCCAGGTGAGTTAAATGTATCTTCCACATTCAATGTGTCTGATCTATCTTATTTTCATGCAGATGAAACTGTTCTGAGGCCAGAACCTTCTCAAGAGGGAGAGAATGATGAGGACATAGAACCAGACATCAACATCCCCACCCTAAGACAAGCACCAAGAACAAGATCAGGAACCAAGGGGGTGATTGCAAGCTTCTGTGAAGCCATTGAAGGATTGTTTGCCAAGGCTAATAGCAACCCCAACTTAGATGACATCACAAACCGTCTAGACAAGCTCTCCATTTCAGGATCAGAGGTTACAAAGACTCAACCTTATGTTATACAAGACGGTCCAAAAGATAATGCTATCCTATGGTCTATCATTCCGCATAAAGAGATGGTTTCCTTATTCACCATCTCTCCCCTTAAGTGAAACGGTGAGTTTAGGAGTAAGAGACAAGCCCCAAAACGACATCACCTCAAGCTTGGCTCTTCTCCAACGGATAGTCAATTCAAACCTATCAAGAGGCGCCTCCCAAACAAAGGTAAGGATCTAATTTATATGCTTGATATTTTGACTAACCTTTCTTGCAGCATTTTGTTTCCTTTTTAGTTTATGTCGAATAAAGAGTCAAGGCATTGTTTAGCCTAAGTTTTCATTAGGTCCTAAGATTGAGTCATGTAATAAATTTGCTTCAAAGACCCCTAGAAGGGCATAGCTGCATCGGCGAGTATATAAGCCCCTATAAGCAGCCTTGTATCATTTAACCTATTATGAAATATATGAGTCAGTTTGCCCCTAGCAACTAAAACCCTAAAGTCTTTCGTGTGTGTGAGAAGCCGCATAGAGAGCAACCAGTCTTATCAAGCTCATCCCCATAGAGTTTGTGGCGACTTTCGATCCATCTGATTGAGTTCATCAATCTATTCACTCCATCTCCATCCCTTGTCCTTGTTGAGTTGTTTATACGAACAAGCAGCTTGGATCCACACTCCATCTTCACGCCATCCTCCATCCAGTGAGATAGCAAGTTGGTTACACGACCATTTGTTGTTTCCCATCCCCCACTGATCCGTTCTAAGAGCAATCAAGCCGGTTATCATCTCATTCCATTCCATCCGCAAGAACTCATTCCATTCTCACCTCCATCCATCCACCAAAGCTTGATACTCATCCTCTATCCATCCAGTGTGAGAAGGGTGCTTCCCGTGCCCATATCAATATGGATTATGATTTCCTAATCTCCTTTAGTTTAACTTATTTAGATATCTCCTAAAACAAACATTAATCTCTTAATCTCGTATGTGATTAGGAAAACTTGGATCTTTAGTTACTTCAAGCTTAAGTCAATACGAATAAATTATCCAGCAATTATAAGAGGAGTTTCCTACGATATTTTCAAGCTTGTTATATGTTGTTGACATAAATGACTTGTGAGTATAAGATTGTGGTGATTACTAGACTTCCCCACAGCAATCTAATAGCCCACGTATACATGATACATTATCCAAAAGCATAGAAACTTTTCAAAATCTGTAACACATAAGAAAAATAGAAGTGTTTGGCAGTCCATAATGATCATAAACGCAGATCTAAGAACCTCTTGAACTCTGATGTAATAGTTACTAGCAACTTCTTAGTAGCAGTAATGGCTTATATACCATAATCCCCGGAACGCCAACTGTTTCTAGATTTATAGTCCACGTGGCTGATTATAGTAGAAATTGGTCTTCTCAACTACCCTAAACATATTTGATGACAAATATATCAACTCACGAAGAAACAAAAAAAATTTGTAAAAAAGTTGCTAGGATAGGAATGAATATTATTCAGTGCATAGTATATAGGCTTCCTAAGGTGCTCAACCTTGTAGCAGTTTGCAGCTGAGAGATTTTCAATTAAGCAATTTTTGTCCATCAATAATCTAAGGTAATTGGCTGAATTAATTTATTCCATTAGAGTTATATGATAAATATATTACAGAGGAGCAAGGGTAATCAAGCTATGATATCTACATAATCTACTTTCTATATCTACATGTCCCCGCAAGATGGAGGCTGTTTTCTGACTCCAATCTTGGTGAAAAGTTCCTTGAAGTGAGCACGGGAGAGAGGTTTCGTCAAGGCATCTGCAAGTTGATCTTTAGTATATACATATGAGTCTCAAAGAGCACCAGATTTGACATTGTCTCGAATGAAATTATAGTCCAATGCAACATGTATCATTCTCGTGTGAAAGATGGATTCGCACAAAGATACGTGGCGCCGACATTATCACAATAAATAGCAGGTGGAACCGGGACAAGGATGTGAAGTTCCTTCATGAGAGAGCATATCCACCTGAGCTCAGAAGCGGTATTAGCCACTGCACGGTACTCTGCTTCAGTGGACGATCGAGCACCACCATTTTGTTTCTTCACAGTCCATGATATTGGAGTTGTACCAATGCATATGATGAATGCGTTGGTGGAGACATAATCTTCATGATCACCAGCCCAATCTGCATCTGAGTATGCATGAAGAGTCACAGGTGAGTCTTTCCGTATCCAAATCCCATGCATTGGAGTTCCAGCAAGGTACCGAAGAACTCTTTTTGCCGCCTGCAAATGGTCTTCAGTTGGCTGATGCATAAACTGAGAAAGTTTGTTGATTGCATAAGCAATATCTAGTCTCGTGAAAGACAAATACATGAGGCTTCTAACAACTTGTCTGTACTCTGAGGGATTGAGAAGAGGCGTACCAGAATTTAGAGTAAGTTTCGGATGCGTGGCCATAAGAGTGGATAGAGGTTTTGCGTCCTGCATTTTCGTTTTCACAATTAGGTCAAGGATGTACTTGTTTTGCTTCAGATAGATTCCAGCCGAAGTCCTCTTAGCCTTGATACCTAGAAAGTATGATAAGTTCCCAAGATATTTGAGTGAGAATCGAGAGGCCAGAGTTGCGATGATCTTGTTTATGTGCTAAAGGCTGCTTCCTGTAACTATGATATCGTCCATATACACCAAATATACAATGTGTTGAGCTTAGCGAAGAGTAAAAAGAGATGTATCTGCAAGTGAGTTCCGAAAACCTGCTGCAACCAGAGTCCGTTTGAGTTCCTCATACCATGCTCTCAGGGCCTGTTTGACGCTGTAGAGAACTTTTTGAAGTTTGCAGACATGATGTGGTCGATCTTTGTCAATAAAACCCGAAAGCTGTGAGACATAAACTTTGTCTTGCAATGTGCCTTGTAGAAAAGCATTGTTTACATCCAGTTGCCGAATGGTCCAGTCATTCTGTATAGCATGTTCCAATACAAGACAAACAATAGTGGATTTGATGACCGGACTGAATGTTTCAGCGTAGTCAATACCGTATTGCTGACTGTATCCGCGAGAAACGAGCCTGGATTTATGCATGCCAACTTGACCATTAGGAAGATATTTAATAGTATAAAGCCATTTAGTGTCAATCACATTTTGATTAGGATCTGGAGGAACCAGATTGTATGTGTGATTGCGTGTAACCGTATCAAACTCTTCTGACATTGAGTTCCGCCATATTCAATCTCGCATGGCCTGGTTCAATATTGTATGGATGTAGGGAGTGGTTTCTACGGTGAAGGAGTATTTTTGGTTTTGGGTTTGCAGATGTTGTTTTTAGAACGGGTTCTCACTGAGCGGTTGTTTTGTGGAACATGAGGTTGAGGTTCAGGTTCTGGGTTTTGAGGTTCAGGAGGTTGCGGTTCAGGTTGTTGAGGCACTGGTGATGGTGGTGGTGTTGTGATTTGGTTTGTATTTGGTATGGAGGTTGTAGGTGGACTGGTTTCGATGGGTTCTGTTTCTTTAACCGATTTTAGAGGTAACGTACCTGAGATTCTTGTTGAGCCAATCTGGTTTCCACGAGAGGAAGCAGATCTCAGGATAGACTAACTCATCTGGTGATGATCGAAGCCCAGAAACGCGAGTGAACGAGTCTGACCGAGTGTCACCACCGTGGTTTATGGTGAGGACATTGTGTGGGTTCTGGTTCAGGACAGGGTGGTCATGGAGTCGAGGTACTCATCCCATTGAATGGACACACAGTTTCCAGAAACTGAACATGTCGAGACGAGTACAGTCTTTGTGTTTTAGGATCCAAACAGAGGTATGAGCTTTGTGTTAGGGAGTAGCCAACGAACATGCAAGGAGATGAGCGATCATCAAGCTTCTTGTGAGCATACATATGCAGCCATGGGAAACAAAGTAAGCCAAACACACAAAGCTTGAAGTAGTTTGGTTCTTGGCTGAAAATATTGGTGTATGGAGAGACATTGTTTATGACTGGAGAAGGCATCCTGTTTATGAGATAGACTGCGGTGGAAAAAGCATATGGCCAATAAGCTTTCGGGACTGAAGCTTTGCTGAGTAATGTCAAACCAGTTTCTACGATGTGGCGATGCTTCCTTTCAGAGATACCAATGTGTTCCAGCGTGTGAGGGGTGATCAAAGGTTAGAGATTCCATGTTCTGCAAGGAATGATCAAAGACCAACATATTCGCCTCTGTTGTCTGAAAATAAGGTCACGATCTTTGTCTGGAATCGGTTCTCTACCAGGGATTTGAGGGAATAAAGGTTTCGCGAACTTGGGATTTCAGTTTGAAGGATAGAACCAGGTGTATCGGGTAAAATGGTCTACAAAAATGAGGTAATATTTGTAGTTGTCTTTAGAGATGATGGGAGAGGTCCAGACATTGCTGTAGAGGTATTAGAGAGGTTTATTTGAGTGGATAGTGTTTGTATGAAAAGGTAACTTGTGAGATTTGTTGGTAAAGCAATAGGTGAAAAGAGAATTCTTTTATTGGATGACAAAGTCTGGAGTGCCACAATGAGAGAGAAGTTTTGGGTGTTGGTAAGGTATGAAGGGCGGAGATGGAGGTTGATGGTAGTGGCTACTCTAGAGCTCGTCCTTAGTTTTTCCATGGAGAAATCGCGCCCTCGTGCTGAGATCCTTCACCTGAAAGTGAGCAGGAAAGAATTCAACAGATACTTTGTTAGAGTTACATAACTGATAAACTGAAACTAGGCTCTTTTGCAGATTAGGGACATATGCGAGATCGAAACGCCGATACTATTAGCAATGGTCATTTCTTCACCTCCTTGGTATGGCTGATTAAGTAAGAGATTGTTGAGATTGGTTGTCAAGTGATGAGTTGCGCCACTGTCTAAGAACCAACTGTTAGGATTAGAAGACGACGACGCAGCAAGGTGAGCATGTGGGTTTTGTTGCCATGGAGTTGAGTTGTAGCTTGAGGCTGATGAGGAACCAAAACTCTGCAGCTGTGAGCAACGTTGTGCACTGTGACCAAACACACCACACAATTGACACTTGGCTTTGTAGCCACGTGATGGACGATAATCTTGACGTGGAGCATAGCTCTGTTTCTGTGGCCAATTATTGTTGCGGTTTGGATACCTATTTGATCCACCATTGCGAGGCTGATTGTGGCGGTTGTTGTGGAGAGGTTTGTTGTTGTTGTAGCTTACAGCGTTTGCTGAAACAGGTACCGGAGATGGAGCAGCAACTGCAGCATGCAGCTTAACTTCATGGTTGATGAGCATTTCTTGAACTTCAGTTAGTGTTGGTATTGTATCACGGCCCTCAATCTGGTCAATGATGGGTTTGTATTCCTCAGGGAGACCTTCAACGACATACTCTATCTGATCCTCAATCTCCATTGGCTTACCTAAGAGTGCAATTTGATCAAAACGTGTTGTCAGACCAAGGAAGTACTCATCTGTCGACTTTGATTCCTTCTTCCAGTGTTTAAGCTGTTGTCATAACTGCTTAAATTGAGCGCGACTTGGTTTTGCATATGTTGATGACAAAGTTGTCAAGATCTCGGCTGATGTTTGAGCTGTCGAAAGGAGAGTTTGGAGCGATGTTGATATCACATTTAGAAGAGCCGAGTAAATCAGTCGGTCTTGTCTCTTCCCTACAATATACGTTGGATTGACAGTGATGACACCATCATGGGTTTCTGTCAGGACGGCATGATAATAGATCCGTCAGGATATCCCGCCAGATCGTAGCCGTCGAACAAAGCATGAACCTGTCAACTCCACATCACAAAGTTCGTGGAAGTCAGCTTGGTTACATTCGTCATAACAACTTTAAGGATGGTGCATGCGTCAGAGACATTTATAGTCTCAATGTTGGTGGGAGGAGACATGTGACTGAGAAAGAAAATAGGAGATTCTAGAAGGAGAAAAGATAAGAAGGGGTGGCGGCTAAGAAAAATTTTAAATGAGAATTTTAGGTTTCCTTAGCTCTGATACCATCTAAGATAATTGGCTGAATTAATTTATTCCATTAGAGTTACACGATACATATTACAGAGGAGCTAGGGTAATCAAGCTATGATATCTACATGATCTACTTTCTATATCTACTAATAACACATACATTGCATATTCTAGTAGGTGCTGACTCATCTTCACAATATTGAACCTGTTAAAGAGAGAATATTGTCATGTTAACACACCTTGATTAGAAATTCTTAATTTGGTTTGAACAATATAACTTGATATTGTCATGAATGATAAAATGAACACCACCTGTAGATGGACTCAAATATAAAACATGAAACCAAAGATGATCAAGATACACGACTTACATTGACATCATCCTCTATAGCATCCTTCTTCATCGCCTCTCATATTTGTCTTTTCCAGTGGAGCCAATGTAATTGGTAACCTCTGATATTTGAAGTATCCATTGCATGTGAAAAACATCTTTGATTTGACATTTGTTCATACATCACAAATGAAAGCAAAAGAAGAAGGAAAAAAAACCTAGGTGTTGTTCGTTTCCTCATCATCTAGGTGATCCATTTGAGTGAAGATGCATATCAATGTTTGTTTAGTGCATTAAATTGCAACGTCATCCAGATGGATCACCTAACTGCATTTTTGAAAATTTACCTTAAATTCTCACCCAAATGAGGGTGAATTTTCATGGTGTATCTGGTTGAATCTAATTCAGTCCAAAATGATAAATGACATAAATAACATTTTAATCTAAAATTATCTTTTTTTAATTTAATACCATGAAAATACATATTTTTTTCAAACCAAAAAATCTTATTTTTATAAATTATATTTTTTCCGTCAAAACCGTAAAAAGGATTTTTCCATCAAAACTGTAAAAGCATAATTTTCCGCAAAAACCAAAAAATACATTTTTCCGAGAAAATCACAAAAACACACTTTTCCATCAAAACCGCAAAAAACGCATTTTCCCGCCAAAACACACTTTTCCGCCAAAACTGCAAAAACACATTTTTCTACTAAAACATACTTTTCTGCTAAAACTGCAAAAATGCACTTTAACCTAAAACACATTTCCCGCAAATACACATTTTTTTTGCCAAAACCACAAAAACGAAACTTCTTGTCAAAATCCTAGTAACGCATTTTTCCACAAAAACACACTTCCCGCTAATATCACAAAATCGCGCTTTCCCACAAAATCACAAAAACAGATTTTCCAGCGAAAACACACTTTAACGCCAAAAAAACAAAGATACTGCAAAAGCACAATTTTCCGCTAAAACCACTAAAACGCACTTTCCAGACAAAACACATTTTCCGCCAAAACTGCAAAAATGCACTTTTCCCAAAAATCCCAAAACGTATTTTCTGCTAAACCACAAAACGCACTTTCTTGTCAAAGTGCACTTTCCCGCCAAAACCACAAAATTTATTGTTCTGCTAAAACGAACTTTTCCGCTTTTTCCGCCAAAACGCATTTTCTAGCTAAAACTGCAAAAATGCACCTTTCCGCCAAAATTGCAAAAATGCACCTTTCCACCAAAATTGCAAAATGCAATTTTCTGCCAAAATCGAAATACGAAAATTTCCCTTAAAATCGTAAACTGAACTTTCTCACTAAAAATGAAAAAAACACATTTTCCGCTAAACTCGTAAAATGCATTTTTCTACCAAAACCGTAAAAAAACATTTTCCCGCTAAAACGCACTTCCCAACTAAAACATATTTTCCGCTAAAACCGTAAAACACACTTTTCTGCTAAAATCGTAAAAATGCACTTGGCCAAAACCCTAAAAATGTAATTTAACGTCAAAACCGCAAAAATGAAAATTTCCGCCAAAACTGTAACCACACATTTTTTTCTGTCAAAACCGTAAAACGCATTTTTCTACCAAAACCATAAAACCTGTCCATTTTTGTTATTTTAGTAACAAGTGCATCTGAATGCAGATGCAAGTTCAGAAATTAAAAGCATACGAACATAGTTGCATTCAAATGCTTTATCTAAATGCATAAAAGAAATACATAAACGAATAACACCCATGTGGACCATCTGGATAAGACATCTAGATGAACCATTTGGATGCACCTTTCAGATGTACACACGAACGGGCTTCCACCTAAACTGTTTGGACTGAGTTCTGAATGGCAAATGTAAAAGGATAGAATCGAGAAGATATTATCACCACATTGGCAACATATATTCAGTTAAAGGTTTACACGATCGTGAAAGAAGCAGAGAGGATGAATTACATCCAGCAATGTATATAACACTGAACTGCTACTCATCTCATCATACCTATCAAAAGTATCAATTTTGCAAATGAATCAATTATGTACATAAGAACGTAACTAAACTTAAAGTGCAAAATGTAAAACAAAGGGAGATGAGATATCCTTTTGTTTTCTAAACAATACACATACTTTTCGGTTCATATAAAATGATCAACGTCGTCTTTGATTACAATTCCTAATTTATACATTAATAACCAACGTTATCAAAATCGTTGTGTTTCCCTTCTAAATACATATAAATTAACTAACAAAACCAAATCAAAGTTGGATACACAACTTGTACCGATGCCATTACAGGAGAACATAGTTTAAATTCATATACGAAACACATAGCAAGAGAAATCCTTACATGATTAATTCAGAAAAATGATTACATGGGCTAATGTTTTTTCTCCATGAGAATCACATTTTTAGTGGCATTGTATCTGAAGTTCACGATGACAGAAGAAAATATTAAATCAGAATCGAAAAACAAAACACAAATCTTAGAGACCTAAGACCATCTTTAACCCTAAGAACTCCAAAAGGGTTCTTAAGTTTTTTTTTTCTTTTCCCCCTTTTTTTTAAATAAACGAATCGCGGCCGTCACGTGTCGGTGGGGCCCACGAATAGTGCAAGAATCTTGCAAGAGTCACCTCTTAGGGAAGGGTTTTAAGAGGCAACATTTAACATGCGGGTGGGCCCCACAACTTATTTAATTAATTCTTTTTTAAGAACCATGGCTAAGAGCCATGGTTAATCATGCTCTAAGATTATTAAAACAATGAAATGAGAAATGATTGCGATGTGACTACAACAAAAAGAAGATAATAAACAATTGGAAAGAAAGAATTCTGAGAAGGATCCCGATGATGAATCGGAGTAAATAGATAGAGAAGATAAGTGTTCCAAAAAATGATAGAGAAGAAAAGTTTATATTTAGATCTGATGAGAGGGGAAGTTTAGTAGCCACTGAATGCATTTTTTCTATCACTCTATTAAATTCTGCTAACCAAAAACTCTCTATGTTTATAATTTGTGTTTAATATTGTATGGGTTGGATTGTTTTTACGTGAAATTTTCTAGAGAGCTTTGCAACAACTTACATTAAAATACTTAAACAGAACATCATTTTGATCATCTGCAATTTGGAAAAGATCTTCCCACCATCATTTTTGACGTGATGGAGCATTTGCCTATACATCTTCCATACGAAACTAAACTCTGAGACCCCATGCAATATAGATGGATGTATCTTTTTGAAATAAATTTCAAAAAGTTGAAAGAAAATGCAAAGAACAAAAGATATATCAATCAGACGATAGCTTTTTTCTCGGAGCGATAGTTTGCTGACCATATACAAACGAAATCAAGGTAAGTGCATATACATGATTCATATGTTCAATTTTCATGTGTAACATGTTTTCTTTTCATCATCATTTGGGCAAGTTAACAAGATTTGATGAAGTCTAAGTCCCCGTATATCATGTCGAAGGAGTATGTGATATATTTACTCATGTAGGTCGTCCAAGTGGAGAAATTCAAGAAATATGGTTATTGGAAAAATATTATCGATGCGCTCATTCATATATTGTGCGGAATTGTGATTATTTCCAGCCATTTGAGAGGTATATAATTTGACAATTGTGTACCTTCTGTTTTTTTTTTTTTTAATTTTTATATCCTACTTTGAATTCTCATATTTGTGTTGGTCTAAATAGGATGTTCTTAGATTATATTACTAAAACATTTCCTGACCTCTCCGAAAATAAACTCTCCGCGAAGAGAGCAGATGAATATCATATATGGGTGAATGATTATGTATGTCTAAGTAATTATACGGTAGTGTTTTCAATTATATTACTTCTATATATATATATATATATATATATACATGTTAGCTATTGGAGCAACACACATCATTTTCCTCCTTGGATTGAATATATTATGCATGAACCCATGAATAAGGCCATAATATGGCTCATGTATTTTACAAGAGGGTTTTTTTTTCGTACGCAGAAGCACGGCGAGGGACAAAAGACTTGTAACTATGGAGTGTGTGTTAATGGAGAGAGTTATACAAATGCAACTGAGGAAGCACATTACTACAAAATTTTAACCGATGTCATACAAATCAAGTATGAGGGGATGGTCGAATCACACTCTGTAAGGGTAAGTGGATGACCCTGTTATTTGTAGAGGCACTCGATGGAGCAACGGTGGTATCGTTGATGTTCTTCCATCGAGGAAATACTACAAATATGACCCATTTATTCTAGGTACGTAAATATATATATATATTGCTTGATATCAAAACAATTATTGATATTTGATATTACCCTGCATCACAAGCAGATCAAGCTTCTTTAATAGCACTCTATGATCCTTGTGTCGGATGTCTGAGAGTTACCTCAATGGGGGAGATGACTAAGTCTGCTTAGGACATTAGAGTTTGTTTTTTTTATAGAACAGAAACAACGAAATGATAAGTGTTACCGTTTGAGTTTGAGCCTTCGCGAAGGATGTGTGTTTGAGAAGATGTTAGTGTGTATGAATGTTTGAGTTTCCGTTTCATCTAAGACGATATTTTACATCGAAATACGTTCCTTCGATTGTTTGCGACGTCTCGCGGTGTTGAAGGATGGATTTTTCTTTCGAGTAAATTTTTAGGTTATGAGAACGTGTTACAGAAATTTTCAATATTTGGCATGAAGATCTTGTTTGACCTTGTGGCCAAGAACTATTTCAGTTTATTTGCGGAGTTTTTGCAGCCAAAGTTTATTTGGGAAACGAACTAATCGAAAGTGTTTTTCGTTTAGAAGTTTTATTTCGTATGTTGGGTTTCTTGTTTGAAACGTTTGCAGGCTTAGAGATCTTTTTTTGGTTGTGCAAGGGTTTAGTTTTAACCTCGAGGCAAGGAAACATTTTGGTCTGTTTGTGGCTGTTTCGCAACCAAAACTGTTGTTTCTGTTTTGATATTAAATTGTTTATTTGTGATCGGCGAATTAGGACCAATGGGTCGTGTAAAATTTTCCATGGGAAGAAGCGTTTTCATTCATTGTGCTTTGTGAAGAGTTGACCTTACAAGATTTATTTCGTCTATGGGAGGATATTTCGTATAGCTTTAGGAGCTATGTTACGAATATTTCCTCATATGCCGCATTTTATGGGTAAAACGTTGCGGGGGCAAAGTGAGCCATGGAGCATGTAGAAATTGGTTGATTGACGAGAAGTTCATATTTTCCATTGACCGATTCGTTGTAAGGACTGAATCTTGATAGGAACACTTCATCGTATGATTTCCGTTTTTTGATTATAAGATAATTATTGGTGTAGTCATCACTCAGCGTTTATAGACGGATCGCGAATTGTCGTGTTGCCGTTGAGTGATTGGATGGAGTGCTGGTCCCTCAAAAGTTTTGGCTTGGTGTGAAGGCTGTGTTCAGCCACATAGATGAGGACGTTGTAGGTCAAGGATTAGACCACGTGATTTCGTGCTAGCATAAAGGTCACACTAGTTTAGAATTGTCCTTAAAGGGGATGCCGAATTATGGCTTGTGCCTCAAGGGAAGGTGTAATCAGTCAAGGGCCAAAAAGCCTTTATCGAGAGTGATAGGTCAAGTAAGCCAGATTATTTTCAGAAGTAAGGTGGCTGATGTGGTACAAAATGATTTTTCACTTCGAGTTTCAGCCATATGATGAGTGTCTCATATAAGGCTTCCTTTAGTCGTACGAGAACTGTTTTCGTGTAACCTTGTTTTGGTTATGTAAACCGTGACGAAAGACTTTCATATGAAAATTGTTTTCATTTTTGTCTGAGGAAGACGAAGAGTAAGAGGATTTATACTGAATCCATTTGGAGTTAGTTTCAGGATTATGTCTTGTTTGGCTGTAAGTGTGGGCAGAAGCCAGCGAGTCATAAGGCTAAAAGAAGAGATCTGTCAAATCGTAGTGCTAAGACATAAAGTTTAGATTTGTCGTCGAAAGACAAATCATACAGATTCTTTTGTAGCTACATGAAAATTTTCTAAAACATTTCCTTGTAAAACCTTTTATGAATATATCTCGATCAGATGATTCGAAGGATGTTTCGTGTAAGTTCTACAAGAAGGGCTTCTCATAGAAGTAAATTGAGCTTGTTTCTCACATATTACTTGTGATGTTTGCAAGCAAGGATTGGGTTCTTCTCATTCGCGTTTTCTTATTGCAAATTCGTTCTGAATGATACCGATCTTGTTTTCCTGTAGGCAGTTTCGTATATAATGTTTTAGTTATATGAATGTAGTGAGTGACCGGTTTTATGATGACAGTGATATTTCCGCATATATTATGAGAAACATTTTTGCTTTGATTTTGATCTTTTTTGAAATTGTTTCGAGTCAGTCATGGATTTTTATCGAGCATTATTTCGTTAGGCTCTTTGCACGTAATGTTTTCGTATGTTTTTAAGAGAAATTCTCATGATATTTGTTTCTTGCGGTGGAACAAATAAGTAAACCAGCAATATATCTAGTCAACGAGCGGGGAGAAAACGTTCCCTTTGTTGTGCTCGCAGTTACTTGTGTTCTTGATTTTGCTTTGTCACAAATGTTCTTGATGTTTTTCTGTGTCTCACTTGGTTAAATAGAAATTGTGGGCAAATCTTTTTTGTTTGAAGTTTTCTCGTATAATTTTGAGTTTTATACGAAATTTGTTTTGTTAAGTTGAAAAGATCCTCAAGACTTCGGCTAACCGTTTTGTTTTATGCCCGATATCGGTACATGTTGTCTGGATATTAAATTGTGATAAGAGATTCTCTAGAGTTCTAGAGACTGTATTTTTGACGGTTTTGGTATGCCACTTAGCATTTAGACGAATCTTAGATTGTCATTTTCGTTTTGGACGATTTCAAAGGGTCTTTGCATTGCCTAATGTCTTAAGAGTTATCTTTGTCGAAAGCGTTTTCTTGATGCTAAGGCAAAAAGTTTTTGATGTATGGGAGTATAAGAGTATAGTATATGTACCTACTCCTTTTTTTCTTACAAAAGAAAATGGATGAACCGATCTTTTGAAGGGTCGTGTACATTTTTCTTTCGAGGATACAGATGATCAAAAATCTGGGTCCATTATTTATGATGACGTTGGGATTGTGATACTCTGGTGTTTTGAGGGTGGCGACTTGGAATGGGTTGGTTTTAAGAAAAGTTCTAGGAACTAGTCAGTTTTAAGAAGGCGTTCGTCTTGTTATTTCTTTCTTTAGGAAGCGAGCTGAGAATGCCTGAATGTGTGGCGATTAGTTCTCGGGTTTGCTAGAGATTAGGTCAGTTTCAAAGTTCTGCCTGAACAGTTGCGGAACAATAGAAAGAGATCGGAAAATCCGCCTAAGACTTAGTTCGCTAGACTATCCAACCAGATTCTACGTTCCCTTAAGTTTATAGTGGTTTCCAAGACATTTTTACTTCTTACAACTATCCCAGGAAAAATTCCAAGTCTGATAAAATTTTCTAAGTCGGACATACCTTAGTCATATCGGAGATTCGGATTTTCCTTTTCTTCATTCTTCTATTCTTCTCCTTGTTCCTTGTGATCTGATGTTTCATTTTCGTAGTGTCAGTTTTTACGAAAACGGGTGTGTATTTCATTGAAATTTTTTGCGAGTATGAGTTTGTATTTTATCAAAAGATTATTTGGTGGTTAGGAATAGCCACTTTTGACTCAATGTAAAAAAACTTCGCAAAGTTTGATTCTGATTTTGTATGATTTAATTTTCAACGAAACTCTGACAAGAATATCGAGACGATGAAGAGTTTACAATGTTTGAGTTATGTTTTCGTTTCTTCGTACCGCAGGTTTTACTAGGACGACCAACTTTGCTTATTATTTTGTTGAAAATTCTATCAAATGTTTAGTAGTAGATGTTTTTGATTCAACGTGGCAGAATATCTTAAAACTGGATTGCGTCTTTCGTGTAAAAGGAACTTTACGAAATCATTGAAACAGAGTGAGGAGAAGCTGATGACGAATCGAGGAAGAGTGAAGTGGGCGATAAGGAAAAAGAAGCAATGTAATCGATGTCATTTAGGTGAGGCGCACAGTTGGTCAAACTGTCAGTGAATTGGTCATGTCCTAGCCCTTATTTTCTTCATTCTCTGTTCATTGTTTCATATTATCTTGTTTGACTTCCAGAAGGTTGTCAAACTGTTTTTATTTACGAGAATTGTTTAGCATAGTTTTCAAACTTTTTTTCTGCGAAGATTGTATCGTAAAATATTGTCGTGATAAATTTTACGAATACTGTCTCGTAAAATATTATCGAGTTTAACTTTACCAAAACTGTTTCAAAAAATGTTGCCGAGTTTGAATTTTACGAAAGTATATTTCGTAAGATGTTGTCGAGCTTAATTTGCGAAAGTTGGTTCATAAAATGCTGTCCAGTTTAATTTTACGATAGTCATTTCGTAAGATATTGCTGACCTTAATTTATGAAAGTTATTGTGACACCCATTTATTTGAAATTAAATAATTAAATAGTAATATTCAAAATTATCCATATTTAAATAGTAATATCCTCCAGGCTCCGGTCTAACCGGTCGACTAGAGCCGACTGTAACCTCCATACAATCCGACATACAGTAGCATGTCTCCCGTCTTTGTATCCGTCTCACACAATTCTATCTGAGAATTTACATTAAGTGAGGCAAGCAATGTTGAACCATCTAACACCCTAATTTCGTTTTAGAAAATAACCTAATACCTAAACAAGCAGACTCTGACAGACTTGATTTCACAAAGACAGAAGATATTAGAAATAAATTATATTTATTCAAGGTCCTAAGAAGTGTACGAGAAGTTCGAGAATAACCCTCACCTTAGAAACATGGTTAAGTGATGTCTATGAACTCTAGCTGCTCAAATAGACTCCAAATCTAAAACCAGGGTGAAAAATCGAGCCAGAACGCCTTTCAAACGGTTAAAAACGGGTTTCCGGTGGACTGGTCAAATTTAACAAAAAAGTCAAACTGGTTGGTCAAAGTCAACACAAGTCAAACCTTATACAAATTCAAATTTATTTAAACCAGCCGGTTTTCCTTAATCGAAATCAATTTTAATTGGACTAACCGATTTATGCTAACCGAAAAATTGACTTAACCATCGGTTTACCCTAACCAAAATTTAATTGCTTTTAATCGGCTGGTTTACCCTAACAAAACCAAAATCAATTTAAGCCAGTCAACCTACAGGTTGACCGCGTCAACGAGTTGACTCACGGAGTCGACTCGGCCAAGTCGGCGAGTCACCAACGCCGGTGATTGGCAGCGACGACGGAGGTCGGCGGTTTACGTGTGGATATGGACGGCAGCGATCTCCTGAGGCGGTGCGTGGACACACACTCTTGGATGGTGATTATTCCGGAGGCGTGTGCAGGTTCGTCCAGGTTCCGATTGCAATGCGGTCGGTGGCTACGGCTTAATCTCAACGAGAGTAACAAAATGAATGCCTTGCATGCGTGAAATTCGTCACAGTTAGAAAGTTATGATTGGTTTACTAAACAGACAAAACTTTGCTTAAAATGGATGGTGGTTTCCGGTTTACCTTGGGCTCCAAACTGTGGTGACAAGCTCCGCAAGGTCAAGGGGTACGGTTGCTCTGACAACGAGCTCTGGCGATGAGCTCCGACGACAAGCTCTTGGAAAAAAAAACCACAATTTTCTTTCTCTTAACTCTCTTCTTCTTTTTTTTTGTTGCAGAGACGAAACTTTAGTGAGATGGGTGTGTTTTTATAGGGGGATACCTTGGGAAATTTCGATTGGGCCAAGGCGTTGGACCGAATTTTCTGGCCCAAGAATTGGGTCATCACAATTTTTCCCCACTAACAAGGAATTCCACCCCGAATTCGAGTGATGAGCTATATGTCCAATATCATCCCGAAAAAGCTATGTGTAATCAATCCTCATCTAGGGCTTGGGCTCCTAGGTCTCCTACTACATCCCGTCTCTCTCCCAACAAACCTTGACTAACATGGTAATCATTCCCTGAACCGCTTTCACTTGTCGATCCACAATCTCTACTGGCTGACACAATGCACCCAGATTTTTACAAAGATCGCTGGGCGGCTGCTGCAAAATGAGATCTGGATATCTCATTACCTTCCACAACACTGACTGGACGTTGATAAGATCTTTCCATTTAGCAGCACCTTAGGATGGCATAGCCTTAAAGTTAAGGGTGAGGTTCAAACGAGGAAAGGCTTACGGTGGATACCTAGGCACCCAGAGACGAGGAAGGGCGTAGTAAGCGACGAAATGCTTTGGGAGTCATTGCTAACATCAGGAAATGGAATAATCGGGAATCCCAAGTAACTGGAAAAGCCGCTAAAGTAGCTAAATTAGTAATAAATCCTGTCAGTAAAATTGTTCCTATAGAAAGTTCATATATTCCTAGTCTCCAATGAAAATAAAAAAATTGATCCATTTATAATCATCGGACAGTTGAATTAATGGATCGTCCATTTTAAAATTATAACAAAAAGCGTAGGTCGTTAGATCTGAAGAATTCACCATGATATATCTAATCCATACATAATATCATGAAAAATGGATACAAAATTTTGACCGCTACTTAGTATCCGCAATAGGGTACTCACCATGATATATCTAATCCACACTCAAATTTAGATATTTGTACCCTGTCTAAGTATAGAACCATGGCATATATGTTTGGAATAGATTCCATTTTGAGAGAGTTGAAAAGTCACTATCTCGTTGAATGGTTCTATCCATCTGCCCTTTGTCAACACTCCTGATAAAACCAATCGGTAAGCAGCTGCTCCAATCCGCTCCATAATAGGATACGGCCCCATATACCTCAGTTTAAGCTTCTTTTGCTTCCGAGTCTTAGATCCTCCCTGAAACGTCATCATCTTCAAGTATACTAGGTCACCCACCTGGAATTCAAAATCCTTACGGCACTTAAACCAATCGGTAAGCAACTGCTCCAATTCGCCCCACAATAGGATACGGCCCCATATTCCTCGGTTTTAGCTTCTTTAGCTTTCGAGTCTTAGATCCTCCCTGAAACATCCTCATCTTCAGGTATACTAGGTCGCCCATCTGATATTCAAAATCCTTACGGCGTTTATCTCCACAGCTCTTCTGGTGGTCATGGGCTTCCTTAAGCCGCTCTTTGAGAATCTCTACCTGCTCTACCGTCTCTTAAATCATTGCTGGTTCTATGACATCTCGCGCCCCCACTTCAGTCCAACAAAGTGGTGTACGAGAACGCCTACCATAGAGAGCCTCATATGGTGCCATATTAATGCCCGAGTGACAAATGTTGTTGTAGGCAAACTCTGCTAGAGGTAGATACTTCACCCAGCTTCCTTCCCAATTTAAAACGCAATTCCTGAGCATATCCTCTAAGGTTTGAATAGTCCTCTCTGACTGACCACCTGTCTGCGGGTTATAAGTCGTACTCATGTGGACCTTTTTCCCAAGCGCCTTCTGAAAGGCTCTCCATATTAAAGATGTGAACTTTGCATCTCGATCTGATATAATGGTGACAGGAACTCCATGCAATCTCACAATCTCGCTGATGTAAGTCTGCGCCACCTGATATGCACTGTCTATCTTCTTAATTGCTAGGAAATGAGCTGACTTTGTGAGCTTATCCACGATTACCCATATGGAAATCCCATCACAAAATCCATAGTTACCATGTCCCATTTCCATTATGGCAATGGCAGTAACTGCAATAATCCGTTAGGCACCTGATGCTCGGCCTTAACCATCTGACATATTTGACATTGTGATACAAATGAAGCAACATTCTTCTTCATACCTGGCCAATGGTAATAACGCTTCAGATCCCTGTACATCTTGGTATTTCCTAAATGGATAGAAAAAAATTGAGTAGTGTGCTTGCTGTAAGATCTCCTTCCTCAACAGCTTATCCTGCGACACAAAAACTCGGTTCCAGTACATGAACATTCCGCTCAAAGCTGTATGATAACCAATACTCCCGTTCTCGATTTGTTTACACAAAGTATCATCACAATCCTTAGCTTCTCGTATCCTCGACGGTAAATCGGCCTTCTCAAAACCTTAAGGTATATGTCTTTCCCTCAATAGTAACTCCACACAATCTGAGGCTAGCAAGTGTCCCACTTAGCTCCTAACCTCCTTGGTTCCTGAAACATCACTTCTGTGCCTGCTCAAAGCATCTGCCACCTGATTGGCCTTACCCGGGTGATAAGTGATCTCCAAGTTGTAATCTTCTAAGAGTTCCATCGATCTACGATGTCTCAAATATAAGTCTGCTTGAGTGAAAATGTATTTCAGACTCTGGTGGTCCGTGAACATCTTCACCTTCTCTCCATACAAATATGACCTCCAGATCTTCAACAAAAATACAACTGCTGCTAACTCCAATTCATGCGTAGGATAATCGCCCTCGTTAGGCCTCAAGTGTCGTGATGCGTATGCAATGACCTGACCCTCCTGCATCAGTACACAGCCCAATCCAGAACCTGATGCATCAGTGTAAACCACATATGGTATCCCCGGCCTTGGAAGTACAAAAACTGGCATCTTTGTTAATTGTCGCCTTAACTCAGTGAAACTCCTTGAGCAATCATCTGTCCAATTTAACTTGACGTCCTTGCCCGTTAGCCTCGTCATTTGTTTCGCAATACTGGAAAAATCCTTGACGAACTTCCTGTAGTATCCCGCCAAACCGAGGAAACTGCAGACTTCTGTAGCACTCTTGGGTGTCTGCCACTCAGTGATTGCAATAATCTGTTCTGGATCTACAGCAACTCCTGTTTCTGAAACCACATGACCCAAGAATCTAATCTTCCTCGGCCAGAACCAGCACTTTCTCAGCTTAGCAAACAGCTGATTCTCTCGCAGCTTCCCCAACACAATCCGCAAATGGTCAGGATGCTCTTCTCTACTCTGTGAATAAACCAAGATATCGTCGATGAAAACGATCACACATTTATCCAAATGATCAAGGAACACATCAGTCATAAGCTTCATGAACCCTGCTGGTACGTTCGTCAATCCAAATGGGATCACTACGAACTCATAATGCCCATAATGTGTACGAAAGGTTGTTTTCCGCACATTGTCAGCTATGGTGACCTGGTGGTATCCAGATACCAAGTCAGTCTTAGAAAACCATGATGATCCCAACAACTGGTCCAACAACTCACCAATACGCGGGAGCGGGTACTTATTCTTTTTTTGTCACCTTTTTCAACCCTTTGTTGTCGATACAAAGCCTGAAACTCCCATCTTTCTTCTTTACAAACAATATTGGTGCTCCCCATGGTGAAGAACTCTGTCTTATAAAATCCTTGTCTGATGGCTCTTCCAACTACTTTTTGAACTCAGCCATCTCTGTTGGTGCTAGATTATGGGGCTCGTGAAACCGGTGCTGCTCATGGTTCCAACTCAATCATAAGAACGTCTCCTCTAGCTGGTGGTGGCCCTTTAAGGCCTAAAAAACATCCACGTACTCGGCAAACACTGGAATATCCTGTAGCTCAAGCTCACAATCATCTTTAGCCTTTGAGATGGTCGCCAAAAATGCCTTTGCGCCTCTCTCCAACAATTCCTCGGCATGCAACATGAAATCATAAAACTCACCGATGTGTCTGAATCCCATGGAATATGATCTTCCCTTCTTCTCTAGGGATATGAACTCTTTCCCTCTGGAAACCCAGTACTACTCGATGTCGTGACAACCAATCCATCCCAAGTATGACATCATAAAATCTCATATCCATATATGACAAATCTTTGAACAAATTGATCCCTCCAAGCGTAACTGGAACATCTCGATGAATGTCGATCGCTCCCAATCTCTCTGTGCCAGTAGAAATAATCTGCCTAGCCTTTGGTTAGAAGACATCATGAAAAGAACCGAGAACTTACAAAACGCGGGCTCACAAAGCTGTGCGAAACCCCCATGTCAAATAAGGTGAGAGCTGGCTACATCCAACCGAAACCGATCCTACACGAGATCTTACTAACTACACATATAACCACAAACCCACAAAATAGTCAAACACAAAAGGCATGATAAAGATACATACCCGCTATCGGCTCAGCTTCCTGGAGATCTCCAACGGCAAACACACGCGGTGTAATGGATAAACTCTTTGGTAGTGGCGGCTGGTTACAACAATAACAGTTCCTCGCTGTGGCTACAGGTGCTGCTGGCGCTGAAACTTGTCTGACTGGAGCCGCATCCACGGGATTAACCCGAGAAAACCTCAAAATGTGTCCAAACTGACAACAAATATAACACTAGTGGCACTGCCCAGGATGATGGCGATGGCAAAGAGGGCATCTTGGTAATCCCGACTTGTCTCCTGCTCTCCTCTGGGACTCTTGAGCTTTTCCAAAGTTTGTCTAAGCTGCCAAACATGCCTCCTTCTCTGCAGCTTTCTCCACCAAATATCCCAACTAGTGGTAAGTGACCACACAACACCTATTGCAAATCTCCACTCACATCCCATCCAAAAATTTACTGAGCAGGTCCTCCTCTGAAGTGCCACCTCCAAAAATATGCGAAGTCGACTAAACTCAACCTCATACTCTCTGATAGTCATGGCACCCTGTCTTACATGCTTGAAGGCACTTTTCCTCCTATCCATAGCTTCTTTGGGAAAGTACTTCCTATCAAATTCCCTCTGGACGTCTTCAAAGTTCAGCCTGCTAGGTCCATGACTCGGCCATTTTCTATTCCACCATACTAGTGCATCTCCAAACAAATACTGCATAGCCAATTTAAGTGGGAACTCTGGTGGGCAACCGATAATCTCCAATTCCTGTTCCAGATTTAGCTTCCAATTATGTGCAGCAGTAGGATCCACTGCTTCTCCAAATTTCTCCATGTCCATGTTCCTCATCTGGCTCGTCAGACGGTAACACCTGTCAATATAGACTGGGTGATATTGAGGTCGTGGTGGTGGTGGCGGTGGGACCTGGATACACTGAGAAAACTACTGTGCTGGTTTCTGCTGCAATGGAGCCTGAGGAAGGCGAACCTGCTGATCGGGAATCTGATGATCCTTCTGAACCTGAACTGGTGGGACCTGTTGCACCTGAATCTGCGGTCCTTGCTACATTTGAACCTGAGGACCATGTGAAATCTGCTGACCCCGCTGAACTGCGGCAATATGTCTTGTAACCTCATGTGCAGCAACTCGGGCAGCCTCTTGGACGGCTTGCCTGCTGCCTCATGGGCAATCTGCTGAACTGCCTCCTGAGTGGAAATTCTAGATGCGTCCTGTATCATCTGCCTCAAGGCATCTTGAACAATCGGTGGAGCCACGGCCTGAACATTCTTCTCCTCTGCCTCTCTTATAACTCTGGGGGTCTGGGCACAGCTGGTGATTCTTTTTGGCGGCATCTGAAAAGAAGGCAAATAGGTTAACTTCTGCTGGACACCAAACACCATAGATTAAAAAAGTACCGAACGAAAAGGTGCAATTGATTTAAAAATTTTAAAATTCCCAAACCCCCAAAAATATTTTTGAAATCATCACAACCCGATTAAACATCAAATCCCATAATATCCTCATCCCGGGTTGGAGCCGGGACAGAACCCGCTTTGTTACAAAAAATGTGATACACATATCCTCAAAATAAAATAAAAAAATAATTTTTAAAATTCTCCAAATTCTTACAAAGTTAATCTATTGATATTTTACAATTTCCGCTTAGTAGAAACATCAAATACATAAGTCAAGTACATAAGTCGGGCCCAAAAACCTTGTACATAACATCTGTGATAACGATAACAACATAAAAATAAAAGTCTGAAATATATGTAAAACGGAAATGCGCAAAGCGCAACGCCCAAAAGCCCAATAGCACCGGTCTGATACAATCACTCCTGCTCAACGGTCTCACCTGAAAGGGGAAGGAGTGGTGAGTAACAAGGGAGTCACTCAATGAGGTATGGGATACTAAACCCGAAGTCCATAGACCCGGTCATAAAACTCCAAATAAACATAATTTAATCCTAACACATGTCAAACACAACAATGATCCTAGCGAGGGGCGCACTAGCTAGCCACTCATGGGCCAGCAACAACACTGCTGGGATAGTACAGAGTAACACCACCCCTACACGATTTATTGACGCCTCTGGGCTACGGTCCAACGGGTCGACTAGAGCTGGTCATAACCTCCGTACAATCTGGCATACAGTAGCACGTCCCCGTCTCTGTATCTGTCTCACACAATTCTAACTAAGAATTTACATTAAGTGAGGCAATCAATGTTGAACCATCTAACACCCTAATTATGGTTTAGCAAAGAACCTAATAACTAATAAACAGACTCATTTTCACAAAGATGGAACATATTAGAAATACATTATATTTATTCGAGGTTTTAAGCCGTGTACGAGAAGTTCGAGAATAGCCCTTACCTTAGCAAATAAGAGAAGTAATGTCTATGAACTACAGCTGCTCAAATAGACTCCAAATTTGAAACCAGGGTGAAAAATCGAGTCAGAACGCCTTTCGAACGGTTAAAACGGGTTTCCGATGGACTGGTCAAATTAAATAGAAAAGTCAACCTGGCTGGTCAAAGTCAATTCGGGTCAAACCTTACCAAATTGAAATTGATTTAAACCCACTGGTTTTCTCTTACTTAAATCAATTTTCATTGGATCAACTGGTTTTGCTAACCAAAAGTCAACTGATTTTAACAATCGGTTTACCCTAAACAAATTTTAATTGATTTTGATCGATTGGTTTACCCTAACCAAAGCAAAATCAATTTAAAACAGTCAAACCAACCGGTTAGCGAGTCATCAAATTGACTCACTGAGTCGAGTCGGCCGAGTTGGCTGAATCGCTAGAGAGTCACCGCACCGGTCACCGGTGGAGACGGAGGAGGTCAGTCTCTTAGCGGAGGTGAGATACGGTAGTGCAGCGGCGGCTATTTCCGGTGGCGGCGGCGATCTCCGTCGGCGGCGCAAGGACAACACGCCCGTGGACGGTAATTCTTCTGGAGGTACGTTTTGCTTCGTCCGAGCTCTGGTTGCAACACAGTCAACGTTTTGCTTCGTGCGTGAAATTCGTCACGGTTAGGAATTTATGGGCAACTTACTAAACGGAAAAAAACTAAGCTTAAAAATGCATGGCGGTTTCTGGTTTACCTTGGGCTACGAACGGTGGTGACGAGCTCTGCAATGTCAAGGGGTGCGGTGGCTATGGCGATGAGCTCCGATGACGAGCTCCGGCAACTCCCCCTTTGAAAAGACAACCCTTCTTCTCTAAACTCTCTTTCACTTAACTATCTTCTTATTTATTTTGTTGCAAGAGATGAAAGTTTAATGAGATGGGTGGGTTTTTATAGGGTTACCTTGGGCTATTTTTATTGGGCCTAGGCCTTGGACCGAATTTTCTGGGCATGGAAATGGGTCATCACAGTTATTTCGCGAATTGTTTTCGAGTTTGATTGTAAGAGATCTGTGTTTTGGAAAAGTTATCTTGTGCGGCTGATCCGCAAATTTAGTTTCCGAGTTTTATATCAGAAACTATAGCTGCGATGAGCTTTGTTATCTCGCTCAAACCTAATCAGAAATTTTCCTGTTTCCTTAGGATTGATCCGAGGGAGGTCTGAGTAGTTTTTCCGAAGTAATCTTAGAAGAAAAATATCGAGAATTCTCTGAATATGTTGCTACGGAAGTAACACTTGAATTTATCCAAAATCTCAATGTATCAGAAGACGTTTTACCAGTGAAGGATACGATCTCCCATTTTTCTTTGTTTAGTCTTCATCTACCGTTTTTTTGTTCGAGTGATTCTACAGAAACCAACCTTGTTTTCTCTTAATGTCTTTCGGAAAAATTACAGCAGTGAGGGAGATGTACCCGATTTGCTGTGCTTCTTTTTCCGCTAGTAACCAATGGTTTCTCCGATATTTTGGGGGGGGGATAAAGTTTTATTTTTTGAAGAATATGAAAAGAAAACAAAAATAATTTAGAAAAACATATATCATTATTTTGAATCTGTGAAAGAGCATAGTAAGGTTACAACAAGTTTTAAGAGCTACGGGCGCAAGATCTTCCAGCCACTTTTCTACTTCTAGCCACCTACACCTTAAACCTAGTTAGACTTTCAGCTCGATAATTAAAAACAAAAAAAACATGCAAAAAAGGTTTTATTGATCCCGGAATGGACCTTAAGAAAGGCTGTCTGCGTACCCCTTTTGAGGATCAAGCCGAATACAATTCGGTTTACAGAGTTTGAACAAGAGATCGAACTGCCTTTGCGAGAGAAAGTTAATCTAGGGTAACTTGATTTCTTGTGTTTTTCAGGTACATGCCCAGCAGTACATGAAGCAACAAGGAGAAAGAGCTAGTATTTTCAGAATAGGTGCGTTTTGATCGCACAATTCGTAAAGGGAAACGTGCAACATCAATCGACACCAACTCTTCGTCGTCAATCAGTACTACTTGTGAGTACGATGCGATCGAAACCAACACAACTTCATCGATCGACACCAACCCGTGAGAAAGCAACAAGGTCGCGACTCTTGTGCTGTGACAGCACGAGGGTTAAGGTTTATTTTAATACAGGCAATCTTTCAAATTAACCCTATGAACTACTCTTACCAAAAGAGGTCAAATTGTAATACTTTGGGATTGAATCCACAGAGAGCGAGGGCACACAATAGATTTCTATATTTCTTATTGTTAAGCTAGGAAAGCTATAAATAGAGAGTTTAATTGTGAGATTATCCGAAATAGGAAATTGTCTAAAATACTAAGTTTATGCAAATATGGACAACGATAGATTTAGGGTTTCAAGCAAGTGAATTATAATGGATAGGATGCAAGGAATTATTAATATGCGAGGACATAAATGTTATCTAGTATGCCCCTGTTGTCCCAACTCTCGTATGCAGACAGAGGATTAGACCGTCGATCGACGGCTAAGGCATAGTGTCGATCGAGGCCATTCTGACAGGAAGTTTTTCCACTACGCTAATCAGACCAGCTCTCGCATGTATCTAACAACCTGGCTCAATAGAATCAATTATGGCACAAAACCTACTCTCGTATTTGTCCATGTCCTAAGTTCAGATTTCTAGTTAGCTACTCTAGAACGCAAGCATTAAACACAATTCCAAATATTGATATTTATTCTTTCTAGCAATCCTATTTTGGGGCTAATTAATCAATACAAATGAATTACTCATACATGATCATAGAAAACATGTTGAACTGAATAATATAATGCATAGAATAAAAAATGGAGTTCCCTATACAAATCTTTGAAGGAGTTCAGATCTTCTCCCCTAAACTACTAAGAACTTAATGCAAGAAAACTAAAAGCTGTAAAGTGCGTATGCGTGGCCGGGTTTTCTGCCAAAATAATGGAACCCTTATAAACTTGGTCAAAACTTGTCCAAGTGCATTCTCGTAATTCATCTTGACTTGGGCTTGAAGTCGGACAATACTTTGCGAGTGTGCCGTCGATCAACAGCATGGATCCTTCGTCGATCGATGGTCATGCTTGACTTTGACTCGTACTTAGCTGAACGTGAACATCTACGAGATATCTCCTATGAATACTCTAACAATATCCATTATCTCCATAATTCTCCAAATTGTACCATGACCAGTAAAGACTCTAAAACACAGTCTAGACATACATAGTAGACTCCAAATAGGGTCCAAACGATGGTCTAAAACTGGAAATAACAAGGTATATCAACTCTCCTAGACTTAACCTTTTGCTTGTCCTCAAGCAAAACAAAGGTAGCCTGTGAAAGAGGTTTGAAAAGCGGAGACTCACATAATATATAAGTATAGCTATCACCCCTACTACATTGAAACCACATCAAATTATTCTAATCAAAGAGAAAATTTATATGCCCTATCCTAGTATAGCAACCAAATTCATTTTACCAGCAACTCAACAAATACTAATTTGACTCACCCCTCTACTGATCTCATTTCTTTGCATTAAGATAAAGTGTAGGCATAAAGTCTCTAATGATCCCTTTCTTCCCTGTTCTCTCTCTGAATCTTTTTAGATCTCAAACTCAATGGAAAATGATGTTGATACAATCAATCTTGCCATCTCATTTTCGATTTTTTTTGGACAAAGTGGTAGGCGAATAATGGGGTCTTTGGTAATGTACCTACCCTTTGCTTCCAACAATGTGATCATTCTTTGAATTAGAATAGTGGGGTCATCGGTAATGTACCTAGCCCTCTGCATATCAGGAAATCATCTCAATCTATTCTCTTATAGATCAAGAGGAGAGAGAGAGAGAGAAAGAAAATTATAAATATACAGACTGGTACATTACAAACTTGCAGAAGGAATCTGATCTGATGTATACCAAGCCCCAAAGCAAGCAAAATTGTATGTATTAGGTTGGAGATCTGCTTTGGTTATATCAAACTTTCTTAGTAAGTGCGATCAAATGGCAAGATGATCCACTTTGGCATCAACATGTCTAAGAATGGTGCTATAGTTTGGTTAGTCAATATATAAGTTCTGATCATAATCTCCTTCTTGACTCAATAAAAACTATATGGAAAACTTAATAAATAAAAGCTTAAAATAAATAAAAGCTTAAAATAAATAAAAGCTTAAAATAAATAAAAGTATCAGCGAACCTCTGCCAGACTTAAATACCGATGTCCCTGTGATATCTCCTCGGGTTCGATTGGGAAAAACTAAATCATCAGTAAAAGGCAGAGGGAAAGTCAAGGTTACCAAACGTCGTAAGGAGTGTCGACCGATGGTGGGTGTTGAGTGTCGACCGATGGAAAACCATCCAAGCCATCGATCGATGGTGAGGTGTTGGTGTCGACTGATGGTGATGTCGAACTTTTCTACTCCTCCTTTGAAAACCTAAAGTAATTAAATAAAAACTGCAATTAATAACAAAATAATAATAAAAACAAAATAAAACTTACTACACAGTGGGTTGCCTGCCACTCAGCGCTTGGTATAGTCTTAAGCTTGATGTATGGACTTCTGGACTAGGAAGGTGGTTCATTAAACCAGTGTGGAAAGCAAGTGTCTACATATTCTCTGTTCGTCTCAAACCATGCACTGAAAGTTCTCATAGCTTCTTCTTCTCAGGTTGTCCTTCTTTCTCTGAGAAATCCCCATTCTACTCATCTTTCTTCGAGTGATTGAATGCATCCCATCAACATGTTAAGCATGGCATCTTTAGTCTTGAGAAAGGTAAATTTCATAAAGCTTGTCTTCTAATAAGTTATCTATTACCAGCCTCTGCCTAAATACTGCAAGATGAATTGGTCGATGGCCAGGGGTTTCCATCGTTCGATGGCCAGGTGTTGCCATCGGTCGTTGCTGAACTGACTGCTCCAATCAATTGCTGTGGTCTGAAGAGATTCCCTGATCCATTAGCCATTGCGAGTATGTCTGCTATATCCTTCTTGGATACAGTGGGAAGTCTTCCATCCATTGCTCGTGCATATCCTTCTGGGTCCCTCATAAAACCAAACTAATCTGGTCTGCGATAACCATAATCTTCATTGTATCCTACCGGATTGTCGTCGATCGATGGTATTGAGTCACCGTTGATCTAGGTTCCGTAAGATCCTCTCAAATTTCCAGCGTCCACTATTGCAAAAGCATAGTACTTGTTTACTTTCTCCGCAAACTAGGAAGCGTCGTAATCTTGGTTATTTTACTCTGGTGCCATCTCACGGTATTTCCGTCAAATGTAGACTATGTCATTTTGACTGTCTTCGTCTTTATGATTTTTGGCATGACCGTCGATCGATGTCAGTGGTTGGGTATCGATCGATGCTGAAGGGTGGGTTTCGTGCATGTTCTAAATGTAGCTGCCGTCGACCGATACCAATGGTTGGGTATCGATTGATGCAGTACCCGCTGACTCCTCATCTTAATCGTATTGCAGAAGCATGTAACAATCAAGCCTCAATAATCACCCAGTTTTATCAGAGTAGCCTTGCTCTTGACTTTAACAGGTTCATAATAGTTTTTTGGATCAATCAAGGATAGATATAACATGTTTGTCTTCATGTCGCAGATAGCTCCCACTGTGGCCATGAATGCTCTTCCAAGGAGTAAGGAAGAGTTCTCGTTAATCTATATATCCATCATATGGAAGTCTACTCGAACTAAGATGTTGCAAATATGCACTTGGATGTCTCTGGCTACCACTCCTGAATTCACTTTGGAGCAATCCACAGAGGTGAATGAATCACTGAAAGGCTCCACTTTCAGGCTCAGGTTCTCGGCCATAACTCTAGGCATGATGATGACTTCTGATCCAATATCGCAGAGGGCATTGGGATACGCGTGACCTTTAACAAAACATGGAATAACAAACTTCCCAGGGTCACTTTTCTTCTTGAGAGTGTTCCTCTGCTTCAGCTTCTCTCCGAGGCCATTGAACATGCGCTTTATGTCCTCTTATCTTCCCTTGGATTCCCTTAAAAACATCCACATTCTATGAGTGTAGTACCCTTCATCAAATTGAGTATCTAAATGAATTTTAAAATCTCTTTTGGAAAAGCCATCCATCACTTTGTCAGTTGCTTCTCTGCGAAGATGTTTAGGAATCTTCTACTTTCTTCTGGGGTGTCTTTCTGTTACCTTATCAACTATCATTGGCTCAGGTATACCAGCATTCTGTTCTTGAGTCTCCATACTCAGAGGTCTGAAAATAAGCTTGCATTCAAACTTGGTAGACAAACTGGTTATGTTGTTGGAGACCGTTGATCGAAGTTGGATTCTCGACTTCGATCGATGTTAGAAGACTCACACGAAGCTACATACTCTGAAGTTTCTGTCGATCTATGCTCAGGTTCAGGTTTCAATCAACACCAGTGTGAACTGCCAAAAGACATAGCACTTTCTACTCAAAAATCTCTCTCTTGGAGCTATTCTCTCTTCACCTCTTGTCAAAAATCATCACCTATCAATGCACTGATGTGGTGCTTATGACTAGCTTTCCCTTTCTCTTTAATCAGGGTCTCATGTCTCTGAATGGCCTCACTTGTCTGGACCACTTGATTCTCCAACTTAGTGACATGAGTGCTGAGAGTCTCAAACTTTGTGTTGAGGTTGATGTATATAGCATCTATCTTTCCAGTGAAATTCACAGTCATCTGCTGCTGCTCCAATATTCTATAAACCATAGCTTCTAACTTTCTCTCCTGAGTCTTTGGATGTGGGTTCTGATCTGTAGATCCAAAGGTCCCTTTGTTCTTGCTAGGCCTCTGCTGCTGTGAATTCTGGTTGTATTTGCTCATCTTGCCACCATAGGAGTTTCTATTGTAGCCATTATTTCCCTATCTCTGGAAACCGTTTCCACCAATAAAATTCACATATTCTTCTTCTTTTTCTTCTTATTCTTCTTCTTCTATGGCTCACTTCTTGCTTCCTGAGAAATTTCTGAACACTATCTAGTTTTGCTTTGGCTTCATCTATCTGCTCCCTGTTTAAAGATGGAGCTGATTTCTTCCTCTCATAGTTAGTGTTCTTGATGCTATTGCTAGACGCCAAGTTCTCAATAAGAGTTATTGCTTCTTCTGGACTCCTAGTGCTGAAATTTTCTTCACTAGCTGTGTCTAAAGCCATCTGGTACTACAGATCAATACCTCTGAAGAAGGTGTTAAGTAGGTGCACCTCATTCAAACTGTGATGTAGGCATCTCTTTGGTAGGACTTCAATCTGAACTATGAGTTTCTGAATGACTCTCCAGGTTCTTGTGTCAGTGTAGCGATTCTACTTCTCAAGTCCGCTACTCGCGCATCATCAAAGAAATTAGGAAGGAATGCATTCCTGATGTCTGTCCTGGATGTCAGAGATCCTTGTTGTATCTGCTTAAGCCAATATGAAGCCTCTCCAGAAAGATACTACATGAAGATCTTACAAAACAGATAGTCCTCAGGGAATACATTGGCTTTAACAGTAGATACAAGATCCTCAAACCACTCCGGATGATCCATCGGATGATCATGTCGCGATCCATAGTAGGGTGTCTGCGCAACAAGTGCGAAGAAGGACAGTTTGATCTTAAAGTCGTTTCTCTAGAATACTGGAAGACAAATAGCGAATCTGTTACCATAGAACTGGTCTAGACGATTCTAGTCTTCCAGTGTCTGTTGAGCAACTTAGGCATTAGCTTCAGTTCGAGCTACTGCAGCGTCTGCTTCTACTTCTGGTACAGGGATAAAGCCCCCTTATCATCAATTCTCTGACCAGTTGCATTACGCTGATGACCTTCAAGGTCATACCGGTCTTCGCTCTCATCCCGGACCACAACTAATGTTGCAACGCGTGAATACTGTCTATCAATGCCGTTATGGTACTGTCAATCGATGTTGGTCGTGAAGAAGCGTCGATCGGCGGCTGAGTGCTACTGTCGATAGATGCTTACCATATCTCTTTGCGGATGGAGCGTTCGATTACAAATGGATCTGAGAAAGTAATGACTTTTTCTTATTGCTTCTGGTACTGTTGGGCATGCACTTGAAAGATAAGAAAAAAGAAATTATTAGTAACTTGCAGTAAAGAAAAAGCCTAGACAAAACCCTAGAAAAAATCTAATGGTGATCCTTGCTCCCTGGCAACGGTGCCAAATTTGACAGCGTGCGGGTTAAGGTTCATTTTAATGCAGGCAATCCATCAAGTTAAACCTATGAAATACTCTTGCCAAGGAGGTCAAATTTTACTACTTAGGGATTGAATTCATAGAGAGTGAGGGTTCACAATAGATTTCTATATTTCTTTTGGTTAAGCTTGGCAAGCTAAAAATAGAGAGTTTAATTGTGAGATTATCCGAAAAATAAAATTGTCTAAAATACTAAGTTTATGCAAATATGGAAAATGATAGATTTAGCGTTTCAGGCAAGTGAATTATAATGGATAGGATGCATGGAATTATTAATATGCAAGGACATAAATGATAACAAGTCTGATCCCCTCTTGTTCCAACTCTTGTATGGGGACAGAGGAGTAGACCGTCGATCGTCGGCTAAGTCTGAGTGTCAATCGACGCTAATCAGACAGGAACTCCGTCTGCTATGCTAATCCGACCAGCTCTCACATATATCTAACAACCTGGCTCAATGGAATCAATTATGGCACATAACCTATTCTCATAGTTGTCCATGTCCTAAGTTCAGGTTTATAGTTAGCTACTCTAGAACACAAGGATTAAACACAATTCCAAAGATTGATATTTCTTCATCCTAGCGATCCTATTTTGGGGCTAATTCATCAATACCATTATGAAGCCCAAATCTAACAGGTGAATTACTCAAACATGATCATAAAAAACATGATGAACTGAATAATATAATGCATAGAATATATAATGGGGTTCCAATACAAATCTCTGAAAGAGTTTAGATCTTCTCCCTTAAATTACTAAGAACTTGATGCAAGAAAACTAAAGCCGTAAAGTGCGTAGGTGTTTTCGGGTTTTCTGCCTAAACAATGGCATAACCCTTATAAACTATATCAAAACTCATCCAGGGGCATTCTCGTAATTTTTCTTGACTTGGGATAATATTCTTCGAGTGGGCCGTTGATCGACAGCATGGATGCTCCGTCGATCGATGGTTATACTTGACTTCGACTCATACTTAGATGAACGTGAACAACTACTAGATATCTCCTTTGAATAATCTAACAAGCTCCATTATCTTCACAATGCTCCAAAATGTACATTGACCTTAAAAGACTCTAAAACACAATCCAAACATACATAGTAGACTCTAAATAGGGTCCAAATGATGCTCTACAACTGGTAAATAACAAGGTATATCATGCTGACAAGGGATGAGAAATGATACCTGCATGACCACGAGGGTCATCAACGTAATGTTGTAGGTCAGAGACTGGATGATCACGGGGCCGTAGTCCCTGACCCAAAAGCAGCTGCTCTAGAAGCTGCTAATTCTGAGAATGCTGCAGCCAATGCTCATGCTGTTGCTGATGACAATGACCAGGCTGTTCGACCCAGATCATCAGCTGATTATAAATGTCCAGATCAATACTACGCCAGCTATTTGTCCTCCTACTTCCCAGATGCAAGATTTTGAGCTAAAGACTGCATACTTTACATTTGTTGGATGAGAAATCGACCAGTTATTATGTCAACAAGGGCTAATTGTCCCGATCAATACATAAACACGTCACCTATGCAAAAACATACATCACCAAGTACAAAATTCAATTTTCATACATGAACTTTGAAAATTTGGTTCTAACATACATTGACCTAATTTCTGTTTGTCAAATGTTACGGAATATGAGTTGTTGTTAACTTGGTAACAAGAAATCGTCGAATTCCTACATCAACATAGCCAACGGTCCCGATCAATACATAAAGACTTCACTTGTGCCAAAACATATATCAACTAATACAAAATTTAAATTCAATACATGATGTTTTTATGTATTGATCGGGACCGATTGCACTTGAAGTATACTGGTTGATGTATGCTTTTGCACAAGTGGCAAAAACACATCACTTGTGCAATCGGCCAATTCCCACGTCAACAAGTCAATCAGTCTCGATCAATACATAAACACGTCACATGTAAGAAAACATACATCATCTAGTACAAAATTTAATTTCCATACATGAATTTTTAAATTTTGGTTTTAACATATTGTTAGTTACCCAAACCTTACGAAATATGAGTTGTCATTAACTCGGTAACAAAAAACCAGCCAATTCCTACATCAACTGGGCCAACGGTCCCGATCAATACATAAACACTTCATTTGTGCAAAAACATACATCAACTAATACAAAATTTAAATTCAATATATGAACTTTCAATATATGATTTTAACATACATTGATATAATTTCCATTAGTCAAACATTATTGAAGATAAATTTTCTACCATGTGTTGATTAAGTGAAGTTTTATTAGATTATGTGGTAATTAAACCGTATTACGTGATAATTGAGTGAGAAAAATAAATCATTTAGTTCAACGATTTTGTTCGCGTGTAACTCTAAGAAAAGTATATGTTTGTACAGTTTCAAGACTACCACATCATCATTTGTTGGGGATGATATTTCTTTTACACATTTGTATAGATAGTCGATAGAAACGAGGATGTATTTATATCCGCGTAAAGAAGAGAAAGCGCCCATAAAGTTGATGCCCCAACAATCAAACACTTCCACTTCAAGTATGAAATTCAGCTTCATTTTGTGTCTTTTGCTGATTTTTCCTCTTCTTTGATAGGTATCATTGTGCTATCTAGGCTTGAGCATCACGAAATATGGTGGGCCACCAAAAACCTTCTTGAATAATTTTAGAAACTGTCTTGAAGCTCCATATTCACTAATGAATCAGTTTAGTGTATTGCAAGTTTGACCTTCTGGATCTTCTAGGATTACTTCCTTATTATTATTTAAAATGGTAAGTGTAAACTTACCTAATTCTGGCAGAGTTGTGCCGATCGGTTCTCATAGAGTGTCGACGATCGTCTCTGCTAAGGCATTGTCAAACGATTCTTCTACTTCCCCGTCGATCGAGGCTCGTCGTATAGAATCCGTTTTCTTCTTCAAATGTACCTGTTTTAGCAGGAAAAAAGAAAGAATTAGTACTAAACAGAAAAGTAAAAATATAGACTATAAAGTAAACTAAATAAAATGGTAAGAGGTCCTGGCACAACAAGCCGACAACAGCGCAGACCATGAAGCTAACATTGGCCCACCGAAGCTTCCAACAAGAGCTTGAAGTAAGATCTGACTGAAGAACTCCAGTAATCGACTACATAAAGAACATATCCCTCCCAGCGGAGAAATGGGATGCCAAAAAGATCAAATCTCAAAGCTCTCGCTGTTGCATCATGAAATAAATAAATTTTTAAAGAAATTCTAAATGAGTCATGCCTACTCTGCTTCTTTTAAAAGACAATTTTGCGATCGTGAAAAAAACCACACAATGGATCAGGCAAAAGCCACTCCGGAGGTCGATTGTTGGCAATCAGAGTAAAAAATACAGATATTTTTGGCCAACCATCGCGCATGAAGCGTGCAATTCGCATAAGGTGCGGAAAATGCTAACGATGTGGGTCGAAGCAGAAGCCTATCATAAATTCATTGCCACGGCATTAAAGAAACTCATTTGGAAAACATCTTATGCAAGCACAGCTTAGATTACGAGATCGCCACGGATAACAAATCACAGTTTATCTTGAAAATGTTCACCGAGTTCTGCAAAACAATAAAGATTAAGAAAACAACTTCAACTACTCAATATCCACAAGGAAACGGTCATGACGGAGCTGCAAAGAAAACAATAATGAACAACCTCAAAATTAGACTTGATTTAAAGACACAAAGATGGAGCGAAGATCTTCATGGAGTGTCACATCCCATTTCTTGAACTTAACCTAGGGCCTAGACGTTTTAATGAAAATGTGACAGCCTTTGTGAAGGGAATAACCGGGAAAGCTTATTCCATGTCAAAAAATGGACAAAAGCACTAACAGAGGAAATGAGTTGTAGAGAAGAAGCTGGGCGAGCTGGAGTAGCTGAGCTACCCACTGCACCAGCTGAACACTCACTGATCAGCTTACACTAGCATGACTACTAGCTGAGCTAGCTGGGCAAGCTAGCAGATTGCTCGACCAAGCTGACCAAGCTGGTCGGTACTGACCTAGCTGGATGGACTGTCCCTCTAGGTGGAGAGTGAGGCAGTTTAGGGTCAGACAGATAACTGCCATGCCCAAGGGGGGAGTTCTGAACCGTTGATTTAATCAATGACCAAGATTGCTCATGAAAGGACAAATGCCACCTTTTTCATATATATGTATATATATATATATATGGGGGAAAACAGGGATCGACACAAAAACCACGTCGAAAGGAGTATAGATACTCCAAAAGATAGAAGGCAAAGGATCCAATCCATAAGGGCACGATCCAGGTTTCAAGTCATAAGGGCACAATTTGGGTCATGGGGAGTAAGGATTTGGCCAGGTAAGGTCGTGGCTTGTGAGAGACATTAATGCCAATAGGAAGGCCCGAGTCATGAAAGAAATTGGAGCAAGAGACCCATGATCCAAGGGCAGTTAGTCGGGAGATGTATGGACCAATCGACATGGGCTAGAGCGATTGTAAGCAGTTACTATGTCTTTATCTTTACATTAATTAGGTTCATATGATCTCTCTATATATATGGAACGTGGTCGTTAGCTGTCACATCCCGGGCCCAAGGCCAATAGTTAATGAAGTGGCCAATGGTGTTATGGCCCATGTAGAGAAAACCTTAGAGATTTCTCCTTCCTCTTCTATGCAAAGGAGGCAGCCCCAACGGGTTTTTAAGAGAAGAAAAACACAGCAAAGCCCTTCCTAGTTGGAGATAGGGCAGCCGCCGGCCACCAGATCTCCACGGACCACCACATAGCCTCACCGGAGAGGAGATCTAGACGTGTTTTAGTCCCTTCTAGTCGTTTCCTTGAGTCTTCTACTGTTTTCCTTCTAGATCCAGCGACTAGTAAATATAAGGACACCCTAAACTCTATTTTTGTCTTTTCTCTTGTCTCTTTCTTCTTCTAGATCTCTGATCTAGGGTTTGGGTGGAATCAACCCTTGTACTTGTAGATCTGGTTCGTGAGGATCCGTAGAACGCTGTTCTACTTCGTTTCATCCCTCGATCCGCAGATCTAGGCTAAGGTGAGGCTTATTACAAAATTTATCTTCTTCTATCATTACCTCATCATCGTAAAAGGGTCTAGGTTGATCATTCATCCCTATATGTCTTGATAAGAATACATGTAATTATTTTACTATATGTATATATATACTTACACATATGATAAATCTCTTTATGCTTGATATCTAAAATACATAGATATATTGCTAGATTGATAAAACATGGTTGAATGATGTATGAGGATTGTTTGTAATAATTGTATTGATTGGGGTTATGGTATATGTCAGAGACGTATATGTCGGTGGTGATATGGGTTAGAGAATGGCTTATGGCCTATGTGTGCTGGTGTACCATGGTGAGGTATGTAAATCTCGGGCGTTGCATCGTTTCTTGATTGGATCATGTGGAAACCGCGTGAGGTGGCATGATTAATCCCTCGAGCAGGCATCCTGCATGTGTGAATTTAAGAATGTGGTAGCACGGTTCACGTGAGACAACGTGATGTGGCATGAATGTGGTGGAGCGGATCACGTGGAAACAGCGTGATATCTTGGAGACAGTGTGATGTGACGTTATTGCATGAAGGCGTGGAACTCACAAAGACAGCGTGATGTGGTGTGCTTACACGTGACGACATGAGAAGCACATGACCGATCGAGGTGGTAGTCCATGTTTGCACCGTTGGGGTTTATCCTCATTTCTTGTTGATTGACATTGTTTGATTGGATGTTTAAGTTAGAAATTTATGCTATGTTGTGTGATGATTGTTGGTGATTTATTTCGGGGATCCTAGAGATTCCGTCACAGAGTATTTGCTGAAACACTCACCCCATTTCTTTTCAAGTGAGTTCAAGGAAGTGCATGAGTCGTCTCGATGTTTTGCTAAGTTTTTGGGTGTTGGGTTTTTATTATGTAGTTTCGTTTTAAGAGTTGATAAGTTAGTTTTAATCGTTTCCTATTCTTTTTAGTACGGTTTTGTAAGATTTTTGGATTCAATCCTGGGAATAAGATTTGCGTTGGCCTTTGTTAAGTGGAGACAATGTGAATACATGACATCTCTGTTAAGTGAGAGGCAGGCGTGACAAGTAGTATCGGAGCTTAAGTTAGGCCCCCGATCCTACCCGAGAGGCTGTAGAGGGGAAAACACTTTTTGTCCGATCTCTATGGGAATAAAGTTTAAGATCTTTGAAAATTTTAGATTTCTAAAGAAGTTTCGGATTTTCAAGAAAAAAGGGCTTCTAAAGTTGTTGTTTAGGACACCATTGAGCCCATTTCTTCACTTTAAACTCATTTTTTCGTCATTCGTAAACAGAAATTCTGATTGTAACTTTTTCATGAACATGATGGCACCAAGAGGAAGAAGAACCGCTAGGGGAAGAGGCGCTGCAGCACGTGTGGTTCGTTAGGCAAGCCCGACCAATTCCGTGGGAAGTGTGAATGGAACTAACAATGAGATTGAAGGAGGAAACCCATATGGGGTAGGTCAATAGGGTGACCAAGCAGCAGGGTATGTAATAATGTTCGCGGAGTTGCAAAGGTATTGTGAGCGTTTTGCAGATCAGATGCGTGAAGAACCGGTGAATGGAGCACTAAACTATGCTGATGCTCATGGGAATGTGCCAGACGTTTGAGTGCAGAATTGATAGCCTCCTCCTCCTCCATCATTCGTGCCAACTTATGTTCAAGGACCCTCGTACTAAGAAGTGATAAGGTACATGAGAGACACGCAGATGGATCACTTTGGTGGAAAGTCTCGTGCCATATCTGCAGGTAATTGGAGAAGGAAGCTGGAGAAGAACTTAGATGCAACAAGGTGCCAGCCGATTTTCATAAGGAATTGGCCGGTCATTAACCAAAGGATGAAGCCACGATATGGTGGGAAGGAGTAGTAAAGTTAGCTCGAGGACGTTATGAGTTGACTTGGGAGAATTTTAAGGATGAGTTCACCCGTGAGTATGTTTCCACTGAGGCTACATACATGATGGAGAGCGATTTGGAGAATCTGCACCAAGGGAACATGGCGGTGAATGATTATAATGAGAAATTTAATCGCATAAGGAGGTTCTCCCACAGGCGTATGGAGGAGTGAGACCTGATCCACAAATTCATGAACGAATTAAGAATGGACTTAAAAAAACAGATGTGCCCTTAGGAAGTATGACCGTGTGGCTGCATTAGTGATACATGATCTGTCCAGGAGATAGGCTTGGAGGAGGAAAGCAAGCTGACAAGGAGCATTCAGCCAAAGACGGCCAAACGAACTTGGGAAGTCATAAACGCAGCTCCAGCAGAAAAGAGACCGAGAGGAATAATATGTTACAGCTGTAATGAGAAAGAACATTCCAAACAGGATTGTAGATTCCCACTGAATGTACGATGTTACCGTTGTGGTAGAGAAGGACACAGTTTGGGTGCATGTCTTATGCTGGCACAGGGAGCACAACAACTTGGAGCACTGCAACAGGGGACTGGGCGAAATGAGAAGTTGCCACGAGCACCAAAAATGCAACATGTGGGTGGGAGATCCTTTGTATTCGGAGATCATGATGGAAGAGAACCGATTGCTGGTATGTTTCTAGTCCCCATTGAGTAGATGTTCACTTATAAGTCTTGTTTGGTCAAAGTATAGTAAACTTAAACTTAATTCAAACCGTGTACGATCGGTTTTAGTTGGGGGGAACAAATGGCCACACCTTGTTTGATACTGTCGCAACACATATTTTCATGTCTCTGACCTAACCAAAGTGTTGGACCTTCAAGGGACTGTTCGTTTTGAACGTCAAAGGAATAGAGACCGCATGAATCAAGTTAATGAAGTCTATCGGAGCGTATAAGGATGTCCCCATTGTCATCGAAGGCGTTGAGCCTAAAGGAAATATGGTGGAGATGGAGTTAAACCACCACAAGGTGATTTTAGGTATGGACTGTTGACTTATCACAAGGCCATGATGTATTCCATAAAGTGTGCGTCTACATTCCCAGGACGGAAGGAAGAATTGCTTTTCAAGGGTAAAGAGACATAAGGGACTTCCAATCATATCGATGATGCAAGCAAAAAAGTTACTAGGAAATGGACATAAATCTTATTTCACCACTATGAACATCAAGGGGTCGAATCAAGAAACCTACTTAGACACTATTCTGGTTGTAGCGGAGTATATTGATATTTTTGGACCCGTGACAAGGCCGCCACCAACACGAAGTGATGCATTTACCATAGAACTGTAAACTGGTGGCACCAGTGTCGAAAGCACCGTATTGTTTGGCACCAGCAGAGATGGCGGAGTTGAAGAAGCAACTTGAGGATATAATGGATAAGGGATTCATTAGACCAAGTAGCTCACCTTGGGGAGCACCTGGCCTGTTTGTCAAGAAGAAGGGCAAAAGTTTCATACTTTGCATCGATTATTGAGGATTGAACAAACTGACAATAAAGAATAAGTACCCTTTACCGAGAATCGACAAGTTGTATTGACCTGAAGAAATAAAGAACACAAAGAGTATTGAGATGAAGAACCAAAGAGAGGAAAAGAATGAAGAACAATAAAAACAGTTTCTGAGTGTTATCTATGATCTAGCTTGGATTGTAAGGCAAGGAAGAGCTCTAAAGTCACCTAACTTAACCTCAATAAGCTTGAGAAGACATTTGGGGTTGAGTTAACCAGCTACTATGGTTAAGTTTGAAGTCAAATCCAGATCTGCTGCAAAAAGAGCTGTTGGGTCAGAATAGAAGTCTTTAGACCAGTGTGTTGTTGATTTCCTCTCTCTTTCTTATGTGTCCTTAAATATGTTGTAAGCAACAAGAAATAAGATTAAGGAAAATAAACTCCTTCCCTCTCTTATTCTCTGTCGAGTGCAAACACCATTCTCCCTCTCTCTTCTAACATTTCTGAATCAAGCACTTTCTCTCTCACCTATTCTTACCTACTCTTCATTTTGTTCTTCAATAAACTAACATGGTATCAGAGCTTATAAGCTCCTAAACCTATTTTTCCGCAAATCTACTCTACTCTTCATCCACTTTCATTCTATCAGTTTACTTTTTCAAAATCTCTTGGATACATCCTATTACCTACTGGTCCGTAGTTTTTCGAAATGGAGCAAAAAAGCAGTGGTGATTCCCGTAACTCTAAAAGGAGTGAACTACCTTCTCTGGTCAAGATTTATTAGGAATGCCCTTGGTGGAAGAGGTTTGTTGATGCGGCCATCAATGACCAAGACTCAACGGATGAGTCTACGGAGGACGAGTCTATGGAGGACGAGCTGGATGAGCCGGATAGGCATGGGACCAGCGATGTAATGCAGTTGGTACCACGCAATGAATGTGAAAAGGATGAGCTTGGAAACAAGATTACTGATCATTTTTCTCAACCAAGTGATGGACAAGAAACAGAGCATCAAGTGGGAACCAAGGTGGGCCGAGCTTGATCTACAACAGGTCGAATCAGAACTTCTTCTACGGCCCATGGAGATACTCATGACCCACTTGTCTATTCAATTGGGAAGTGACAAGACCTAGGACTAAGGCCCTTAGAGAAGCACTCGATTTGCTGATAAAGTTAGTCCAAGAGGAAGATAGACATCAGCAAAAAGATAAGAAGGACTTAAAGATTATACACAATCTTTCAGTTTGCTATTATATGGACGAATAAAGAAGTAGGAGTTATCCTAATGGTTTTTGTTTTCAAATAATGGGATTGGGAGTTCTCCTAGTTCCAATGGGTTTTGGTTTTCGATTTAAAAAGGGATTGGGAGTTATCCTAGTTCCAATGGGTTTTGGTTTTGGTTTTATCCTTATCCAAATCGACTTAGGGTTTTAGAGTCGGTTATGTTCGAGTATAAATACTCATGTTGTGCAATTGCACAACACACACTTTTATTCTATAAACTTTGCTTCTGCAAATTCAAGTCTCTTTGAGCAATCTCGACCTTAGTTCATCTTTGAGCTTTCATCTATCACCAGGAAGGATACCCTTCAGCTTACGTGAACGTCCATCAGGCATCGACAAATCAAGTTGACACTTGTAGATCGCCGTTGCAGCAACACAAGGAATACCCACAATCCTTGCGTGAAGAATCCATCGACCATTCAAGCGTTAGTAACCTTGAATCCACCCTTCACCATCAACTTCACGACTTCTAAGCCACAATTGGAGCTCTCCCCATCACTTCAAATGATCCGGACTTTAACAGCCTCACTAAGGCCGTATCAAGTGGTATCAGAGCCACTAAAAGGGGGTTTAGGGTTGTGTTGCATGCTCATCACATCCATCATCCGTTTACTGTTTTTCTTTCTATCTCTTGTAATAGTCAGATCGGGCCTTTTGTTCTTGCTACTTTTTTAAGAAAAAGAAGAAGAAACAAAACAAACAAAGAAAAATAAAAGAAAAGAAAAAAAAATACAAAGAGTAGAGAGACCGAGGAGAAATCCGGTCGACCGAGGAGAAATCCGGTCACAATTTGTTAAAGCTATCTGACGACAAAAATCTTGCACCTTTCTATCTTGTTCACATAGGAATTGGGTTTTTAGATCTTAATTGGTTGGAACCTAGCTCACTGCTGAACCTATAGAACTCGAGTCGCTTGAGGAGTCACCCAAAACCCTAAGAGAGACACACGTGAGGTCGAGAGTCTTTTCTTTTTACTTACTTGTGCTATTTGTTTTCTAAAACTTTATAGGAAGCCATGGTGGATGGACGAGAGGAAGGGAAAGCTGATGCCCCAGACATGGCCACTGTGAACATCAATCCACTCCATGTGGAGGCTACAATTGCTGAAATCTCAGCAAGGCTGTTTAGGCAGGCCAAACTAATATTTGCTAACATTATTCCTCAAGATTTTTTGCATGCGGCAGCTCTTGCTGCTAGAGGAGAACGAGCCGGAGCTGCTGGCGCCGGTTCTGAGGGTGCTGGAGTGGTTAGACCACCTATAAGGGCCCGTAGGTCCATGCGTAGGGCGGATGACCTTCTAGACGATTCAGGTGATAAAGAAGGGCGACCTGACAGAAACAACTATAGGCGCCATAAACTTGAAGAAAACACGGGGAGTCTCAAGTTGAGAATACCTCCTTTCCATGGCAAGATGGATCCAGATGATTATCTGGAATGGGAAAAGAAGTTGGACTATGTTTTCAAGCGCCAAAACTACACGGAGGAACGTAAAGTTAAAATTGTTGCTACTGAATTTGAAGGCTATGCCATTAACTGGTGGGAGCAATTAAATATATCTAGAAGGCGACATGACCAGGCTCCAGTCTTTTCCTGGCATGAGATGAAGGAAGTTATGCGCAAGAGGTTCGTGCCTACCCACTATGGTCGAGAGCTTCATCAAAAAATCATGAGACTAACACAAGGATCTAAGAGTGTAGCAGAATACCATCAAGAGATGGACAACCTAATGATCAAAGCTGGTTTTGTCGAATATGATGAAGCTACTATGGCTTGGTTTCAAGGAGGAATGAACCGGGACATTGAAGACCGACTAGAGATTCAAGAGTTTGAGAGCATAGAAGAAATGCTCCACAAGGCTTCTCTCATTGAGCAACTAAACAAAAGAAAAGGTCTCACCCGAAGTCAGTTTGGGTCTTCAAAACCTACTTATGAAGGGATGAATGAACACTCAATAAGCCTAGGGAGGAGGGAGGTAGCTCTTCACAAGCCAAGGAAGTAAAAACTCAAAGGGCCAGAAACGGCCAATAAAGCTCGGTACCTCAAATGCTACAAGTGCCAAGGCTTTGGTCACTATGCCAACAAATGCACCAACAAAAAGAATATTCTGGTCTTGGCCAGTGGTGAGTTGGTGTCCAAAGATGAGGGACACTCTGATGGAGTAGAAGAGGATGTTGTGGACTACCCGGTCCATGGAGAGTTTCTAGTCACTCGACGAGCCTTGAGTACACAAACAAAGGCCGAAGAACAAGAAAGGCAGCACAGAAAAAACTTGTTTCACACTCGTTGTCTCATTCAAGACAAAGTATGCAGCCTCATAATCGATCGAGGGAGCTGTAACAACGCGGCCAGTGAGGTGTTGGTCGATAAACTTGGGCTTCAAACTCAACCCCATCCTAAACCTTACCTCTTGCAATGGTTAAGTGAAGAAGGAGAACTGCGTGTAACTCAGAAGGTTCAGGTTTTATTCACCATTGGGCAATACAAGAATGTGGTCGAATGTGATGTAATTCCTATGGAGTCAAATCACATACTCCTTGGCCAGCCTTGGCAATTTGACAAAATGGCAGTCCATGATGGGTTTACTAACCGACATACCTTCCTACACGAAGAAAATAAAATCACATTGGTTCCCTTATCACGTGAAGAGGTACACAAGGATCAGGTACTACTTAAGCAATGAAAGGAAGCAGCAAGAGTAGCTGGAGCCGAAGCAACCATCAAGGGAGTTGAGGTAAAAGCTTTAAGTCTCATGGCTCAACCATGAGATATTAAGCAAGCTATCTTCAACCAAAGGTCAATGATCCTCCTCCCCTTTAGGGAATTACTGACTTCTTCGTCTAACATTACTCCGGCCATTCCGAGAGAGATTGAGATTCTATTGCAGGAGTATATGGACGTCTTTCCAGGAGATAGTCCCATTGGGTTGCCACCAATATGAGGTATAGAACATCAGATAGATTTTGTACCTGGAGCATCAATACCCAACCATCCAGCATATAGGACAAATCCGGAGGAGACCAAGGAACTCCAAAGGCAAGTCAATGATTTGTTGGAAATGGGCCATATACGAGAAAGCATGAGCCCTTGTGTTGTGCCAGTACTACTTTTCCCTAAGAAAGATGGTACTTGGCATATGTGTGTAGACTGTCGGCAATCAACAACATCACTGGGAAGTATAGGCATCCAATACCTCGACTAGATGATATTCTCGATGAACTTCATGGTTCAATCATCTTCTCCAAAATCGATCTAAAGAGTGGATATCATCAGATCAGAATGAAGGAAGGAGATGAGTGGAATACAGCCTTCAAGACCAAGCATGGATAGTATGAATGGCTAGTGATGCCTTTTGGCCTCAACAATGCCCCTAGTACTTTTATGAGGCTAATGAACCATGTCTTTCGGTCCTACATTGGAAAGTTTGTGGTCGTATACTATGATGATATCCTCATCTATAGTAGGTCACTGGAAGACCACCTGAGCCACTGGAGAGAGATATTAGATGTGATAAGGAAGGAGACATTGTACGCCAACTAGAAGAAGTGTTCTTTTGGAACAAATAGCCTAGTTTTCTTGGGCTTTGTTGTTACTTCAAAGGGTGTGCAAGTGGACGATGAGAAGGTCCGAGCTATTAAAGAATGGCCAATACCAAGGACAATGGGTGAAGTGAGGAGTTTCCATGGCCTTGCAGGATTCTATAGGCGCTTTGTTAAAGACTTCAGCTCTATAGCAGCTCCCTTAACTGAAATCATCAAGAAAAGTGTTGGCTTTACTTGGGGACAAGAACAAGATAATGCGTTCAGACTAAAGAAAATGTTAACCAATGCTCCATTGTTGGTCTTACCTAACTTCCTCAAAACATTCGAAATAGAATGTGATGCCTCTGAGATAGGTATTGGAGTTGTACTTATGCAAGAGAAAAGGCCAATCGCCTACTTCAGTGAGAAGCTAGGAGGAGCTACTCTCAACTATCCAACTTATGACAAGGAGTTGTATGCCTTGGTTAGGGCCCTCGAAACATGGCAACACTATTTGTGGCCAAAGGAGTTTGTAATTCATACGGACCATTAATCTCTCAAGCACTTGAAGGGGCAACAAAAGTTGAATAAGAGACATGCTCGGTGGGTGGAATTTATTGAAACCTTTCCATATGTTATTCAGTTCAAACAAGGCAAAGGGAATGTTTTGGCCGATGCCCTTTCAAGATGGTACAACTTGCTATCATCAATGGAAGCCCAACTACTTGGGTTCAAACAAATTAAGACCTACTTTGATCAGGATCCGAACTTCCATGAAACATATCATGCAACAACAAAACAAGTTGTTGATAGGTTATACCAAACGGATGGGTTCCTTTTTTAAAACAATCGTTTGTGTGTTCCTTCTTGTTCCTTGAGGGAACTATTTGTTCGGGAAACACATGGAGGAGGCCTCATGGGTCACTTTGGAGCTGCCAAAACATTGAGCTCATTACAACAAACTTCTATTGGCCACGCATGAGGTTTTATGTGGAACGAGTGTGTGGTCGATGTGTGGTGTGCAAGCAGGCCAAGTCAAAGTCCAACCCCAAGGTTTGTATACTCCTCTACCTATTCATACTGCACCATGGGTTGATATCTCTATGGATTTTGTTTTAGGGTTGCCTAGAAATAGGAAGGGTCGGGATAGTATCTTTGTTGTGGTCGATAGGTTCTCTAAGATGGCTCACTTTGTGCCTTGCTATAAGACTGATGATGCTATAGTAGTAGCCGATTTATTCTTTAGAGAAGTTGTTAGAGTGCATGGGTTGCCTAGAACCATTGTTTCTGATAGGGATACTAATTTTCTTAGTCATTTCTGGAGAACTCTATGGGCTATGTTAGGCACCAAATTGCTGTTTTCTACTACTTGTCATCCACAAACGGATGGACAAACTGAAGTAGTCAATAGAACCTTGTCTACTTTGCTTCGTGCTTTAGTGAAACGGAACATCAAAACTTGGGAGGATTGTTTGTCACATGTAGAATTTGCATATAACCATTCTGTGCATTCAGCTACTAAAATGACTCCTTTCCAAGTTTTGTATGGTTTCAACCCATTGTATCCTTTGGATTTGTGTGCTTTACAATTGAAAGAGCAGACTAATATTGATAGCCAGAGCAAGGCTGAGTTTGTTGTATCCTTACATGAGCAGGTTCGAAAGAATATTGAAGACATGACCAAGGTCTATGCTCGGAAAGCAAACAAAGGAAGGAAGGAGCTTATTTTATCACCAGGTGACTTGGTTTGGATTCACCTTTGAAAGGCTTCGAAAGGAGAGGTTTCCAGGTGAACGAAAATCCAAGCTGTTTGCTCGCAAGGACGGTCCCTTTACCATCCTGGAAAGGATCAATGACAATGCCTATAAGATTGATCTAAAAGGTAAGTACTCCATAAGAAATGCCTTCAATGTATCTGATCTTGAACGTTTTGTGGCAGATGACTTGGATTCGAGGTCAAATCCTCTTAAAGGAGGAGGGGATGATGCAGACATCAATGACCAAGACTCAACAGATGAGTCTATGGGGGACGAGTCTATGGAGGACGAGATGGATGAGCCGGATAAGCATGGGACTAGCGATGGAATGCAGTTGGTACCAGGCAATGGACGTGGAAATGATGAGCTTGGAAACAAGCTTAGTGGTCATTTTTCTCAACCAAGTGATGGACAACAAACAGAGCATCAAGTGGGAACCAAGGTGGGCCGAGCTGGATCCACAAAAGGTCGAATCAGAACTTCTTCTACGGCCCATGGAGATACTCATAACCCACTTGTCTATTCCATTGGGGCAGTAACAAGAGCTAGGACTAAGGCCCTTAGAGAAGCACTCAGTTTTCTGATAAAGTTAGTCCAAGAGGAAGAGAGACATTAGCAAGAAGATAAGAAGGACTTAAAGATTATACACAATCTTTCAGTTTGCTATTATGTGGACAAATAAAGAAGTAGGAGTTATCCTAATGGTTTTGGTTTGCAAATAATGGGATTGGGAGTTATCCTAGTTCCAATGGGTTTTGGTTTTCGATTTAAAAAAGGGATTGGGAGTTATCCTAGTTCCAATGGATTTTGGTTTTGGTTTTATCCTTATCTAAATCGACTTAGTGTTTTAGAGTCGGTTATGTTCGAGTATAAATACTCATGTTGTGCAATTGCACAACACACACTTTTATTCTATAAACTTTGCTTCTGCATATTCAAGTCTCTTTGAGCAATCTTGACCTTAGTTCATCTTTGAGCTTTCATCTATAACCAGGAAGGATGCCCTTCTACTTACTTGAACGTCCATCAGGCATCAACAAAGCAAGTTGACACTTGTAGATCGCGGTTGCAGCAACACAAGGAATACCCACAATCCTTGCGTGAAGAATCCATCGACCATTCAAGCGTTAGTAACCTTGAATCCAACCTTCAACATCAACTTCACGAGTTCTAAACCACAATTGGAGCTCTCCCCATCATCTTTAAGTGATCCGGACATTAACAGCCTCACTAAGGCCATATCATTTATGGTCCCATATCACTTCAGATGAGGCGCCAAAACAAACCATCCAAGGAGAAGATGTCAAGGAGATTGTGGTGGTAGATGACTTTATGGTGCTGTTTATCATCCATAGCTCACTTGATGGTCCTATAATGGAGGCCTACTCTTACTGGGAAACCGCAAAGGAGTTGTGGGATACACTACATAAGGTTTATGGAAACATACCAACCTCAGTAGGGTCTTTGAAGTGAAGAAGGCTATCAACTGCTTGAACCAAGAAGACATGGACTTTAAGCAACACTTTGGTAAGTTCAGAGCTCTCTGGGTAGAGCTGGAGATGTTGAGGCCAAGAACCACTGACCCCACCATCCTGAAAGAGAGGCGTGAGCAAGACAAAGTGTTTGGTCTGCTCCTCACTCTAAATCCAACCTACAATGATCTCCTTAAACATCTGCTGAGGGCAGACAAGTTGCCTACTCTTGAGGAGGTATGTGCTCAAATCCATAAGGAGCAAGGCTCAGTGGGTCTCTTTTGTGGAAAAGGTGACTTAAACATGGCTCAAAAATCTGAAGCTTCAGTCAATAAGGCTGGCTTCAAGTCAGACAACCGGAGAGTCACTTGTGAGCATTGCAAGAAGATTGGTCACATGAAGAACCAGTGCTGGATTCTTCATCCACATCTCAGGCCACCATCAAGGTTTAACCAAGCAAGGGCCAATGAAGCTGTTCAACATACTACCCAGAAAGTTCCTCAGCCAATGCGCCCAAATGGTGAAGGAAGGGCTTTGGTCTCTACTACCTATGCAGTTGGAGCAGCATCCCAACCCTCTCCTGATGATGCCTTCATCCGCAAGTCAGACATTGAGGCCCTAATCAAGGCCCTCAATGCAAACTTTGGTAAATCAGTAGTAATGTCTTAGATGCATCATTGAGTCCTAAACCTTTGATCATTGATTCAGGAGCATCTCATCATATGATTAGGGACCCTAGCCTTATTAGCAACATTAAACCTTCTCTAGGAAGTGTAGTTTTATTTCTAATGGTGATAAAATACCTATTAGAGATATAGGGAACCTGAGACTGTTTGATAAAGAGTCTAAAGTTTTTTATATGCCAACATTTACATCTAACTTTCTCTCTGTTAAAAAGGATACCACTGATCTAAATTGCAATTTTATTTTTAGTCCTAATGATGTCCACTTTCAGGATATTGAGACTAGAAAGGTGCTTGGAAAAGGTGTGAGCAAGGAAGGATTGTATCTGCTCGAAGAAACCCAACTTAGTTCTAATTATACTTATGCTTTTCGTTCTACTCCTGTTTAGACTTCAGATGTATTATTGCATGCTTTATTAGGCCATTCTTACTCTCGTGCCTTAGGATTGATATTTCCTAATCTCTCTTTTAAAAATGATAGCTGTGAAGCTTGTATCCTTGGCAAACATTGCAAGGCAGTTTTTTCTAAATCAACCACTATCTATGAGCATTGTTTTGATTTGATTCACTTTGATGTCTGGACAGCTCCTTGTGTCTCTAGGGAAAACCAAAAGTATTTTTTCACCTTTATAGGTGAGAAATCAAAATACACTTGGCTGATGTTAATTCAATCTAAAGATAGGTTATTAGAAGCTTTCATGAATTTTCAAAGTTATATCACTAACCATTTCAATGCCAAGATTAAAATATTTAGGTCAGACAATGGTAGGGAGTACACAAGTCATGCTTTCAAAATCCACCTAGCCAAACATGGAATCATTCATCAGATAAGGTTCCCATACACACCACAACAAAATGGAGTGGCTGAGAGGAAGAATCGACATCTCATTGAAGTTTCCAAAAGCATGATGTTCCACACAAATGTTTCAAAAAGGTTTTCAGGGATACTGTGGTGTCAGCATGCTATCTGATCAACAGAATACCCGCAAGGGTTCTCCATGATGTATCTCCTTATGAGGTATTGAATAAAACTAGACCATCTATTGATCACTTGCGTGTGTTTGGTTGTATGTGCTTTGTCTTGATTCCAGGAGAACAAAGAAACAAACTTGAAGCCAAGAGTGTCAACACAATGTTCATTGGTTATTCAGCCAACTAGAAGGGATACAAGTGCCATGTACCAGAAACTAGGAGGGTTATGGTCTCAAGGGATGTAAAATTTTGGAGTCTAAAGGATACTATGATGAGAAGAGGTGGGATAATTTGTAGGATCTCTCACATGCACCTTTAGAAAGAGAAAACAACCTGAGAATCATCCTAGAAAGTCTTGGTATTGGCCAGACTAAGGCAAGGGAGGAGGCAAGAGAAGCGCCTACTCAAGAAGCTGGAACAGTTGAAAATGAAACTCATCTTGATCATGAGGGGGATATCAACCAGAACCAGAGGAGACAATGAACCATAAAGGTTCTGAAGTTCATGATCAACATGGTTCAGAAGAAGAAAATCAGGAGCAGCCTCAACTACAAATCGATGAGGATGAGGAGGCTGAAGATGATCAGGTGCAACCATTAAGGAGAAGCTCAAGAATCAGGCAACCCCCATCTAACTGGATGAACACAAGGGTGTACTACAATGCTAATGCAGTAGCTCATCCTATTCAAGCCACATACTCTCTAGCCCAATATCCAGAAGAGCATCAAGTCCTCATGAGCAACTTGGATAAAGAATACATACCAAGATCTTATGAAGAAGCAATGGAGGATAAGGAATGGAAGGAGTCAGTTGGTCATGAAACCATGGCCATGATAGACAATGACACTTGGTATGAGGCTGAACTTCCTAAAGGGAGACAGCAGTACTTAGCCAATGGTGAACCAGAAAGGAAAAATAATAGGCTGGTTGCAAGGGGATTCACTCAAAGTTATGGAGAATATTACCTTGATACCTTTGCACTAGTAGCAAAACTGCACACCATCAGAATTATCCTCTCACTTGCTACCAGCTTGAAGTGGGACTTATGGCAAATGGATATGAAGAATGCCTTTCTTCAAAGGGAAATAGAAGATGAAGTCTACATGAGACCTCCTCCTGGTATAGAATAACTAGTGAAACTAGGCAATGTGTTGAAACTCAAGAAAGCCATCAATGGGTTAAAGCAGTCACCAAGAGCCTGGTATCATAAACTCAGTACCACCCTGAATGGAAAAGGGTTTAGACGATCTGAGGCAGACCATAATCCATTAACTCTCACCAGCCTACAAGGTATAGTAGTCATCCTTGTGTATGTTGATGATATCATCATCACAGGGAGTGACAAAGAAGGTATACAAACCACTAAAGCTTACTTAAAGTTTGTGTTTGAAATCAAGGATTTAGGTGAACTAAATTACTTCCTTGGAAATGAAGTATGCTGCTCTAAGGAGAGGTTCTTCTTATCCCAAAGGAAGTACACACTTCACTCCATTAGAAGACGGCAATAAAATCTTATGTGAGGGAGAGTATGAAGACACACCATTTGGGGATCCAAAGCAATACAAAAGACTAGTGGGTAATCTAATTTATTTAACCATTACTAGACCTGATATCTGCTTTGCTGTGAGCAAGGTGCGCCAGCATATGCAAGTGCCAAAGGTTCATCACTGGAAAATGGTGGAAAAAATACTCAGATACCTCAGTGGAGCTCTTGGGCAAGGAATATGGATGGGTTGCAATGACAACACAGAAGTGGTTGGCTACTGTGATGCTGATTGGGCAGGAGATAGGAATGACAGAAAATCAACCACAGGCTATTAAACCTTCATAGGAGGCAATCTGGTCACATGGAAAAGCAAGAAGCAAGATATGGGGGTGTGTCTAGTCGCCCATGGGCAAGTAGACGTTGTGTGTCTAGTCGCCCATGGGCAAGTAGACGTTGTGTGTCTGGTCGCCCATGGGCGACTAGACTTGGTAGTGAGTCCAGTCGCATGTGGGTGACTAGACGTTGCGTTCATCTAGATACCCATCAGATATTAGATGTGGTGCACAAATATTCGCCCATGGGCGACTAGACGTTGTGTGTCTAGTCGCCCACGGGCTTCTAGACTTGGAGGTGATGAGGTTGTTCCTTCGATCGTACGTCTTGACTCGTTGGTCGGGAAGACACAGGTTGGCCGATGGGGAGTTTGGATACGATGATTTTTTGCTCTTTAACTCGAAAAAGAGATAACGTTTCCGTGGTAACTTTTAGGAATTAATTCCGTTGTGAACATTTTTTAACCCAACATCGTGACCGTTTTTGACCCCAAATACGAAAGACTATTTCCTAACATTTGTCATTTCTCGCAAAAACCTTCGCAAGAACGGTTTTCCGATAATTTCATGTTTGGATAGAAATCCTTTTATTCATTGTCCGAGATGAAATATACGTAGCTTGTTCTTGTATCCTTATGCAAAGAGGTTTGGCTTATGCCGTATAGTTTCTCTGATATTTTCAGCTTATATTTGCTTAAGGCAAAATTTCTCAAAGGATTTTAGCCATTGATTTTACCATGACCTATTTTGACCCCAAAAGTTAGCCCTCAGCTCGTAATATATTATGTGTAATCAATGGCTAAAAAGATCCGTTGGTGAAACAAGTTTTTTCCGAAAGTTGATAAAATTGGGGCTGCGCCTTATGAAGGCTGCCTACGTACCCTTGTCGAAGGGATCAATCATTTTGTAGTTTGTCTTGGATTCAGGATTCTTACAACCTATTTTTTGGTGAGACCTTTATGGTTTATTCATGTGTAGAGATTATCGAGCATGTTGCTGCCGATGGCATTTTGTATTGGACCTTTGTCAGCTTTGAGACTAGCCTTTGTAGGCTGTTTGTTTTGGATTTATGAAGTCATGGATTGTCTCCTTTTAAAAACATATAGAGTAGCCATACACGGAGATGAGATAAAGAATATAAGTTATCGTCTTACTTCTAACGGTCTGCGGATCATGACACTTGTCGTTGTGTTAGATTAGAATATCCAAAGGCTTGTGTTTGAGAAGTCTCATAAACGTACAAATATTGAGGAAGAGTCATATTTTGGTAATCTCATATGAGTTTGATAATATACCTTGAGATGTCTATGACAAGTGTGCTGGGTTTAGGGAAAGACCTAGGCCTTGTAATGGTTTAGGTTTTGCGATGACTGTTTTGGCTTACGTTACCCGTTCCGCTTTTGGCCTGTTACCCGCTGCGTTTTTCACCTTATTTTGTCTCGATATTGAAGTCTGTGATAAGTTCTCGGCTTATATAACTTTCACTGATCGGGAACCGAGCATCTCTCCAAAGACAATTTTGAATTCGGCTGGAGGTTCTGACCAAAATTTTGGATTTATTTTATAGCGGGCTTTTATCCTTGTGTCGGATGTCTAAGAGCTATCTCTCTGTGGGAGGAGATGGCTTAGTCTATTTAGGACGTTCAGAGTTTGTTATGATCAGCAACAAACATGATGGTAAGTGTTTACCATTTGAGTTTGAGCCTTCGCAAAGGATGTGAGTTTGAGAAGTGTTAGTGCGTATGACTGTTTGGTCTTCCAAGATGGTGTTTTCATCGAGGAAGGTATTTTTGTCGAAAAACAGTTTTTAGGCGTTTGCGACGTCTCGCGATTCTGAAGATTCGTTTTTCTTTCATATGCCACATTTCTTTCTTGAAATGTTCGTGGGCTTGATGATGTTTAGCGGTGTCGCAAGGGTTTTGTTTTAACATTAGGACAGAGACACGTTTTGGTTTGTTTGCTGATGTTCCCAGCCAAAATTGTTGTTCTGTTTGTATGTTAAATTGTTCAATTTGTGATCAATGAATTTGAACCAAGGGGTCGCGTGAAATTCTCCTTGGGTGTAAGCATCTTCCTTCACTCTGTTTTGTGAAGATTCGGCCCTCTGATATTTATTTCTTATATTTTTACGGATGTTTCATATAGCTCTGGGAGCTTAGTTACAAGGTCTTCCTTATATGCCGCTTTTTATGGGTAAAATGTTGCGGGCTTAATGTGAATCGTGTAACATATAGAACTTGGTTAATTTCATTTGACAAGTTCAAGTTTTTTGTTACTGTTTGGTTGTTAGGACTGAGTCTTGTTGTAAAGACCTTATTGTATGATTTCCATTTTTGAGTTATACGACAATATTGTGTAATCGTCACTTGACATTTTTAGATGAATCGCGGATTGCCATTTTTTCCCATTAAGAGATTTGATGGAGCGGTGATCGCTCAAATGATCTGGGTTGGCATGAAGGATGTGTTCAGCTGCATAGCCGAGGACGTTCATGGTCAAGGATTAGACCGTGGCACTTTCGCGTTAACATTAAGGTCAAGTTAGTTTATAATTGTTTTTAAAGGGGATGTTAAGTTCTGGTTTGTGCTTTAACAGGAAGGTGTAACTGGCTGAGGACCAAAGAACGTTTGTCGGGATTGATCGGCCAAGTATGCCGGATTTTTCCATGTTAAGATGGCCGATGGTGGCAGAAAATGATTTTCCACTTAACATTTTCAGTTATACAATGAATGTTTCGTATAATGCTTCCTTTAGTCGCATGAAAATTCTTTTGTTTTTGTCAGAGGAAGATGAAGCCTAAGATGCTTTATTAAAAACACATGAGGAGTCAGTTGCCGGATGATTGCCTTCTTGATTGTAACCGAGGGGAATGAAAGGCAGAAGCCAGCAAGCCGCAGGGCTGAAGAATAAGATTTATAATATTGTAGTGCAAAGAGATAAATTTTAGATTGGTCGTCCGATGTCGGATCATACAGCTTTATGTTTTGCTATACGAAAACACTTATTTGTAAAACATGTTATGTTTATCTTCGAAAATTGCTTTGTACGACTTGATCTGACTATACAAAGGATTTTTCATTTAAGTTTTACAAGAAGGGCTTCTCATAGAAGTGAATAGAGAACGTTTCTCGCAGATTACTAGTGATTTTTAAGGGCGAAGATTAGGTTTTCCTTATTCATATTTTCTTATTGCAAAGTCATTTTATATGATACCGATCTTTTTTCTTGCAGACTATTTCGGATAAACTGTTCTAGGCATACAAAAGTAATGGGTGACGGGTTTTATGAAGATAGTAAACCGGCGCTATGTATGGTGATGCCAAATTAGCGATGTTCCCGCAGATTTTACGAGAGACGTTTCCGCTTTGATTTCAATATTTGGTGAAAGTTGCTTGGAGTCACTCATCGAGTTTTATCGAAGTTTATTTCATTATGATCTAGTCGTGGAACGTTTTCTTGGGTTTTTGATATGAATTCTCACGACATATTTGTTTCTCGAGCGGAACGAATCAGTCAACCAGCAGTAGACTGGTCCACGAGCGGGGAGAAAGCGTTCCCTTTGTTGTGATCGCTGCAACTTATGTTCTCAATTTTTATTTGTCGCAAATGTTTTTGATTATTTTCCGTGAATCAATTGATTAAACAGAAACTAGGTGTAATGCTTTGATGTTTGATGATTTATCGTATAAGTTTTGACTGTTTAGGTATGGCGCTAGCATTTACCCGAAACTTACATCATCTTCTGCCTTTGGACGATATGGATGGGTAATTTCATTGCCTTATGTCGCAAGAGTTTGATTTGTTGAAAGCGTTTTTGAAGAATGGGAGTATACGAGTATACTAAACGTACTTACTCCCTCCCCTTTTTTATGAAAAAAATGACTGAATCTATATTTTGGAGGATTGTGTACGTTTTCTCTTTCAAGGTTTGTGATGATCGACAATCTGAGTCAATTTAAAGACGTTGGGATTGTGACTTGGTGGTTTTCAGTTGAAGACTTGGAATAAGTCTGTTTTGAGAAAACTGTTAGGAACGATTTGGTTTTAAGACAACGTTCGTGTCCCAAGTTCTTTCTTTCTTTAGGAAGCGACTAGAGTATGCATGGCGATTGTTTCTCGTTTTTTTTTTGAGAATTCAGATCAGTTTGCAATGTCTCCCGGAATTTTCAAGGAACAATAGATAGGGGTAGTGGCCTAATACTTAGTTTGCTAGACTATCCACCTAGATTCTAAGTTCCCTAACATTTACGGCAATCTTCAAAGCGTTTTTATTTCTCAGCACCTTCCTACAAAAACTGCAAGTCTGCTTAAAAAATTCCCAAGTTGGACATACCTTAGTTTTCTCGGAGATTCGGGTTTGCATCTTCTCAGTTTTGCTTGCTCATGCCCCCTTCCTCTTCTTGTGTTTTCCATCGCTTACGAATAGTAAAAATATTGATTCTTCCTGGGTTTCTCTATTTTCCTGACCGTGTTTAGGCTGAAGCATGTCTTGCGGTTTTCGTTCGGCGATCTATATTTTTCAGATTTGGGTTTCGGTCTCTGTATCATTAGTTTCACGAAGATGAATGAGTATCTTGTCGAAAGCCTTTAGGCGTTTTAGAATTATCCAAGGGCGATCAGAAGCTGCGGAGGGCGATCAGGAAGACTCATTGGGCTATTGGGAAGACTCGTTGGGCCATGAGGCAAAAGACAGATGACGCTGAGACCATGGAGAGATGCTGATAGGCGAAGTTCAATTTTCAGCTCTCTCTCTCCATCTCTTTCCTTCTCCGAGAGTCCTTTTGTACGATCTTGTTTCACTTCTCGAAGATTGTCAATTTTTTTCACGAAAGCTGTCTCAGAAAATGTTGTCGAGTATAATTCAAAAGTTGTTTCGTATGACTTTGCCGAGCTTAATTTTTCAAAAATTACTACGCAAAAAAATTTCAAGCTTAATTTTATGAAATTTATTTCATAAAATGTTGTCGATCTTAATTTTATGAAGGTCGTTTCGTAAAATGTTGTCGAGCTTAAATTTGAGAAGGTTATTAAGTAATTTTTTTTCGAGTTTGGCAATTCAAGACCTGTGTTTTGTAAAACTCATGTTTTTGCAGTGGATCAGCAAATTTAGTTTCGGAGTTTATATCAGAAACTATTTGTGTGATGAGCTTAATTAACGCGACTAAACTTAATCAGAAATTTTCTCGTTTCCGTAGGGTTTATCCGAGGGTGTTTTGAGTAGTTTTTCCGAAGAAAGCTTTATCGGGAACGCATTGAATATGTTACCATTGAAGTGACGCTTGTATTTTTAAGAAATCTTGGGTTTCAGAATTTTTTTAGCAATGAGGGATACGATCTCCTGTTTTTCTTAGTTTAATCTTCGTTAGCCGTTTTAGGTTTCGAGTGATTTGATAGAGATCAACTTCGTTTCTTCAAAAAAAATTCGAAAGAAGTATAGCAGTTGTGGTTGTGTACCCGGTTTTCCGTGCTTCCTTTTTCCGCAAGTAATCCAGAGATTCTCCTCTATTTCTGGGAGATCAAGTTTTATGTTTCCGAAAAGTTTTTGGAAAACATCTTTTCGTCAAACCCTTACGCGTTGAGATTTCTCCAACTCAATAATGAGACGAAATTTACGGGGTCTAATAAATTGTATCATTGCTTTTTCTGTTTAGAGAGAGATATCGCAAGCTCGTTTTGTGCTCTTCTTGTGGTTAAATGTCGCGACTAGGTTTTCTATTTTCTCGAGCACTGCAGTATTTGCGTAAGCGTTGGCCATAGGAGCAGTCACTGCTGGAGTTGTTTTACCAACGTTGTTGCGAGCTGCGATTTTGTCTTTAATATTATTGGACATCGTTTTGATGAAGTGTTTTGTGGCCTCAAGCTGCGATTTTGTCTTTAATATTACTGGACATCGTTTCGATGAAGTGTTTTGTGGCCATGTTGTGGCATACAAAATTCACACTGTCGATATAGTGAACAGAGGAAAGCAAAGAAAACCCTACTTTCTTTGAGGTCCGGATTCTCTGCAAGAGCCAATGACAAGTAATCGAATAAAAGCAGAAAAATATGAAAAAATAAAAAAAACGAATTAAGAAAAGTAAGATCTTTATTTTGAATTCTCGTAAGAGCATAGAGATTGTTACAATAGATTGTAAATGCTTTGGCCGGAAGAGCTGTCAGCGAGGTTTCTAATTATAGCCACCTAAAACCTTAAACCTACTTTAGTCCACTTCAATAACTAAAGACGAAAAAGATCAGAAAAAGATTTTGATTGATTTTTTTATTGACCTTATAAAAGGCTGCCTATGTACCGTACCTCCTTCGAGGATCAAGACGAACGTAGTTCAATTAAAGAGTTTGAACAAGAGATCAAACTGCCTTTGCAAATTTGTCAAGTAATCGGGAGCAAGACAGAAAACCAAGCATGTCGAGAATGATGGCTAAGGCTCGTAAGTGCTATTTTTTTCCGGAAAATATGTCCTCCACGTCCCTCTCCCTTGCTTCTCTTATATAGGTCTTCAAAGTTGGTCGTCTTTCTTTTTCTGTACCCGATTCAAGTTTATACTTCCACGAAATCTTCCTTATCTTCTTGATTTTCCATCATTATATCGGAACTTGACAATTATCTTCTTTTCCATTTATCTTCTGTGGATATACGGTAGACCATCATTATAATTGGGCTCATTCTCGTCTAAAACCATAAGTTGGCTTTTATCGCGTTTTAGACACTTCCGGGTGGTTTTGCGATTTAAGAAATTTTTACAATTTCTTTCGGATAAATTGTCCTTTGTAAGATTACATGATGCTGGCTCCGAAAATATTAAACTAGTCATATATTTAAGATAAATTTGGTGTTTAAGTTAACCATTATCATTTAATACAATTGACTCGGAATTTATGAGAAAACATGTCTTTGAGATTTTTATCATAAAACTTCAACAGACACTCTAATCGAGACAAAACAAGAAACAGCCTAGTAAAGGTTCAAAGGAGGGACTGATGAAGAGGATGCGGTTTAGTCGATCATGGGCGAGTAGATGTTTGTACCCCCAAGGGCGACTAGACGTTGGTGTCTAGTCGCCCATGGACGTCTAGACTTGGAGGTGATGCGGTTGTTCCTTCGTTTGTACGTCTTGACTTGTTGGCCGGGAAGAGACGGGTTGGGCGATGAGGAGTTTAGATACAATGATTTCTTGCTTTCTTTTTACTCGAAAGGGAGATAACATTTCCGGAAAATACGAGGTATCAATTCCATAGTGACCATTTTGACCCCAACATCATGACCGTTTTTTACCACAACAACGAAAGTTTGTTTCCTAAAATTTTTCATTTCTCGTAAAAACCTTCCGTAAGAACGTTTTTCCGATCATTTAATGTTTGGATAGAAAATCTTTTATTCGTTGTCCAGGATGAAATATACAAAGTCTGTTCTTGTATCCTTATGCAAAGAGGTTTGGCTTATGCCGTATTGTTTCTCTGACATTTTCAGCTTATATTTTAAGGCAAAATTTCTAGAAGGATTTTAGCCATTGATTTTGCCATGATCGATTTTGAATTCAATATGGGGTTACAACATGATGTATGTGAAAGGATTTTCAAGTACGGCTAAGCCTATGACCATATTGACGGGAAAGGATGAAAAGTTTGTGTGGCCAGAAGTATGTGCGAAGAGTTTCGAATGGCTGAAGGAACAGCAAACCCAGACACCAGTACTGGTATTACCAAGGCCGGGTGTACCATACATAGTTTATACGGACGCTTCTAGTCGCTTACGCATTAAGGCTGTTGATGCCACATGATGTCAATTACCCGACACATGACTTGGAGTTAGCTGCAGTTGTATTTAAGATTTGGAAGTCATATCTCTCTAGAGAGAAGGTGCAAGTGGTCACAGACCAAAACATTTTGAAGTACATCTTTACCTAAAGATACCTGAATCTTAGGAAACAAAGGTGGGTAGAGTTATTTGCGGAATACAATCTGGATATCGCTTACCACCCGAGAAAAGCAATCCAAGTGGCTGAATCCCTCAGTAGACGTAATGTTGACATCTTAGAGACAAAAGAGATGCAAGACTTGGTTGCCACTTTGGCTAGTTTACGACTATTTGCTACTGTTGTTGAGGATAGAACAACCACTTTAGATACTTTGAATCAAGCAGACTTGATAGAAAGGATCAGCAAATCTCAACAAGAAGATGAATCTCTGCAGAGACTGGTCGCAAAGGAGGTTATTAGATATTGTACAACAACAAAGGGAACTTACTTGTTTAAAAATAGTTTCTGCGTGCCAAACAATAAGGATCTGAAGGATGAGATCTTGCGTCAAGTGCACAACTCTCAGTTTTCCATATATCCGGGAAGCAACAAGATGTACCAGGACCTGAAACATTATTACCATTGGGACGGTATGAAGCGGGATGTAGCCACTTGGACTTCACAGTGTTATACTTGCCAGATGGTCAAAGCAGAAAGACAAATACCAAGTTGGCTATTTCAAGAGTTGCCATTACCCGAATGGAAGTGGGTTATGCTGACAACGGACGTCGTTACCGGGTTGCCAATAACAAATTGGAAGAAGGATGCGATTTGGGTAATTGTGGAAAGAGGCTGTACCTGAGAAACTAGAAACTGCTAGATGACAAACTTGATGGAGTTTGTGCATCGCAAGACATGATGATGGAAGATATCTCCAGGAGATTTGATGACAAATCCATACCTACATATATCAGGATTGGCCGTTTACACAAACGCATTGACAACCTTCAAGAAAGGATCAGTCAAATTGAGATCACCAAGGAGAACATGGACAACCAAAGAACCAGAGGTGAAGAAGCCAAAGAAGCTTTGTTGGTACCTCGTTCCAAATGAGAAAAGAAGATATGGACACTTATTTTCCAACAAGTGATATCCTACACCCACCTTAGGATGTGTTTTAGCATCTTTTAAGGTCCATATGCATTTTCGAGAATTATGGAGAATATGAGGCTTTCCAGAGCTGAAAGAGAGAGAGAGGAACCCCGTAACTGGTCAAATTTAGCAAAGTACGAGTTGAGACAGAGACTTGCGTCAAACAACGAAGCACCCTTGTCGTCCATCGATGGTTGACATGCAGAAGCCTAATTCACAAAGTACCCGACTTAAAGCCTAAATCATGGAGATTACAAGATTGGCCCTAGACGTGTTTTACCTAGTATATATTATCTTTGCTGGTGTTTTATGCAAGACGAGACCTCTTTTACAACTTTAGAGTTTTCATAGCAAACATAGTAGTTTTTGAGGAGAAGATTACGGCTTTTTTCAAGCTTTATATTGGAACCCCATTTTCTATCCCTATTAATCTTATGCATTATTTAATGTTTATGATTAGGTTCCGTTTAGCTATGTCTGAGTAGATCTCTTGTTTGATTTAGGTTTTATTAATGGTTTTGGTGGTTTAGCCAAACAATAGAATTGGTAGGGTGGTTATTACATCTATCATCAGAATTGTGCTTATTGCTTGTGTTCTAGAGTAGCTAACTGGACGTTGATATTAGGATAATTGATACTGCAAGGGTGATATACCTTGTTATTTACCAGTTTTTGACCATCATTTGGATCCTATTTGGAGTCTACTATGTGTGTTTGGATTGTGTTTTAGAGTCTTTATAAGTCAATGTACGTTTTGGATCATTATGGAGATAATGGAGCTTGTTAGAGCATTTAGAGGAGATATCTAGTAGCTTTTCACGTTTATCTAAGAACAAGTCAAAGTCAAGCATGACATCGATCGACGGAGCATCCTTGATGTCGATCAAAGGTCTACTCTCAGAAGTATTGGCCGACTTGAAGCCCAAGTCAAGAAAAAATACGAGAAGGTCCCCAAACGAATTTTGACCTAGTTTATGAAAGGTTCCGCCATTGTTTAGGCATAACACACACAAACCACACAAAAGTATTATTTACAGCTTTTAATTTTCTTAGTAGTTTAGGGGAGAAGATCTGAACTCCTTCAGAGATTTGTATTGGAACCCCATTATTTATTCTGTGTTATATTATTCAGTCAATCATGTTTTCCATGATCATGTCAGAGTAATTCTCCTATTAGAATTAGGGTTGATAATGGTATTGATGAAATAGCCCCAAAATAAGATTGCTAGGACAAAGAAATATCAATCTTTGGAATTGTGTTTAATGCTTGCGCTCTAGATTAGCTAACTAGAAACCCGAACTTAGGACATGGACAACTACGAGAGTAGGTTCTGTGCCAGAATTTAGTCCATCCGCAAACAGATCCGACAAGCTTCGATCAAAAATAGCACTCATCCGCTGATCGACGCTCCTTTGCGACCAACATCTATCGACAGTACCAACACGACATCGATCGACGGTAGTTCGCGAGTTCAGATGGTTGCGACTTAAGTTGTGGTGCAAGATGAAAGAGGAGATATGCATGATCATGAAGGTCATCTGGTAATGCAACAGGTATGAGAATTGATGATCAGGGGCCTGTAATTCTTGAAACATAAGTAGAAGCAAACACTGCAGTAGGTTGACATGAAGCTAACACCCTAGCTGCTCAATAGACACTGGCAGACTACAATCGTCCAAACCAGTTCTATGCTAATATATCCGTTACAAGTCCTCTTACTTTCCAGCGGAAAAACTTTGAGAGAAAACCATATTTCTTCACACTTGTTCCGCAGACACCCTACCATGGATTGCGACATGAGCATCCGATGGATCATCTGGAACGGTTTGAAGATCTAGTATCTACAATTAAAGCTAATGGAGTCCCTGAGGACTATCTATTTTGTAAGCTCTTCAAGTACTCATTTGATGGAGAGGCTTCACATTGGCTTAAGTAGCTACCACCAGGATCTCTGACATCCTGGACAGACATCAAGAATGAGTTCTTGCACAATTTCTTTGATGATGCGCGAGCAGAGAAATTCAGAAGCATAATCACTACATTTACAGAGGAACCTGGAGAATCATTCAGAAGCTCTTGGTTCAGATTCAAGTCATACCAGAGAGACTGTCCACACCACGGTTTCAACAAGGTGCAGCTACTTATCAACTTCTTCAGAGGTATTGATCTGCAGTACCATATGTCTTTAGACACAGCTAGCGAAGGGAATATCAGCACTAGGAGTCCATAAGAAGGAACAAGGCTAATTGAGAACTTGGCGTCTAGCAATAGCACCAAGAACACTGACTATGAGAGGAAGAAATCAGCTCCATCTTTGAGCAAGGAGCGGATAGATTAAGTCAAATCAAAGGTGGATAGTGTTTAGAAGTTTCTCAGGAATCAAGAAGCAAGAAGTGAAAGCCATAGAAGAAGGAAACGAAGATGTGAATTTTGTTGGTGGAAACAGTTTTCAGAGACATGGAAATCTGGGCTACAACAGAAACTCCTATGGTGGCGACAGGAGTAACTAGAATTAGAATCCATAGCTCTAGAGGCCTAGAAACAACAAAGGATCCTCTGGATCTTCTTATCAGAACTCACCTCTTGAGACCCATGAGAGCAAGTTAGTTGCTATGGTTAATAGAATATTGGAGCAGCAACAACAAATGACTGTGAATTTCAATGGAAAGATATATGCTATGTACATCAACCTCAACACAAAGTCTGAGACTCTCAACACTCATGTCAAGAAGTTGGAGAATCAGGTTGTCCACACAAGTGTGGCCATTCAGAAACATGAGACCCTAATTAAGGAGAAAAGGGAAGCTAGTCAGAATCACTACGTCAGTGCATTGATAGGTGATGATTTTTGGTAAGAGAGGAAGAGAGAACAGCTTAAATAAGGAGATTTCTGAGTAGAAAATGCCTATGTCTTTTAGCAGTTTGCACTGGTGTCGATCAACACCTGAAGATGTGGGTCTTCGAACATCGATCGACGTAGATAAGCCAACATCGATCAACAATCTCCAACAGCATAACCTGTTCGTCTACCAAGTCTTAATGAAAGCATACTTGTCAGACCTCTGAGTATGGAGACTCAAGAACAGAATGCCGATACACGTAAGCCAACGACAGTTGATAAGACAACAGAAAGATACCCTAGAAGGAAGCAGAAGATTCCTAAATATCTGTGTAGAAAAGCAACTGACAAAGAGATGGATCGCATTGCCAAGAGCGTTATTAAAATTCATTTAGATACTCAATATGATGAAGCGTTCTACACTCATATATTTTGGATGTTTCTTAAGGGAATTCAAGGAAACAGAAAAGAACATAGAGCACATGTTCAATGACCTCGAAGAGAAGCTGAAGCCGAGTACCACTCTCAAGAAGAAAAGTGACCCTTGGAAATTTGTGATTCCATGTTTTTTCAAAGGTCACGAGTATCCCAATTCCCTCTGCGATACTGGATCAGCAGTCTGCATCATGCCTAGAGTTATGGCATAGAAGCTAAGCTTGAAAGTGGAGCCTTCTAATGATTCATTCACCTTTGTGAACTGGTCCAAGGTGAATTCAAGAGGGATAGCCAAAGACGTCCCAATGCAGATTTTCAATGCCTTAGTCCCAGTAGATTTACATGTGATGGATATAAAGATTGACTGAAACTCTTCCTTACTCCTGGGATGAGAATTCATTGCCAGAGTGGGAGCAATATGTGACATGATGACAAACAGGCTGTATCTATCCTTGATTGATCCAAACACCCTTTATGAACCTGTTGATGTCAATAACAAGGCTACTCTGATAAAATTGTGTGATGATTCAGGCTTGAATGCTTAATGCTTATGCAATCACGATAGAGATGAGGAGCATGTGGAAACAGCATCGATTGATACTGAACCCTTGGTATCGGTCGATGGCAGCTATATCTAGAACAGGCACGAAACCCACCCTACATCGATATTTAACCTCTAACATCGGTCGACAGTCATGCCAGGGATCAGAACAACAAATACAATCAAGAAGACATAGTCTACATTGGACGACAATATCGTGAGATGACACCACTGAACAACAACCCATAATACGATGCTTCCTACTTTGAGGGCTAAGCAGTCGAATACCATTCTTTTGCACTAGAGGAGGCTTGAAATTTCAGAGGGTCCTAAGGAACCTGGAAGGAAACATCGATCAGCAGTGACTCAATACCATCGATCGACGATAATTCAGAAGTACGATGATGATTATGGTTATCTCAAACCAGATTAGTTTGGAATTATGAGGGACCCATATGGATATACACGAGAAATGGATAGAAAGATTCCAAATGTATCCAAGGAAGATATCACAGACATACTTCCTATGGCCAATGGATCATGGAATCTCTTCAGACAACAACAATCGATTACGACAGTTAGCTTGGCATCGATAGACGGCAATACTTGACCGTCGATCGACAGTCATCATGCAGCATTTAGGCTGAGGTTGGTAACAGAGAAGTTATTACAAGACAAGGTTGAAGGAGTTTACCTTATTCAAGACTTAATGATGTATAGTATCTACTAGAGTTTGGAGGATATTTCAGAGCCCAGAGATGGTAGGCTTAACATGCTGATGGGATGCATTCAAGTACTTGAAGAAAGGATGAGTAGAATGGCAATTACTCATAGAAGGATGGACAACCAGAGAACCATAGAAGAAGAAGCTGTGAGATGCTTCATCAGTGCATGGTTTGAGACCAGCAGAGAGTATGTAAATACTTGCTTTCCAGATTCGTTTGATGAACCACCTTCTTAGTCCAGATGTCCAAACGTCAAGCTTAGGACTATAACCAAGCATTGTGGGTGAGGCAACCCACTGTTTAGTAAGTTTAATTTTTAATTATTAATTACACTTTTCCTTAATTACTTTATGTTTTCAAAGGAGGAGTAGAAAAGTTTGAAACCACCATCTGTCAACACCACCACCTCACCATTGGTCGACGACGTGGATGGTTCACCATCGGTAGACACTCAACACCCACCAACGGTCGACACTCTTTACGAATTTTGGTAACCCCGATTTTCTCGTTACCTTTTACTTAAGATTTAGTTTTTTTTCACTGAACCTGGCGGGATATCACTGGGGACATTGTTATTTAAGTTTGGGGGAGGTTCGCTGATGCTTTTATCTATTTTTAGCTTTTATTTATTAAGTTTTTCAAATAGTTTTTATAGATTCAAGAAGGGGATCAAAACTTATTTATTGACTAACCACAATATAGCACCATTCTTATACATGTTGATTGCAGAGATTACTAGAGATGCCAAAGAGGATCATCATGCCATTAAATTGCACTTACTAAGAAAGTCTGAAGGAACCAAAGCTGATGTCCAACCTAATATTGACCACTTTTCTTGCTTTGGGGCTTGGTATACATCAGATCGAATTCCTTCTGCAAGTTTGTAAGGTACTAGTTTGTGTATTTCTGGTTTCCTTTCTCTCTCTCTCTCTTCGGGATCTATAAGAGAAAAGATTGAGATGATTTCCTGAGATGCAGAGGGGTTGGTACATTACCGACGACCCCACTATTCAAATTCAAAGGAATGACCGCACATTGTTGGAAGCGAGGAGTATGTACATTACCGATGACCCCACTATTCACCTACAACTTTTTTCAAAAACAAAAACAAAAATGAGATGGCACGATGGACTGTATCAGCATCATTGTCTATTGAGTTTGAGATCTAAAAAGATTCAAAGAGAGAAAAGGGAAGAAATGGATCAGGTAAGACTTTATACCTATATATGCAGATTTGCAGGAGTTTAGTACATGTGTCCTTTGATCAATACTCCCAAGGTAAAGCTTGCACTTTATTTTTATGCAAAGAAATGAGATCAGTAGAGGGGTGAGTCAAATTAGTATTTGTTGAGTTGCTGGTAGAATGGATTTGGTTGCTATACTAGGATATGGCATATAAAGTTTCTCTTTGATTAGGATTATTTGATGTGGTTGCAATATAGTAGGGGTTATAGTTATACTTATGTATTATGTGATTCCCATTTTTCAAACCTCTTTCACATGCTACCTTTGTTTTACTTGAGGGCAAGAAAAAGGTTAAGTCTGGGGGAGGTTATATACTTATTATTTACCAGTTTAAGACCATCATTTTGATCCTATTTGGAGTCTACTATGTATGTCTGGACTGTGTTTTAGCGTCTTTACAAGTCAAGGTATGATTTGGAGCATTGTGGAGATAATGGAGCTTGTTAAAGCATTCAGAGGAAATAACTAGTAGTTGTTCATGTTTAGCTAGGCACAAGTCGAAGTCAAGCATGACCATCGATCGACGGAGCATCCTTGATGTCGATATGCTCCGTCGATCGACAACTTACTCGCAGAAGTATTGGCCAACTTGAAGCCCAAGTCAAGAAAAAATACGAGAATGCCCCCGAACGAGTTTTGACCTAGTTTATGAAAGGTTCTGCCATTGTTTAGGCAGAACACACATAAACCACACAAAAGTATTATTTACAGCTTTTAATTTTCTTTGTAGTTTAGGGAAGAATATCTGAACTCCTTCAAAGACTTTTACTGCAACCCTATTATTTATTCTATGAATTATATTATTCAGTCTATCATGTTTTCTATGATTAAGTCTGAGTAATTCTCTTGTTAGATTTAGGGTTCATAATAATATTTATAAATTAGCCCAAAATAGGATTGCTAGGCTGAATAAATACCAATCTTTGGAATTGTGTTTAATGCTTGCGTTCTAGAGTAACTAACTATAAACCTTAACTTAGGACATGGACAACTACGAGAGTAGGTTATGTGCCAGAATTGATTCCATTGAGCTAGGTTGATAGATACATGCTAGAGGCTGTTTAGTTAACCTAGCGGACGAAGTTATTTTATGATTAGCATCAATCGACACTTGGCAATAGCTGTTGATCGATGGATTACTCCTCTAGCCGCATATGAGAATTGGGACAAGAAGGGGTCATACTAGCTAATTATTGTCCTCGCATATTAATTATTCCATGTATTATATCCACTATAATTCACTTGCCTGAAACACTAGATCTATCGTTTTCAATATTTGAATCAACTTTACTTATTTAGACAATTTCCTTTTCAGACAAACTTACAATAAACCTCCTATTTATAGCTTGTCTAGCTTAGCCATTAGGAATACATAGATCTATTGTGTGCCCTCGCTCTCTGTGGATTCGATCTTTAAGTACTACAATTATACCTCTCTTGGCAAGAGTAATTCATTGGGTTAATTTGATAGTTTACATGCTTTAAAATAAACCTTAACTCGCGTGCTGTCAAAAAGTAGGATCATTAAGTGAACAAATTCTGTTGAGCTTAAGTTACTAGGAACAATGGAGAGACTAGTCTTGTAATTCTAAGTGAACCAATTGAATCTGGTTGTTTAATGCTCAACTAAGAAAACAATTGATCGATGCAGTTTGCATACCATCGATCGATGGTCATCCAGAATTCTCACACGAAAGTTATAGACTCTGAGATTAACCATAGGATATATAAATTACAATATATTTACTAATTGAAATTTTGTTCTATGAATGAAAACCCCTTGGATTCTATCCATTATAATTCACTACCTGAAAACCCTAGGATGTAACTATTTTCCTTACCTATTTACAAACCAACTCATTCCTGATATACTGTTTCTTAAAGTATTAATAATCGCCTAGCATAACTAAGTTGATTATCAAATCTTTTATGTGTCCTCGCTCTCTGTGGATTCGATCCCTTAGTACTACAGCTAAACCTCTTATTTGAGAGAGTAATCATTAGCTCTAGGGTAATTTGTGCACGTATGAATCGTCGAGTACTGCCTCTCACCATTGGTTCCAATCTCGATATGAAGTCCATCCAACATCCCTTCTTGCGCCCATTGACTCAAAACATAATATATAAAAAGCGGACGACCCGGATCACACAATTGCCGCATCATCATGCAGCCACACTGTCGAGGGTAACTAGCTTTATCACACGTGTCTTCGCGTCCGGCCCAAAACTAATTTTGGTAAGACCACAGACAAGGCACATGCCTCGAGTGGACACCAATGACTATCACTACACTCCACCAGAGTGTCGGACTCTCATGGATCATTCCTATTTGAAAATTCGTGCCTTTACTGGTATCCCTGTTATGACATGATCAAAAATGGTATATCATCTGAGCCAAGGCCCAAATTATATAACCCGAGCGAGCAAGAATAAGCAACACAACATCAATATATCACAAACAGGTTATACCCCCCCCCGAGCCAAGGCCCTAAGGATATAACCCAATATATTTCACAAGCATTAATCATTATCATATCAATATATATCTAAATGCGCAACCTAACAATGCATTAATCAATAGTCTTGATTTTTAGGCGTTTACCTCACACACAACAATCATAACCCATAGCCAAGAGTCACTCAACACTTAGGTGGAAGTTTTGAAGTGCAAATGCTCCTATCTTGCGGTCGGCTTTGCTTAAAATTCTATCAGGAATCTTCTAGAACTTTAGAAATCTAAACGCATGATGGGTAGGGTAAGAAAGGCTATCTAAGTTCTAAATAAGAAAATAAAAGAAAGAAAAGAAAAATAAAAGCTGATTAAAAAATAAAGCTAAAGACTAAAAAAATTACCTTAAGGCTCTGGTTCTCTCGGGTGCCTATGGTCGGGTTTTAGATGTGGGGAATGAACTAAAGGGGTGGTTTACTATTTATAGTCTGGAGAATGAGTTCAGGGGAGGTATAGGTCGTGCATGGAAAGAAGGTGCCCTGCCTACCAAACCAACCAATAGGAGATAGATTTTTTCCAGCCACAAATCTGTCCAAATAAATCAAGATTGGTGGCCAGCCACAAAGCTAGCCAATAAGAAATTAACATGAGGTGCTTGAGGTGGTTCAGTCAAGTAGAACCACACGTCCATCTGCTTGATGGACAGAAGCAAGCAGCTGCATCTTCCGGAAGCTTTTGGACATGCTTAACGTCGTAGAGGGGCCCGAATGGGCCATGTTTAAACCCGAACATGTTGTAAGCTGATCTGGGCTGGAGGAAATGTATCTTCTTGACCAAAAATAATAATTAACAGACCAAAACATTTCTAATATAAGTATAATCTTATTCCTATCTTAAGGTTCTCAAATAATTTTTTTATTAATTTTCTCGTCCGACTAAGATGTTCTAGGCCGAACTGCGAGCATTTTCAATCCACTAAATTTCCTGAAGAATTTTTTTCTTCAGATAGAAAACCACTCTGAGGCTTATATACCTTGGGATCTACAACCATCCAGAGGAATATATTAATATTACTTATACTTGCTTTAGAAATTTTCTCGGTTGTTTCATGATTTTTTCTTGTCTTCCTTTTACGCTTTAACGAAGGTTATTCATTCTCCCCCTCTCAATAGAATTCGTCCAGAATTCTTAGTTTTTTTATGTTCCACCCATCTGATCTTCATCATTTCAAAAAACAGTTCAGGATGAGTGGCTCTAAACCTCTCTTCATCTTCCGTGTCACAATTACTGGGTATTGTTTTTTTTTCCAAAATACATGCACTTGAGAGATCTCTCGATTCTTCAGTTTCCTTATTCTTTTTTTCTCCGATTCAAAGTTGTCCTTCAGGGTAAGTCAGGTCGGAACAAAGGTTTTCTAATTGTTGCGGTTTTATTTCGGTAGGGTTGTGTATATGCCTTTGTAACATCGAGAAATGGGAAAAACTCTAATCGATAGGATACTTCTCCAACCCGTTGCATCACTCAATATGGTCCTATATATCGAGTGGCTAACTTCCCCTATTTGTGCCGCACCTTCAAATATACCCAATCTCCAACTTGGAATACTACCTCACGTATGTTCTGATAGGTACACTTCTTCTGTCTATCTTTAGTTTTCTTCATATTCTCCAGGGCAATTTTTATCTTTTCTGTTGTTCCATCTTTTACATCTGGTCCTAAAATATGCCTTTCTCCAACTTTAACCCAACACAGTGGTTTACGACAAGGTCGTCCATATAGTGCTTCATATTGGGAAATACCAATACTTGCATGGTAACTGCTGTTATAAAAAAACTCTACCAAAAGCAAGTATTGTTCACATGTACCTGACCAGTCTAAAACACACATCCTTAGAAAATCTTCCAAGGTTCTGATTATTCGCTCCGTCTGCCCCTCAGTTTCAGGGTGAATCGCCACACTCATTTGAAGACCAGTCCCTAATACTTGCTGGAAAGCTATCTAGAATTGAGCCGTAAAGATTGGGTCACGATCATATACTATTTTGGGAGGAACTTCGTGTAATCTTAATATCTCATTTAAGTAAAGTTCTTCCAGTAGTTCTACCTTGACAACAATTTTAATGGGTAGAAAGTGAGCCGTCTTAGTTAGTCAGTCTATCACCACCCATATAGTATCATTCCTTCTTCCTGGTGTTCGAGGTAGTTCCGTTATGAAGTCCATAACCCTTTAAGTTGTTGGCAGGTCTAGCATTGAGCTACCCACCTAGCAACAGATCATTTGATTCCTGGCCAGTGATAGTATCGACGTATATCCCGGTACATCTTGGTGCTTCCAGGATGAATATTGAATACTGAATGGTGTGTGGTTCTCAAGATTTCTTCTCGTAACTCCTTTCCTGCAGGTACTGTTACCCTTCTGTTTATTAGGAGAGTACTGTCTTCAGCCAGATGATAACTGATATCATTTATTCCACCTGATTCTCCATGTTCTTTTATAATCTTCTTTAGCTTCATATCTTCCTTCTGCTCTTCTCGAATGCTATTCAAGAAGTTTGCTTGATTCACTGCTTGTAATCCCAATGGCTCGCTGTCCTCACCCTCTATGGCTGAAAGACTAACCATCTTGAATTCTGCGTTTAAGGCTTCTAAGTCTTTCTCAATAAGCGTATCACTCCTCCACCGACTTAGTGCATCTGCTACCATACGCCTTTCCTGGGTGATATTAGACTTGTAAGTCATAATCCGCGATAAACTCTATCTACCTTCTTTTGTATCAAATTCAAATCTGACTGAGTGAAAAAATACTTAAGACTCTTGTGGTCAGTATAGATTTGAATCGTCTCGCCATAAAGATAAGATCTCCATATTTTTAAGCAAATACCACTATGGCCATCTCTAGATCGTGGGTAAGGTAATTCTCCTCGTGCTTCCTCAACTATATTGAACCATAGGCAATGACCTTTTCATCCAGCATCAATACACAACCCAGTCCTACTCGAGAAGCATCAGTGTATACAGTGTAGGGTCTTCCTGGTGTTGGTAATGCAAGAATAGGTGCTGTAGTCAAAGGTTCCTTTAATTGTGTATAAGCATTTTCCTCTTTATTATCCCATGCGAATGATATATCGTACCCAGTCAGCCTCGTCAAGGGTTTGGCCATTATTGAAAAATTCCTCACAAACGTTCGATAATATCACCTGGTAGGGTGTGGCAAATCCTCATCTACTTCACTCCTTTCAGGATCTACTGCAACACCCTTATCTGACACTCGATGACTAAGGAAACCAATCTCCCTTTTCCATTAACTAGATTTAGTAATCTTGCCGAACAACTTATGGCTTCTTAATCGCTACTTAATCCTGGAATAAATAAGTATATCAGCAATGAAGATGATTACAAATTTTTCTAAGTAATAACGAAATAAATCATTCATCAAGTACATGAAAGCAGCCGGAAAATTTGTAAGACCAAAAGGGATTACCACAAATTCATAATGGCCATATCGGATCCTAAAAGTCGTATTCATGATATCAGACTCTGAGATAGGGATTTGATGGTATCCATATGCCAAATCTATCAATGAGAACCAGCTTTCCCCTTGAAGTTGATCCAATAATTCATCGATCCTTGGCAAGGGATACTTGACCTTTACTGTAACATTGTTAATCCCTCTATAATCGATGCATAACCGCATGTTACCATCTTTCTTCTTCACAAATAAGACTGGTACTCCCCATGGTGAAGAACTTGGTCTAATAAATCATTTTTCTATCAAATCTTCCAACTGTTTATTTAATTCAGTAGGCTCAGCTGGAGACATTAGATAATGTGCCTTCAATATTGGGGCTGCTCTTGGCTCTAATGTAATGGTGAAAGGATAACTTTTCATGGTGGGGGCAATCCTTCCAATGACTGGGGATACATCCTAGTATTCTTTTAGTGCTGGTATCTCCTCCAACTTTGTCCCTTCTTTTAGTTCTCCTCCAAGGATAGTCAGAGTTACTAGATATACCTCGCCCTCGATTAAATCTTTCACAACTCTTAAAGCAGAAACAAGTGATACTCCAAAACTCGGACATATTCCATAGTTTGTCATTGATGGTTGTCCTCTTTCTTCAAATGTGATTCTACCTTGGCCAGAATCCAGTTGCGCGTAGTATCTTGATGATCAATCCATCCCAAAAATCACCTCATGATGTCCTAAAGGAACAACTAGCAGGTCTACCAAATTTACCACTGATCCCAAGTACACAGCTATCGACATGAAGGTTACTGTTTCCAGGGGTTATAATCAAAATATCTAATTTTACCCTCCTAAAGGTTCCCTTAAAACTTGACACTACCTCGGGTATCACAAAGCTATGTCTGATACCGAGTCGAAGGGAACATGTACATAAACTTCACCAATCAGAAGGATCTTTTCTCAAGTAGTATATTGCCACATCCTTCTTGAAGTTGTCAGGGCAGTGGATAGCCCGAAAGTATTTCTTCAAATTCCTCAGACATGCTGACACTTCGAAGGGATCTGTTTCTCTAGGGTAACTAATGGTTCCAAAGTTCTTCACTAACGTGAACATTTTCAGGTAATGAGGATGGGAGGATGGTCTTCGCTCTGATGATTCACCAGATCACTGATCAAGTATATCTAGCAGGCCTTGCACGAATACTATAAGAGGATCCAAACTTCCTGCTGTCATATGTTCTTGCCTACAACGTGGCTCGAGCGTCTTTTCTTGGTTCCTGAACTCAGATTCATTCTGACTTTGATTATGAGCTGTAGCATAATTATACCTTGGTCTATGCATACCAGGTGCTTGATTCATCTCCCTCAAATCCTCATATCGTTCTTCTTGCCCATAGCCCATATGTGAATTTGCCGGATATCTCCTAGTTGACTCATGTTCGTGTTCATAATAATGATTATTTCCTTGTGCTATCATAGAATCATATGTTACCTCAAGCTTTGAATAGCCTCTTTGGTTTTCATAATTAGATTGTCCATATCTTGGTGGTGTCATTATTGGCTTCTCACTGCTTGTACGGCTTGGAAACATACTGCGACACAACCGTGGATAAGTACTAATCCTAACTCATCTAACAAAGGAGCATGTTGTTTTCCTATTCTTCCTTTTGCGACACCTTTGACTCGATAAATTATTGAAAACAGGTTTCCAAATGAGCATAGTGAACCATGCTCTGATACCACCTTAGTTATAATACCCCCGATCCGGAATAAGTAAAAGTTAATTAGTTTGCCATGCACCAATCAACCAACAACATAAACAAGAACATGAACGACAGATTAAAGAAATCGCACAAGAACGTGTGCTACAACTTCCCAGACCTTTGGCCTGAGGTTCCTGGATCAGATCCGAAATCCCAATATCAAAGGCCAAGAACGTGTTCCCTAGCGATTTTAAGTTAAGTCTTTGCGACCCAAATTTGAAATCAATAGTCAGTGTGCCCCGGACTAAGACTATTCTCATATGGAATCCAAGCATTTCACAGGCCTTTTTTATTCATATGTACTTTTGTTTCAACTACATCAAAACATTTATACATTCTCGGCCGATATTCAAACCCATATCATACATATTACAAAACGTACATGTTTGAAAAATGGTAGCACATCTAAACCAACAGCTTTGTGCTACTCCAATCCCGAAAGCAGCTTACTAAGGGTTACCTGCAAAACAAATAGTCTAATGAGCAACTAATGTTTTCAGTTAGTCAGGCTCCCTAATAATTAAATCATCCCCCCCCTCCAATATGCATCAATCATCAAGCAGTAGATATTAATTATATTAAGCAAGGCACAATGTAAAAATTAAAGCAATTAAGTAATCCAATCATCCACTCTTAATGAGTTGTTAGATCTTTATAGATCTTCGAGGACTGCAGCCTCTCGTCATTGGTTCAAATCATAATACGAAGTCCATCCAACATCCCTTCTTGCACCCATTAGCTCTAAACACAGTCTAAAAAGACGATGGCCTAGATAACACAATTGCCGCATCGTCATGCAGCCACACGGTTGAGGGTAGCTAGCCCTCTCACACGTGTATTCGCATCCTGTCTGGAACTAATTTTGGTAAGGCCCCGGAAAAGCTACGGGCCTCGAGTGGACACCAATGCCTATCACGACACTCCACCCGAGTGTCGGACACTCACAGATCATTCATGTTTGAAAGTCTGTGGCTTGAAGGGTTTCCCATTTATGACATGATCAAACATTTTATACCCTCCGATCCAAGGCCCAAGAAATATAACACGATCAAACAAGTATTTGCAACAGAACATCAATATATCACAAACATGTTATACCCCCGAGCCAAGGCTCGAAGGATATACCCCAATATCTTTCACGAGCATCAATCATTATCATATCAGTATATATCTAAACACGGAAACCTAGCAATGCATCAACCAATACTCTATTTTGCAGGCATTAATCGCACACACAACAATAATAACACATAGCAAAGACTCACCTCAACACTTAGGTGAAATATCTGAACTGCAAATCCTCCTATCTCGCGCTCGGCTTTGCTTACCTTCAATCAGGAAAAATCAAGAACTTTAAAAATCTAAATACATGAAGGGTAGGGTAAAGAAAGGCTATCAAAGTTCTAAATGATAAAATAAAAGAAAGAAAAAGAAAAATAAAAGCTGATTAAAAAGGAAAGCTAAAGAACAAAAATTACCTTAAGGCGTGGGTGCTCTCTAGTTCTCTCGGTGCCTATAGTCAAGTTTTAGATGTGGGGAATGAACTAAGCGGGTGGTATGCTATTTATAGGCTGGATAATCAGTTCAGGGGAGGTATAGGTCGTGCATGGCAAGCAAGAGGTGTCCCTGTGTCCCAAACCAACCAATAGGAGTCAGATTTGTGTCCAGCCACAAATCTGTCTACTTAAATTAAGATTGGTGGCCAGCCACAAACCTACACAATATAAAAGAAACATGAGGTTCTTGACCTTTTCCTATCAAGGAGAAGCACTTCTCCAAATTCTTGGAGTAGGCAAGCAAACAGCTGAATCTTCTGGAAGCTTTCAGACACGTTTTAAGACACAGATGGGCCATGTTTAAACCCGAACGTGTTGTAAGCTGATCCGGGCTGGAGAAAATGTATCTTCTTTACCAGAACTAATAATTAACATACCAAAACATTTCTAATGTAAGTCCAATGTCATTCCTATATTAAGGCCCTAAAATAAATTTCGATTAATTTTCTCGTCCTATTAGGACATCTAGGCCTAACCGCGAGCATTTTCAGTCCACTAAATTTCCTAAAGAAATTATTTCTTCAGATGGAAAACCACTCTAAGACTTTCTAAATTTTCTTATGTATCTTGGGATCCACAACCTTCCACAGGAATAAATAAATCTGACTTCTACTTGCTTGAGTAATTTTCTCTGTTATTGCATGATTATCCTTGTCTGCATTTTACTCTTTAACGAGGGTTAATAATGAGCATGACTAGGATCGCAGTACGATCGAGTCCAAGAATGGAGCAGGATTGGTGTAAGATGGTCGAGTCCCAGAGTGGACCAGGACCTCAATATCGGTGAGTCTATGATGGACAGAAGTCGAGGAAAATATGATTTAGTCCAGCTGTACCTAAGATCGCCTTATGACCAAGCCATGAAGGGCTGTGGTCGGATTAAATGATGATCAAGTTGGTGGGACTTGTATCAGAAAACAATACGTCCTTAAAGGACTAAAGTAATCAGTTAAGACTCGGGGTAGGACGAGAACCTAAAGATTTAAATAAATCCATTAAGACTTGACTGGTACATTGAGTAGCTTGAGGATTGTAATATCCAACAAAGCCTCGAGTGTGCAGCAAGCGGCTGAAAGACTGGAATTGATCTAGTCGTTTGACTACGAGTTATGACCTAGTCATGATTGGCTAGGATTATGGAATGTACGACTGCGTTCAGAATGGACAAGTCGGAATACTAAGACCGGGTCTAGATGAGACTAATGTCTGGAGTATATGATTAACTCATCACAGACTATGATCAAAGGAAGAATAAAATCTAAAGTAGACAATATTCGGAGGATATTAGGATTGCAACCTATAAAGTCGGCTCCAGTAACACAAGGTATGTTTCGAGAAGGAAATCCAAGTATCACATGTGATGTGATCATGGACAAGCTTTCCAATGAGGAAGAGGAGAACATATATGAGCCACCTGATGACACCATGGACCAGCCGTTTGATGAAAATGCCTTAAACCATTCCCGAAGGCCCCATGTCCCATGCTAGAGCCAAGAAACTTAAGGAGACCATTGGAGGCTTACTTACAACAACATTGCAACAAGAAAAAAGTTTTGGACAAGATTTGATGATTCGAGATACCTTGATCACCTTTCAAGCTATCTCTACATCAAGCTGAGTTAGTGTCTACGCAAGGCACTTTGTGTGTGCTCTTTTCCTTGCTCTTGGTTTTGTCCCAAGTGGTTTTACGGAGGAAGGTGTTTAACGAGGCCACAACTTGTCTTACACATCTCCTAGGTTCTATCTCGGTCCAAGACTAATGAAGACCCTACCTTATGGTATGTTTTAACCAATGTTTTTCATTTAATCTCTATGTACTTTCGAGAGGAAACTCTTAGCCTTCTCTTCTTATGTTTTCGAGAATTTGTGCATGTACAGCCTTCTCTCTATATATTCTGGTCGAAAATCATGAATAAATCACCCATATTCTTATCAAAAACTTAGCTTTCTCTCTTCTCTCTTGTTTTTGGACTAGTTGAAGTTGTGTTGGTGTGTAATATCCAACAGCGTAAGGATCAAGTTCTAAGGTGTGTCATATCCGAAGAATTCAGTCTAGGAGTATCAAGGAGCCTTTCCGCAGCTTCTTGTGTCACCATTCATCTCACACGCCTTGGAGGATTTGAGTCTTCTGGTTCATTCTCGCTAAGATTATCCCATGATCTCTCTTCCCAGACCCAGAGCCTTCCTAGGATCTTATTATGTGGTATCAGAGCAATCTCTGGAAGGGAAGTGTTCATCTTTCTCTCTGATTTTTGATTTGTCTCTTCATATTCATGCTAAGAACCAATAGATCTGTGTTATGGCTGTCGAAATCTGATATAGTAGGGTTCTTTGATCGTGTTTTGTGTTTAAAAACTGTACATATCCTTGCTCAGAAAGTGATCGATTTGTTTGCTTGATCCGAAACTGATTAGGGTTGAAAGAAATCGTTTTGCTTCTGTTGATTTTAATCTGTTCTATTCTGTTTTCAACTTTGAATCTGATCCTAAAACTCAACCTGAATTGAAATCTCTTTATTCTGATAAATTTGATCTGTTTTACAAATTTAGTTGAGTATAAATCTGTCGATTGAAGTTTGTTGATCAAGTTCCTGTTTGGCTTAAGATTGATCGTTTATTCTTTGTTTGTTACTTGATTATCATTGTGTTTCTGATTATCAACCTGTTTCTGATTATCAATCTGTTTCTGATAGTCAACCTGCTTCCTTTTGCTTGCTTGTCGATTTGATTCTGTTTTTGTTTTATTGTTTACTTGTTTCTGCAAATCGAAAATCAATCATACTTTTCTGTGTTGAATTTCTGAGTTTTTGTTGCTGTAGTACTTGTTACTGCTTTTATTTGTTTTCTCTTTCAGGTACCATGGAAGGAGATCAAAAAAGAGAACTAACTAAGGCAGATAGGCTGTTACTTAAAGCCATGACCAATAATCTGAATCAGACTATGAAGGATCCCATGAACAAGATGATGAAGGCTAAGATGTATGAATTTCGACAGGAGATTAGACATGAAATTCAACAAGCTACTGGTCATAGTCATGAGCCTAGAAGCAGTGAGAGGATACAAAGACATGAGCATGAAGGCAGAGGCAGTAGCAGAGACAAATTTGCTGATCAAAAGAAAAAAATCCCTCCTTTCTATGGGGGTTCTGATCCTGCTGCATATGTGGAGTGGGAAGAGAAGATGGAGTTAATTTTCAGTAGTCAAAACTATGCTGAAGCAAAGAAGGTCCAAATAGCTACTGCTGTGTTTTTTGGTGATGCTTTCAGCTGGTGGAATCAATTGGTAAAGTCCAGAAGACTTGATGGAAAAGAACCGGTTGAAACATGGATTAAGTTGAGAGCTTTGATGCGCAGAGAGTATGTTCCAAGACAGTACCACAAGAAAGTACTTCGAAGGAAGTCTGAGACAAAGCTATACTCTTCAATCTCAGTTCAGAAACCACATGACAGTAGGAGATCACGTCCATCCACTGGAACTGCATCATCCAGCAAGGCAACAACCTGTTACAGCAAGGAGAAGACAGTCTCTAAGACATCCATGGATGCTAAGCAGTTCTGTTTGACTGAGAATGACAAGAAAGAGCTGTATCAAGTGTTTAAGAATGAGGAGAAGCAACTTAGGAGGACCAACTCCACACGTCCATCCATTGAAGCACAGCAACAAGAACCAGTAACTGCTGTTTCAGAACTCAAAGTGCCAGAACCGGAATCAGCTGCACCTATTCAAGAAGATCAAGCAAAAGTATCATCACCTGTCATTCATAAAAAAGAGCAACCAGTTCAGGTCTTCATTTTTCCTTTCACACAGAATGTAATAGAAGAGGAGGCACCCAAGGAAACACAAGCAGATCATGGAATGATACAACTGATTGTCTTTGATCCATGTGATTTCCAAAAGACATTCTTGGGTACTTTTCTGATAAGTCCTTTTGTTTGGAACAATATAAGAGCTATGGAGTTTACAAGACACGAATTGGGCTGGAAGCATGTTTTATTTGAGCCTGGAGGACAGTTGAGGAGTCACAGGAACAATATCATTCTTATTGAGAAGAATTCAGCTGCACCAACATTTTATTTTGTTGATTTCTCATCCTTTGAAGATAAGGTGTAGCACGTATCAGGTCAGAAAGGTTTTCACTATGAAACCAAATGGAGAATGAATTCAAGTCAGTCATGGATCCAACAAACCAGACCACGCAGCAAATGGCCACCTGATCATCAAGATATTGCTAGTTTTGCAAAACATGTCGGTTTTGATCTTTTCCAAGAGAAACTTATATCTGATTGTGGTGTAAGGTTAAAGACCTACTCGTGAAGACCTGGAGAATATTTCCATAATATTATCATCCTTGGAGAGTGCTCTGTTCGTGCTAGAACCAGCTGGGGTCATACGGAGTTGGAAGTTGATCAGAAAGACTTGCTTCTCGACCATGTCAAAATATGGAAGCCACCAGATATGCATCAGCTTCAATACCATTGCAGAGATTATCAAACCATGATTGGAAATGGAGAATTCACTAGAGAAAATGGGGAAAGGATCACTGGATCAGGAGAAGAACTCATGTTTTCTTCTCAAATCAAGGAGAAACCACCAGATCAACTTATTTTACAGCAATCTCCAAAGAAACCAACCCGAGGTAACTATCTAAACTCAAAGACGAACATGAAACCTGATTTGCTTGCTGTTTGCACAGGACAAACTGTTTTGAGGTGAGCACTTTCCGAAAAAGAGGATTTAAGCTATGAACCAACCTGTCCTATGTTCTTAATCCGTCCTACATCCACAAAGAATCAGTTTGAGGCTGAGACAAATTTGGAATTGCAAGTTACTGATTCTACAACTCAGGTACACCTACACTTAATTTATTCTGAATTATTTGAGTTTAGAACATCTAAATCCTATATATGGCGACCAGGTGAGCATGCTAAGGTAAGTGATCATGTTTTCAAGAGTTCTTTTATTGATTACACAGATATAATACTCTTGTTTTTGTCAAAAGAGCCAAGTATAGATTTCAGGGAAGCTTTGAAGGGTATAAGAAAAAGCTACAAGCGTGAGGAAGATATGAGTCGGAATGGACAAGTCGGAATACTAAGACTGCGTTCAGAATGGACAAGTCGGAATACTAAGACCGGGTCTAGATGAGACTAATGTCTGGAGTATATGATTAACTCATCACAGACTATGATCAAAGGAAGAATAAAATCTAAAGTAGACAATATTCGGAGGATATTAGGATTGCAACCTATAAAGTCGGCTCCAGTAACACAAGGTATGTTTCGAGAAGGAAATCCAAGTATCACATGTGATGTGATCATGGACAAGCTTTCCAATGAGGAAGAGGAGAACATATATGAGCCACCTGATGACACCATGGACCAGCCGTTTGATGAAAATGCCTTAAACCATTCCCGAAGGCCCCATGTCCCATGCTAGAGCCAAGAAACTTAAGGAGACCATTGGAGGCTTACTTACAACAACATTGCAACAAGAAAAAAGTTTTGGACAAGATTTGATGATTCGAGATACCTTGATCACCTTTCAAGCTATCTCTACATCAAGCTGAGTTAGTGTCTACGCAAGGCACTTTGTGTGTGCTCTTTTCCTTGCTCTTGGTTTTGTCCCAAGTGGTTTTACGGAGGAAGGTGTTTAACGAGGCCACAACTTGTCTTACACATCTCCTAGGTTCTATCTCGGTCCAAGACTAATGAAGACCCTACCTTATGGTATGTTTTAACCAATGTTTTTCATTTAATCTCTATGTACTTTCGAGAGGAAACTCTTAGCCTTCTCTTCTTATGTTTTCGAGAATTTGTGCATGTACAGCCTTCTCTCTATATATTCTGGTCGAAAATCATGAATAAATCACCCATATTTTTTATCTAAAACCTAGCTTTCTCTCTTCTCTCTTGTCTTTGGACGAATTGAAGCTGTGTTGGTGTGTAATATCCAACAGCCTAAGGATCGAGTTCTAAGGTGTGTCATATCCGAAGAATTCAGTCTAGGAGTATCAAGGAGCCTTTCCGCAGCTTCTTGTGTCACCGTTCATCTCACACGCCTTGGAGGATTTGAGTCTTCTGATTCATTCTCGCTAGGATTATTCCTTGATCTCTCTTCCCAGACCCAGAGCCTTCCTAGGATCTTATTAACCTGGATTTTGCCATGGACCATTGACTGCGGATGATAGTCAATTATGGGTTCCATGAGTGTGAACAAGTACATACAATTTGATTGGGATTTCAGGTGAAACCCTATCAAGTCAGGGGGGGAGGAGACTTGTATAGTGTTGATCAAGGAGATTTGATCAGTGAGGAGGAACAAGGAGCAAGGATGCAATCGAATTTCTTAGGAAGGAACCAACTAGGCATATTCCATGTTCTGATTAGATTAGGATCGGTTGGAGTACATAGTCAGGAAACGAGATCTAACCACCACCGAATTTGAGGCTGAATTCCTCTCAAGTAGGGGATACTTTTCACATCCTCATTCCTTTGATCATAACGTAGGGCCTAGACATTTTTAATGAAAACGTGACTGACTTTGTGCAGATCAGAAGGACATGATCATGGTGAAGGGAATAAACGGGAAAGCTTATTCCAGGTCGAAAAATGGACCAAACCACCAAGACGGAGGAAATGAGTTGTAGAGAAGAAGCTGGAGGAGCTGGAGTAGCTGAGCTACCCACTGCACCAGCTGAACACTTGCTAATCAGATTAAACTAGCTGAGCTACCTAGGCGAGCTAGTAGATAACTCGACCTAGCTGACCAAGCTGGTCGTGTGCTGACCTAGCTGGATGGACTGGCATTCTAGGTGGACAGTGAAGCAGGTTAGTGGCGGTTGGATAACGGACATGCCCAAAGGAGGCGATCTGAACCGTTAATTAAATCAATGGCTAGGATTGTTCACAAAACGATGCTTTGACAGGATGTGTCTTTTCACAGAGGACAAAGGCCACCTTTGGTTTCCTATATATAGGAGGCAAGTCCAGAGATCAAATCATTCAGTCCTAGACACAAAACCCACGCCCAAAGGAGTAAATATACTCCCAAAGAGTGAAGGCATAGGATCCAAGCCATAAGAGCGGGCATGAGCCTGGATCTAAGCCATAAGGGCACAATCCGGGTCATGGTTCGTAAGGCTTAGGCCAGATATGGCTGTGGCTTGTGAGAGTCGCTTAGGCCAAGCGGAAGGCCAAGTCTTGGAGGAATTGGGCGCAAGAGACCCATGGTCCAAGGGTGGTTAGCCGGGATATGGATGGACCGATCGACAAGGGCTAGAGCGGTTGTAAGCTGTTAATATATATATATATATATATATATATATATATATATATATATATATATATATATATATATATATAGCTAGAGCGGTTGTAAGCTGTTAATATATATATATATATATATCTTTACATTGATTATGTTCATATGATATATATATATGTGTATATATATATATATATGTGTGGAACGTGGTATTTAGCCATGTCACGAAGTCCTAGACCATGTCATCATGGTCGGTTACGATGATTGTGAACCACGGCCAATAAGATTGTCGCAATTGGCACAGTTCATAGCCGATAGGCTAGAAGCGAATGGTCGGATCACTAGGTTGAGATAGTAAACCAATAAGATTACATTTTGGACTTATTGTAGCCATAATAGAACCGATTGATACTTAAGTTAGACGATCGACACAAAGGTGTGCAAGCATAACGTGACACAAGGGATGCGAACATGTTGTGATCCATGCGGTACGAACATGTCGTGATCCAAGAAGTACAACCGTGTCGTAATCCAAGAGGTGTGAACGTGTCGGGTCATAAAGAGTGCAAGGGTGGCATTATCAAGATGAGAGAATATATTGAGTCCCAAAGGGTGCGATCGTATCATGATCCAAGGGGTGCGAACAAGTCTTGATCCAAGGGGTGAGAACATCTCGTGACCAAAATGGTGCGAATGTTTCATGACCGAAAGGGTGCAAATGGATCGTGACCGAAAAGGAGAAAACGGGTCGTGACCAAAAGGATGTGAATGGGTCGTGACCGAAGGGGTGCGAATGGGTCGTGACCGAAGGGGTGCGAATGGTTCGTGACCGAAAGGGTGCAAGTGTGTCATGATCAAAGAGGAGCATTGGACACATATCACCAAAGAGGTGTGAACCACCGAACCAGTTATATTGATGAAAGGGCGGCACTTACACTATGTACGGTGGGGACCCACATGATGGTAATGGATTATTGGTTAAGTGAATACCTGATAAAAGGATGATGGCCTATCATGATTAGTGTGGAGTTCATGTACCATAGGCAATGGTTCGATTATCTAACACTAGTACGATTGAGGTCATGTCACTAAACAAGGAAGGCCGAGTATTGATTGATTAGGGTTGGGTACTGTGGGCATTGATCCGGGATAATGGGCTTAGTGATCAGAGCATGCATTGGTTGGAAAGAACAAGACTGATCAGCTTGATTGGGATATAGTTCTAGGGTGGGTTAGGCATGAGTGAAGACTCGTCAGTTCCGAGTCATTTGGGGTGGTTGGTTGATTGTCTTAGGATCTTTTAGGCATTGTCAGGTGGTGAGATAGACATGATGTGCTAACCGATGACACAAAAATAAGAATGGATGGTACACGAGGCGAATGTGACAATATGTACATCACCACATGTTATGAAGACTTCTCTAAGGTTACTTAGTCTGTGGGGATGATTGGTTGAATGAATAAGTACCCAAGGGAATGTTTTAGTAAAGGAACCAAGATAAAGATCCTGAAAGACAACATGGAGTGGTCGTGGATCAGTAGACAAGCAAGGACGAGACAGTTCATTGAGAGGCCGATGAGCAAACAAGCTCTGTGGATGTCAGAAAGGTATGATCTAGCAATTGCTTGGATAGATTGGTAACATGCATAGATATAGATAGAATGGTTTAGTGGAATGGAACCCCAGATGTGTAAAACTTGAAACATGTTAAGGATTGATATGTAAGCCGAATGGTAGTTATGTGAACTAATTAAGGTATAGACGACTAAAAAGGACAAGTGCTAGACTGGATTTACCAACGGTTATTAGAATTTATTCCGCTGCATATAAGTTGAAATGATATAAGCTAGGAAATGATTAAGGCAGTCGTTAGCTACAGTCTTGGACAACAATCGTCCAAAGGACGAATTAAACAAGAAAGGCACAAAAAGCTCCAGCCAGTAAGTTGCCTGAACGACGTAGTGCTTTTACCACAACTTACACAGCCGGGTCGGGGTATTACATGGAGTCTTACATGCATGTCGAACAACACCTCACAAAACAACCCATGAAAACCCCATTTCTCTCTCATATGGACTTGAGGCGATCATTCCACTTGAGATCAAGGTACTGAGATCGCGCTGAGAATTATGAACTGCGAACAACGAACTCGACATAGAAATGATGATCATCGGCTCGAAATGATCAAAGAACGCAGAGGGAGAGTCTCTATATGTATATAAAATATTAATTTAAAATCAACTAGAAGAGAAAGAATAAAAAACCCTCGAATTCCCATAGAATAAAATCCCTTCAGGGAACTTCATTACCAAAAAAAAAACAACAAAGTAAGTGAATCCACCTGGTTAATCGAGTCTTCAGAAATCTGTGGCAAATCAAGACCTCGAAGAGAAATATATGACACCGCAGCCAATGCATACTAACTATAGAACTCACCCTCTATATCCCAAAGATTGTTTAAATTGTCATTAACTGCGAACCCACCTTCTTTTTTACTTTGTTAAAAGCCCGATGTTGGCGATCACATCTTTCAGACAGATCTCTGCCTCTGTCTACACCTTGTTCTTCTTAAACTTGTCCTTCACCGTATGCAAAATCCTTCACACTCCTTGGAACGATTGTGACTTCCTTCATGGCAACCACTACGAATTGCTCTACTATGACCAGCAAACAATCCTATACACTTCTCCTTCATCGCAGCAAGAGTTTTAATGGCTGCGGACCTCTCAAGCTCCGTGACTTCCAGCTTTGCCTTCCTCGCCCCAATCTCATACACCCTTTAATATTCATTTGTCACTTCCAGCTCGTATCAGAGTTTCTTGATAGTAAATGACCTGCAACCTCCTCCCTGCTCAGAAGACTGGCAAAGCGTTGCTCCATCACCGCCGGAAACTCATTGCTTGATCCATAGCCTTCAATAAAGAGAAGGATGAAACCCAAACCAAACAGAAGAAACAAGACAACTACAGAGGTATATACCTTAGCATTCACTATGGACATCCTCATGTAAGCGTCGCGATCTAATATGTCATCAAGCGACGAGAGAACGCAAGTCCTAGATCTTATCTTCCTTGCCTGGAGAGCCTAGCTCTTCGAATCCTCGGTCAACAGCCCATTCTAGTCATATATGAAGTTCCATGAGGATGGATCATCGAACAAGGGATCACTTCATGGTGGCGCTGACGGAGCCGCACCCTCAGTACGGGTCTGTCTCGAAGAAAGAAGTCTGAACTCTCTTTGAAAAACCGAGCTTGTAGTAAGCGAGAAGAGAACCTCCTATCCCTATGAATAAAGAGAACGACGCATTATGGGTTTACTTGAGGCGCGTATCCTATGGAACCCACGGAAGCTCCTGGTTTTTCAGTTCCACCGTCAGCACGAACGGCAACTACCACTAGCTCAACCATAATACCCTGACTCTGTGTTGTTTATGTGGATCTGAGAGTCTGTCTCCTTGGCACCTTCCGATCTGGATTCTCACGAGACGAAGAGACCGAATCATCTGAAGCCTCCTCAGGGAACTCACTTGCAGCAATATGCAAGAACAAAACATGCGGGCGCTACCAGCTGAACAGCAGGAGCTCAGGCTCGACCTATGGACAAAGTAGAAGCATATGAATCCTGTTGTCGTTGAAAGTGAGCCATCGAGTTTGACCTTGACGTATGATTTCAATCAAAAACACAGTTAACTAGTCATCGATGAACTCCTGAAAGGTGCTGCAAGGAGCATCAATGCGATACACGACAACAGAATTAATATAGAAATTAGATTTAAGGAAACATCAACTTACCTATCTATTTTTCCCATTCTCGAGGATTATCCCGAATTCAAAACCTAAAGACAAAAAACTTCTCCTGCTAACGGTTTTCCCTCTTCGGAATATCGTCAAAAATTGTACGTCTATGATGTGGGGTCAGAAGAATCTTCCCGGGAAAGCCGATGTTGTGTTTTAAGATACAAACCGCTTAAATTCCTCTAGACCGAACTCCATTCCCTCCTCTCTAGCGCGTACCAACAGCGTCACGAAATACCTTCAAATATTTGGGCACATATGAGTGACGGCCATCCCAAGCTTGGCAAGGGCTACGAGTATATACGACGGAATATAAAAAGACAGGCCACAGTCATTTAAATACATCGTGTATGCGTCACAATAGTCGGGTCTAACAGGCTCGAGAGTTATGCGATCGAGTAGAAGATCCACGTCCACCTTGTGGGAACCAAAATTTTCACTCTCGATTTGAGTGAACGAAGAAAAGAAGAGAATAACTTACTTTCCATGAGGTCCAGATTCTCTGCGAGAACCAACGACAAGTGGCAAATAAAATGCAGAAATTGGTAAGGCAACAAAAAAATTTGTAAAAAATTTATAAAAAACTAGATATTATTTCGAATCTGCAAAAGAGCGTTATGATCATTAAAAAGGTTATAAATGCTTTGGGTGCGGTGGCTGTCAGGAAATGCCCTAGTTCTAGCCATCAGAAACATTAAACTTTGTCGCGTCGCAGTTCTATAACAAAAGACGAAAAAGATACGTAAAAGGTTTTGTTGATTTCCGACTGAACCTTATGGAATGCTGCCTACGTACCCCTTTCGAGGATCAAGCTGAACATAGTTTAATTAAAATAGTGGAACCAGAGATCGCACTGCCTGTGCGATTTCGTCCTGTAATCGAGTGCCAATCATAGAAACCAAGCGTGTTGAGAATATAGCCCAAGGTTTTTAAGTGCAGAGAGTTCTGAGAGCTAAAAGAGAGTTGCTTCTTATATATGCCTCTAAGATCGGTGCATCTTTCCCTTTTTGCCCTTGATTCGAGTTTATCTCTTCGCGAAAGTTTTCCTTATCTTCTCGATCTTCATGTTTATGTTTGGAAATTTAACATTTATCTTCTTTTCCATTTATCTCTTGTCGAACCAGAATAGACCGTCATTGCTGTTGAGTCGGTTCTTGTTTTGAACCATCAGTGGGCTTTCATTATGTTTTAGGCCATTTCAGGCCATTTTATGATGTATGCGTTTTTAAGATTACTCTCGAAGAAATCATCGATTTATCTGATGTCCATTTTTATGTCGTTCGTCTTACAAACTGACCCATATCAGTTCAATAAGTCAAGGATACAATGATTCTAAGTTCACCTATATCGTCTTGACTTTTTCCATGCGTTACTTGTTTTTCTCGTAAAATCTTAACGAAAACTGCGCTTACGACGAAACGAAAGACATTTCCATCACGACTCAGAGGAGAAAACAATGAGAGAGCTAAGGGGGACGTGGCAGACGCCTGGCGCCTCATGGAGACGTGGGAGAGGCCTGTTCGCCTCATGGCGACATGGGAGAGGCATGGTAATATACCTTATAATTTACCAGTTTAGGATCATCATTTCGGCCATATTTGGAGTCTACTATGTGTGTCTAGATTGTGTTTAGAGTCTTTTCAGGTCAAAATACGTCTTGGAGCATTATGAAGATAATGGAGCTTGTTATAGCATTTAGAGAAGATATCTAGTAGGTGTTCACGATCAGCTAAGTACAAGCCAAAGTTAAGCATGACTATCGATCGATGCCTACTCGCAGAATTATTGGCCGACTTCAAGCTCAAGTAAAGACAAATTACGAGAATGCCTATGAACGATTTTTGACCTTTTTTATAAAGGTACTGCCATTGTTTAGGCTGAAGACACACACCAAAAAACACAAAGTATTATTTTCAGCTTTTAGTTTTCTTAGTAATTTAGGGGAGAAGATCTGAATTCCTTCAGAAATTTGTATTGGAACCCCCCTATTTATTCTTTGCATTATATTATTTAGTCTATCATGTTTTCTATGATTATGTCTGAGTAGTTCTCCTATTAGATTTAGGGTTTATAATTGTATTGATGAATGAGCCCCAAAATAGGATTGCTAGGATAAAGAAATATCAATCTTTGGAATTGTGTTTAATGCTTGCGTTCTAGAGTAGCTAACTAGAAACATGGACTTAGGACATGGAAAACTATGAGAGTGAGTTATTTGCCAGTAATGATTACTTTGAGCTAGATTGTTAGATACATGCGAGAGTTGGTTTAATTAGCCTAGCAGACGAACTTCCTGTCTGATAAGCATCGATCGACCCTCGGCCTTAGCCGTCGATCGACGGTCCACTCCTCTCTTCGCATACGAGAATTGGAACAAGAGGGGGTTAGACTAGTTAATTAATATCCCCACATATTAATAATTCCCTGCATCCTATCTACTATAATTCACTTGCATGAAGCCCTATATCTATCATTTTCCATATTTGAATCAACTTTACTTATTTAGAAAATTTACTTTTTGGATAAACTTACAATAAACCTCCTATTATAGATTGCTTAGCTTACTAATTAGGAATATTGAAATCTATTGTTTTCCCTCGCTCTCTGTTGATTTTGTCCCTAAGTACTACAATTAGACCTCTCTTTCCAGTAGTAGTTTGTAGGGTTAATTTGATAGATTACCTGCTTTAATATAAACCTTAACCCGCACGCTGTCAAATTTGGCACTGTAACCGGAGAGCAAGGATCGCCATTAGATTTATTTTCTAGGGTTTAGTCTAGGCTTTTTCTTTCTGCAAGTTACTAACAATTTATTTGTCTTGTCTTTCAGGTGCATGCCCAGCAGTACAAAAGCAAAAAGAACAAGGAATTACTCTTCTCAGATCCCGTTGCAATCGAACGTTCCATGCGCAAAATAGATAGGACAAGCATTGATCGACAGTAGCACTCAACCGCCGTTCAACGCTCCATTACGACCAACATTGATCCACAGTACCCACACGGTATCGATCGATGGTAGTTCACGATTTTAGATGGTTGCGACTTTAGTTGTGGTTCGAGATTAGAGAGGAGACATGTATGACCTTGAAGGTCATCTTCCTAATGCGATAGGTCAGAGAATTGATGATCAGGGGCTTGAATACCTGAACCAGTAGTAGAAGCAGATGCTGTAGTATCTTGACTTGAAGCTAACGCCCATGCTGCTCAACGGACACTGGCAGACTACAGTCGTCCAGACCAGTTCTATGCTAACAGATCCACTATACGTCCTCAACCTTTCCAGAGGAACGACTTTGAGATCAAACTGTATTTCTTCGCACTTGTTGCGCATACGCCCTACCATGGATTGTGACATGAGCATCCAATGGATCATCTGGAGCGTTTTAAGGATCTAGTATCTGCTATTAAAGCCAATAGAGTCCCTGAGGAATATCTACTTTGTAAGATCTTCAAGTACTCACTTGCTGGAGAGGCTTCTCATTGGCTTAAGCAGCTACCACCAGGATCTCTGACATCTTGGACAGACATCAAGAATGCATTCCTACGAATTTTTCTTGACCATACCCGAGCAGAGGACTTGAGAAGCAGAATCACTACATTCACACATGAACCTGGAGAATCATTCAAAACCTCTCGGTTCAGATTCAAGACCTACTAGAGAGACTACCACACCACAGTTTCAACGGGGTGCAGCTGCTTAGAACCTTCTTCAGAGGTATTGATTTGCAGTACCAGATGGCTTAAGACACAGCTAGTGAAGGGAACTTCATCACTAGGAGCCTACCAGAAGAAACAAGGCTTATTGAGAACTTGGCGTCTAGCAATAACACCAAGATCACCGACTATGAGAGGAAGAAATCAGCTCCATCTTTGAGGAAGAAGCAGATAGATGAAGTCAAAGCAAAGCTGGATAGTGTTCAGAAAATTCTCAAGAAGCAAGAAGTGAAAGCCATGGATGATGTTAATTTTTTTGGTGGAAATAGTTTCCAGAGACAAGGAAATAACGGCTACAACAGAAACTCCTATGGTGGAACCATGAGTAGCTACAAACAGAATTCACAGTAGCAGAGGCCTAGCAACAACAAAGGGACCTTTGGATCTTCTTATCAGAACCTCCCCAAGAGTCTAATGAGAGCAGGTCAGAAGCTATGGTTGATAGAATACTAGACCAGCAGCGGCAGATGACTGTGAACTTCAATGGAAAGATAGATCCTCTGTACGTCAACCTCAACACAAAGTTTGAAACTCTCAACACTCATGTCAAGAAGTTTGAGAATCAAGTGTTCCAGAAAATCGAGGCCATTCAGAGACATGAGACCTTGATTTAGGAGAAAGGTGAAGCTAGTCAGAAGTACCACGTCAGTGCATTGATAAGTGATGATTTTTGGCACGAGGTGAAGAAAAAACAGCTCCAAGAAGGAGATTTCCGAGTAGGAAGTGCTATGGCTTTCTGCAGTTCACACTGGTGTCGTCTGAAACCCGAACCTGAGCATCGATAGACAGAACCTTGAGAATCTGTAGCTTCATGTGAATCTTCTAACATGGATCGACGTAGAGAAGCCAACATCAATCGACAGTCTCTAACAGCAGAATCTGTTCATCTACCAAGTCTGAATGCATGCTTATTTGTCAGACCTCCGAGTATAGTCTCAAGAACAGAATGCTGATACACCGAGCCAATGAAAGTTGAAAAGACAACATAAAGGCACCCCAAAAGGATTTAGAAGGTTCATAAACCTTCGCAGAGAAACAACTGACAAAGAGATGGATGACATAGCCAAAAGAGTATTTAAAATTCCTTTAGATACTCATTTTGATGAATCATACTATATTCACAGATTGTGGATGTTTTTCAGGGAATCCAAGGAATTAGAAAAGGACATAGAACGCATGTTCAATGACCTCCAAGAGAAGCTGAAGCAGAGGATCACTCTCAAGAAGAAAAGTGACCTTGGGAAATTTGTGATTCAATGTTTTGTGAAAGGTCACGAGTATCCCAATGCCCTCTGTAATACTAGATCAGCAGTCAGCATGATGCCTAGAGTTATGACAGAGAACCTAAGCCTGAAAGTGGAGCCTTCTAGTGAATTATTCACCTTTGTGGACTCCTCCAAAGTGAATTCAGGAGGGATATCCACAGACGTCCTAGTGCAGATTTGCAATGCCTTAGTCCCAGTGGATTTTCATGTGATGGATATAAAGATTGACTGGAACTCTTCCTTACTCCTTGGATGAGCATTCATGGCCACAGTGGAAGCTATCTATGACATGAATACAAACAGGTTGTATTTCTCCTCTATTGATCAAACCAACTTTTATGAACCTGTTAAAGTCAAGAACAAGGATACTTTGATAGAAATGGGTGATGATCCATGCTCGATTGCTACATGCTTCTGCAATTAAAATCAAGATAAAGAGCATGTGGACACAGCATCGATTGATACCCAACCCTTGAATCGGTCGACCGCAGCTACACCCAGAACCTGAACGAAACCCACCCTTCAGCACCGATTGATACTCAACCTCTAACATCGGTAGGCAGTTATGCCACATATCCAAAAGACGAAGACAGTCAAGAATACATAGTCTACATTGGACGGAAATACCGTAAGATGGCACCAGAGAAAAATAACCTATAATACGACGTTTCCTACTTTGAGGAAGAACCAGTCGAGTACCGTGCTTGTGCACTAAAAGACACCAAAATTTCAGAGGATCCTATGGAACCTAGAATGCAGCATTGATCGACAGTGACTCACTACCATCGATCGACGACAATCCGGTTGGATAAAATAATGATTATGGTTATTTCAAACAAGATGACTTTGGGATTATGAGGGACCCATATGGATATACAAGAGCAATGGAGGGAATGATTCTCAATTTATCCAAGGACGATATCGCATACATACTCGGTATAGCCAATGGATCACGGAATATATTTAGACAACAACAATTGATTGTGGCAATCAGTTTAACATTGACCGACGGCAACACTTGGCCATCGATCGACAGTCTTCACACAGCTTTCAGGCAGAGACTGGTAACAGAGAAGTTATTACAAGACAAGCTTGATGGAGCTTACCTTTCTTAAGACTTGATGAGTGATAGTAATTACCTGAGCTTGGAAGAAATTTCAGAGCAAACATATGCCAGGCTTAACAAGTTGATTGGATGCATTCAAGCACTAAAAGAAAGGATGAACAGAATGGCGACTGCTAAGAGGAGGATGGACAACCATAAAACAAGAGCAAAAGAAGCTGTGAGAGGCTTCACCAGTGCATGGTTTGAGACAAACATAGAGTATGCAGATATGCTTTGCATATTGGTTTGATGAACCATCTTCCTAGTCTAGAAGTCCAAACGTCGAGCTTAAGACTATAACCAAGCGTTGAGTGGGAGGCAACCCAGTATTTAGTAAATTTTATTTTTCTAATTATTTAGTTATTAAATACGTTTTTTCTTAATTACTTTAGGTTTTCAAAAGTGGAGTAGAAATTTTTGAAACAACCATCAGTCGACACCAACACCTCACCACTGGTCGACGACTTGGATGGTCACCATCGGTCGACATTCAGCACTCACCATCGGTCGACACTCTTTACGAAGTTTTCTAACATTGACTTTCTCTCTACCTTCTACTTATGACTTAGCTTTTTTTAACCGAACCCGACGGGATATCACTGGGGACAATGTTATTTAAGTCTGGAAGAGGTTCGCTGATCCTTTTATCTATTTTGTGCTTTTATTTATTAAGGTTTTTTCTAAGATAGTTTTATAGATTCAAGAAGGGGATTATGATCATAACTAATCTATTGACTAACCGCACTATAGCACCATTCTTACACATGTTTATTACAGAGATTACTAGAGATTTTAAAGTGGATCATCCTGCCATTAGATCACACTTACTAAGAATGTTTGAAGGTGCCAAAGCTGATCTCCAATCATATACTGACTACTTTGCTTGTTTTGGGGCTTGGTATACATCAGATCGGATTCCTTCTGCAAGTTTGTATGGTACTAGTTTGTGTATAAGAGAAAAGATTGGTATGATTTCTTGAGATGCAGAGGAGTAGGTACATTACTGATGACCCCACTACTCTAATTCAAAGGAATGATCACACAATATTGGAAGCGAGGGGTAGGTACATTACCGATGACCCCACTATTTGCCTAAACTTTGTCCAAAACAAGAAAAAAATCAAAAAAGAAAAAAAATCGAAAATGAGATGGGAAGATGGATTGTATCAACACCATTGTCCTTTGAGTATGAGATATAAAAAATATTCAGAGAGAGAAGAGGGAAATAAGGGATCAGGAAAGACTTTATACCTACACATGCAGGTTTGCAGAAGTTGAGTCCATGTGTCCTTTGATCGATACTCCCAAGTACAGCCTGCACTTTATTTTTATGCAAAGAAATGAGATCAGTAGAGGGTTGAGTCAAATTAGTATTTGTTGAGTTGCTGGTAGAATGGATTTAGTTGCTATACTAGGATAGGACATATAAAGTTTCTCTTTGGTTAGTATTATTCGATGTGGTTGCGATTAAGTAGGGGTGATAGTTATGCTTATGTGTTATGTGAGTCCTCGCTTTTCAAACGTCTTTAACATGCTACCTTTGTTTTACTTGAGAATAAGCAAAAAGTTAAGTCTGAGGGAGTTGATTTACCTTGTTATTTACCAGTTTTAGACCATCATTTGGACCCTATTTGGAGTCTTCTATGTGTATCTAGACTGTGTTTTAGACTCTTTTCAGGTCAAGGTACGTTTTGGAGCATTTTAGAGATAATGGAGCTTGAAAGAGCATTCAAAAGAGATATCTACTAGATGTTCAGGATCAGATAAGTACGAATCCAAGTCAAGCATGACCATCGATCAATGAAATATCCTTGCTGTCAATCGACAGCCTACTCACATAAGTAATGGCCGACTTCAAGCCCAAGCAAAGATAAATTATGAGAGTGCCCTTGAACGAGTTTTGACCTAGTTTATAAAGGTTCCGCCATTTTTAGGTAGAAGACACACACAAAATACACAAAGTATTATATACAACTTTTAGTTTTCATAGTAGTTTAGGGGAGAAGATCTGAACTCCTTCAAAGATTTGTATGGGAACACCATTATTTATTCTATGCATTATATTATTCATTTAATCATGTTTTCTATGATTATGTTTGAGGATTTCTCCTGTTAGATTTAGGGTTTATAAAGGTATTGACTAATTAGCCCAAAAAATAGGATTTCTAGGATAAAGAAATATCACTCTTTGGAATTGTGTTTAAAGATTCCGTTCTAGAGTAGCTAACTAAAAACAGAACTTAGGACATGGACAACAACAAGAGTAGGTTATGTGCCATAATTGATTCCATTGAGCTAGATTGGTAGATACATACGGGAGCTGGTTTAATTAACCTAGATAACAAACTTTCTGTCTGATAAGAATCGATCGACACTCATCCTTAGCCTCCGATCAACGGTCTACTCCTCTCTTCGCATACGAGAGTATGAACAAGAGGGGGTTAAACTAGTTAATTAATGTCCTCACATATTTATAATTCACTGCATCCTACCTACTATAATTCACTTTCCTGAAACCCATGATCTATCGTTTTCTGTATTTGAATCAACTTTACTTATTGAGACAATTTCCTTTTCAGATAAACTTACAATAAAGCTCCTATTTATAGGTTGCCTAACTTGGCCATTAGGAATACATAAATCTATTGTGTTCCCTTGCTCTCTGTGGATTCAATCCCTAAGTACGATGAGTAGTCCTCTCTTGGAAAGAGTAATTCGTAAGGTTAAATTGATATATTGTATGCCTTAAAACAAACATTAACCTGCATGCTGTCACATGGTCGCCTCTGGGAGAGGCCTGGCCCCCTCATGTCGACGTGGGAGATGAATGGTCTCATCATGGACATGTGGGAGAGAGTAGAGGGTGACAAGGATTGATGTCATGGGGGCGAAGAGGGATATCACAGCGACAAGGAGCGAGGAGAGAGAATTGAGGGCGACGAGAAGTGATGTCATGGCAGAGAGGAGTGATGTCATGGCGAAGAGGAGCAAGGAGAGAGTGTTGAGGGCAATGAGGAGTGATGTCATGGCTGCGAGGAGTGACATCATGGTGATAAGGAGCGAGGAGAGAGAGAGTTGAGGGCGACTAGAGCTCATGTGTGATCTATGAGGGTGATTAGGAGAGTGTGGTAGCTTGTGCTGATGCCTTTCTTACGTTCTCATACTCTCACTTGATCGCTTCGTAGACTTTCAGAACTATTTTTTTTGTTTTATGCAAGCTTTCCGTAAACACTTTCCGAAAGCTGTTTTGCGGAAGGTTATCTAATAGGTTTTCCTACAAGGCCTTTCCGTGGAAAATTTCCAGATTTTGTTCTACGGAAGATAATTCCGTAAAACTTTTCAGTTATTGAAAAAAGCTTCTGCAAGAAGGTTTCTCTGATATTTTCATGTTTGGATAGAAATTATTTCATTCCTTGGCCGGGATGAAATACATTGAGTTTTGTTCTCTTATCGTTATTTAAATAGGCTGGAATTATGCGGTGTAGTTATCTTTGACATTTCCGACTCATATTTATTTAAGGCATATTTCTCGGAAGGTTTTAGCCGTTGATTTTGCATGACCAGTTTTGACTTCAACAGTTAGCCCCCAGCTTGTAAGATTTTATGTGTAACTCTTGCGGGTAGTGATAGGCATGTTAGGTGAAATCAACGGCTAATAGGTCCGTTGACAAAACTAGTTTTTTCTGAAAGTTGAAGTTGTTGGCTCGCTCTTTTTCTTCATAACAATGTGATATGATATGATAGGGGCTGGTCCTTATGAAGGTCGCGTACGTACCCTTGTTGAAGGGACCAAGCCTCTTGTAGTTCATTTCAGAGTTAAGATTTTTATAACCTTTTTTCCAGTTAGACCTTTACGGTCTAGTTTATGTGTTGTGTGGAGATTTTTGAGCATATTGCTGCCGATGGCAATTTATATTGGACCATTATCGGCTTTGTGACTAGCCTTGTAAGCTTTTTGTTTTGGATTTATGAAGTCGAAGGTTATCTCCTTTTAAAAACATATAGAACAGACATACGCAGAGATGAGAGAAAGAGTGTGAGTTGTCATCTCATTTCTTACGCACAGCGAATCGTTATACTTGTCCTTGTGTAAGACGAGAATACTCAAGGCTTCTATTTCGCGGAGTCTCATAAACGTAAAATATAAGTGAAGGAGCATATTTTGGAATCTTGTATCGGTCTGTTGATACTATGCTTTGAGATGTGTAAGACCAGTGTGCTGGGTTTGGGATGACTGTTTTGGATTAAATCACCCATTGTGGTTTCGATCTGATTCCATCTCAATATCGAATTCTGCAAAACTTTCTTGGCTTATGTGACTTTAATCGATCAGGAACCGAGCATCTCTCCAAAATCAATTTTGAAGTCGTCTAGAAGTGCTAACCAAAATTTTAGATTTCTTTTATAGCGTGATATTATCATTGTGCCGGAGGTATGAGAGCTTATCTCTATTGGGGGAGATGGCTAAGTTTGTTTAAGACGATGGAGTTCGTTTGTTGTGTTCAGAAACTAAAGGAAGGGTAAGTATTACCGTTTGAATTTGAGCCTTCGCGAAGGATGTGTGTTTGAAAAGATATTATTGTGTATGACTGTTTAAGTTTCCGAGACGGAATTGTCATCTAGGAAGATATTTTACGTCGAAATACAGTTCTTCGAGTGTTTACGACATCTCGATGCACCGAAGACTGGATTTTTATTTCGAGTAAAATTTACATTATTAGAACGTGTTAGAGAAGTTTTTTTGCGTTATGCGTGAAGGTCCCGTTTGACCTTGTGCCCAAGAACTACTTCGGTTTGTTTTCAGAGGTTTCACAGCCGATTTTTTTTGTATAGCGAATTAATCGAACATGTTTAGAAGTTTAGAAGTTTTCTTTCTCATGCTGCGTTTCTTGTTTGAAATGTATGCGGGCTTGGAGATGTTTTGCGGTGACGCACATGGTTTTCTAAAACTGTGCGGTAAAGAAACTTTTTGGTTTGTTTGCGGATGTTTCGCGGCGAAAACTGTTGTTTCTCTTTTGATATTACATTTTTGGATTTGTGATCGAGGAAGTAGGAACAAGGGGTCGCGTAAATTTTTCCTTTTGAAGAAACATTTTCATTCACTGTGCTTTAGGGAGGTATAGCTCTAGGAGCTTTGTTACGAGTGTTTTCTCATATGCCGCATTTTATGGTTAAGACGTTACATGCTTAAAGTTAGTTGTGGAGCGTATAGAACTTGGTCACCTGATGCTAAGTTCATTTTCTGTTAACAGTTTGGTTGTTAGGACTGAGTCTTATTATGAATACTTTATTGTAGGACTTTTATTTTTGGGTTATACGACAATTATTTGCTTAGTCGTCAATTGGCCGTTTTAGACGGATTGTGGATTGTCGTTATACCGTTAAGTGATTGGATGGAGTGGTGGTCGCTCGAATGTTTTGGCATGGCGTAAAGGCTGTGCTCGACCGGATAGCCAAGGACGTTGTAGGTCAACGATTAGATAATGGATCATTCGTATTAACATTAAGGTCATGTTATATTAGAATTGTCCATAAAGGGGATGCCAAATTCTGATTTGGACTTCTATGGGAAGGCGTAACTGGCCGAGGGACAAAGAGCGTTCATTGAGATGGATAGGCCAAGTATGTCGGATTTTTCCTTGTTAAGAGGGCCGATGGTTGTAGAAAACGGTTTTCCACTTTAGGTTACAGTTATACGATGAATGTTTCGTATTATGTTTCCTTTAGTCGTATGAAATTTTTTTTTATCTTTCTCTGAGGAAGTGAACACAACCCATGCGGAGTCAAATGCGGGATAATTGCCTGCTCGGATGTAACCAAGGGAAGTGAAGGCAGAAGGCAGAGAGCCGCATGGCTAAAGGAAGAGATCTGTTAGATCGCAGTGCGAAGAGATCAATTTTAGATTGGTTGTCCAAAGCCGGATCATACAGCTTCGTTTTTTCTTCAATGAAAATTATGTACAGCACTTCTTTGTAAAACCTGTTATGTTTGTTTTCAAAAGTTGTTTCATATACTTGATTCGACTATCTGAAGGATTTTTTTGTTAAGTTATACAAGAAGGGTTTCTCATTAAATAAATGGAGAGTGTTTCTCGCAGATTACCCCATGATGTTTGCGAACGAGGATTAGGTTTTCCTCATTCGCGTTTTTATATTGTGACGTCGCTTAGCCTTATACCAATATTGTTTCCCGTAGACTGTTTCCTATAAAATGTCTTAGTTATACGAAAGTAATGGGTGATCAGTTTTATGAAGATAGCAAATCAGCGCTATGGATGGAGATGTTAAAGTAGCGGTGTTTCCGAATATTTTACGAGCAATGATTCTGCTTTGATTTCGATCTTTGGTGAAATTTTGCTTGGAGTCACTCAAGGAGTTTCACTGAAGTTTATTTCATTATGATCTAGCCGTGGAACATTTTCGTGGGTTTTTGAGAGGAATTCTCTTGAAATATTCGTCTCTTGAGCGGAACGAATCAGTCAACCAGCGGCAGATCTAGTCCACGAGCGGGGAGAAAGTGTTCCCTTTGTTGTGCTCGCTCCTACTTAAGTTCTCGACTTTTCTTTGTCGCAAATGTTTTTATATGTTTTTCGTGACTCACTTGGTTCCATTGAAATAGGGAGCGATGATTCGATGTTTGAAGATTTCTCGTATACTTTTTAACTGTTTAGGTATGCCGCTAGTGTTTAAACGATTCTTAGATCTTCGTGTGCCTTTCAGAAGATTTCGATGGGTCATTTCATTGACTTATGGCGCAAGATTTTGCTTTGTCGAAAGTGTTTTCTTTATGCAGTGGCAAAAAGTTTTCAAAGTATGGAAGTATAAGAGTGGAAGTATAAGAGTATAGTATATGTATCTACTCCCTCCGTTTTTTACGAAAGGTAACGAATGAACCGATATTTTGAAGTGATATGTACGTTTTTCTTTCAAGGATTGAGATGATCGACAGTCTGGGTCGATTTAACAACGACATTGGGATTGTGATATTCGATTTTTTACTTGTTGACGTCTTTGAATATGTCAGTTTTAAGAAAACATATAGGAAGGGTTCGGTTTTAAAACGATGTTTGTGTCTCTAGTTCTTTCTTTATTTAGAAACAGAGCTGAGTATGCTCGAATTCGTTTTGACTGTTTCTCGGTTTCACGAGAGTTTAGATCGGTTTACAAGATCTGTCTGAACAATTAAGAAACAATAGATCGAGATGGGAAAATTGCATAAGACTTAGTTAGCTATACTATCCACCTAGATTCTAATTTCCCTAAAGTTTACGACAATCTCAAACGGGTTTTTATCTTCTAGTACCTTCCTACGAAAGTTCCAAATCTGATTTCAAAAATATCCAACTCGAAGATACCTTAGTTTTCTCAGAGATTATGATTTGCCACTTCGCCGTTTTGCTTTCTAATTTACCCTTCTTCTCCTCGTATCAGTCCACCCCTTACGTATAGTAAGATTATTGGCTCTTCCAGGATTTCTCTACTTTCCTGGCCGTGTTTAGGTAGAAGCCTGTATTGCAGATTTAATTCATCGGTCCATATTTTCCGATCTGGATTTCAATCTCCGCATCGTTGGTTTTATGAAAATGAATTATCTTGTCGAAGGCCTTTTAGTGTTTAGGAATAGCCAAGGGTGATCAGGAGATGCCACTGGCGATCAGGAAGACTCGTAGAGCGATGAGGCTTTGGTGAGTGGTCATGGGCAATGAGGTCGGAGAGAGAAGACAGTAAAATCAAGGACAGAGTTTGATGAGCGAAATTCACTTCTCAACTCTTGATTCATCTATTTCCTTCTCCGACAGTGTTTTTGTACAATCTTTTTTCAGAAGGTTGTCAAATTTTTTTGAGTTTTATTTACGAATGTCGAGTTGTAAATATTGTTAAATTTATTCTAAGAAAGTTGTATTATGAAATAATATTTCGTTGAACTTTTTGAATGACGTCTAATAAAATATTGTCGAGTCTAATTTTACGAAAGTTGTTTAAAATTTTTTTGTCGAGTTTCATTCTACAAAAGCTATTTCATTAAATTTTTCCGAGCTTAAATTTATGGAATTTATCCTACAAAATGTTATCAAGTTTAATTTTATGAAGGTTAATGAAAAATGTTATCGATTTTAATATTACGAAAGTTGTTTCGTATAATGTCGTCAAGTTTAAATTTTACCAAATTCGTTTCGTGAAATGTTGTCGAGCATAATTTTACGAAAGTGTATTGTAAATATGTTTTCTAGTTTGGCTGTACGAGGGCTGTGTTTTGGATACCGCACGTTTTATGGCTATTCTGTACATTTAATTTCTCGGGTTTTATGTCAAAAGTAATCTGCCGTGAGCTTAATTAATGTGATCCAACTTACTCAAAAACTTTCCCGGTTCTCTAGTATTGATCCGAGGGAGTTTTGATTAGTATTTCCGAAGTAAACTTAGTAGAAAAATATCACGAATTCACAAAACATGTCACCATAAGCGACGCTTTAATTTTTACGAGATCTTATGTTTTAGAGAACATTTTAGCAGCAAGGAATACGATCTCCTGTTTTGCATTGTTTAGTCTTTGTCTAAAAGGTTTCGAGTGATTCAATAGAAAATAACTTTGTTTCTTCTAAAGTTAATCAGAAGAAGTACATCAGTGGGGAATTGGCAACCCGATTTTTGTGCTTCTATTTCTGCGAGTAATCTAGAGTTTTCCGCGACTTTGGGAAGTGGAAGCAATTTTAATTTCTTTGAATAAATTTACGAAAGTTATTCGGAAAAGGTACAGTGGTGAGTTGTGTATCCGATTTCCTGTGCTTCCTTTTTTCACGAGTAATCTAGGGTTTCTCCGCGGTTTCGATGAGAGCAAGATTTATTTTTCCAAAATTTTTTTGGAAAACGTTTTTTTGGTCGAACCCTTACGAGTTGATATTTCTCCAACTCCAACTCGGTAAGGAGAATAAGTTTACGGGGTTTGATAAATTTGATAATCGCCCTTTTCAGTAAAGACAGAAAATCGTGAGCTTGTTTCAGTGCTCTTCCCTGGTGAAAAGTCGCGACTAGGTTTTCGATTTCGTCAAGCGCTGTGGAGTTTAAGTTAGCATTGGCCATTCAAGCTGTCCCTGCTGGAGTTGTTTTACCAGCGTTCTTGCAAGCTGCAATTTTGTCTTTCGTATTTTCAGACATCTATTCGATCAAGCGTTTTGTGGACGTGTGAGTAAGAGTAATCTCCCCCTCCTTCTAGCGCTAAACTGTGGGAACTGAAATTTCCCCTGTTGATTTTAATGTGGAGAAGCAAAGAATACCTTACTTTCCTTTAGGTCCGGGTTGTCTGCGAGAGCCAACGACAAATGACCAAATAAAATTCGGAAAAAAAAGAAAAGACAAGAAAATGAATTTATGGAAAAAAATAGATCTTTATTTTGAATCCACGTAATAGTGTTACGATCATTACAAAAGATTATAAAAGCTTTGTCCACAAGAGCTTTCAGCAAGTGCCGTATTTCTAGCCACCCAAAACCTTAAACCTAGTTTAGCCGCAGCTCGATAACAAAAGACGAAAAAGATACAAAAAAGGTTTTGTTGACTTCGGACTTAACATTATGGAAGGCTGCTTAAGTACTCAATTCAAGGTTGAAGATTAACGTAGTTCAATTAAAAGAGTGGTACATAAGATTGAACTGCATGCACGAGTTAGTTCAGTAATCGAATGCCAGTCATAGAAACCAAGCTTGTTGAGAATATATCCTAAAGTTTCTAAGTGCATAGAGTTCTCAGAGTTAAAAGTCGTCCTTGTGCTCCTTGCTTTGTCTCGCCTTATCGAACTGCATGCACGATTTAGTTCAGTTATCGAATGCCAGTCATAGAAACCAAGCTTGTTGAGAATATATCCTAAAGTTTCTAAGTGCATAGAGTTCTAAGAGCTAAAAGTCGTCCTTGTGCTCCTTGCCTTGTCTCTCCTTAGATATGCCTCCAAGGTCCGCGCACCTTTCCCCTTTTGCCTTTGATTCGAGTTTATCTCTTCCCAGAAGTTTTACTTATTTTCTTCATCTTCATGTTTATCTTCGGAAATTTAACATTAGTCTTGTTTTACCATTTATCTCTAGTGAAAACTGAATAGACTGTCATTGCTGTTAATTTAATTCTTGTTTTGAACCATAAGTGGGCTTTCGTCATGGTTTAGGCTGTTCCAGCCTGTTTTATGACTTATGCGTTTTTACGATTATTCTCGGGGAAATTGTCGACTTTCCTATGTCCTTTTCTATGTCTTTCTTCTTACGAACTGAACCATATCAATTTATTAAGTTGATGATACGATGGTGTTGAGTTAACCTATATCCTCTTGAATTTTGACTTGAACTTTTACGAGAAAACATGACTTACTTTAATTCTTCGTAAATCTCAATGGAAATTTCGATTGGGACGAAACGATAGACACGTCGATAAAGACTCGAATAAGAACAAAATGATGGACCTAAGAGCGACGTGAAAGAGGCCTAGCCGCCTCATGGCAACGTGGGATAGGCTTGGTCGCCTCATGGCGACGTGGGAGAGAGTTGAGGGCGACGAGGACTGATGTCCTGGCGCCGACGAGTGATGTCATGGCAACGAGGAGAAAGGAGAAAGGTTTGAGGTCGATGACGAGTGACTTCATGGCAGCAAGGAGTGACGCAATGGCAACGAGGAGCGAGGAGAGTGAGTTTAGGGCAACGAGGTGTGACATCATGGTGGAGAGGAGTGATGTCATGGCGACACAAAGAGAAGAGAGAGAGTTGTGGGCGACTAGAGCTCATGCGTGAGCAATGAGGGAAATTAGGTAGCTTATACTGATGCCTTTCTTCTGTTATCATAATCTCCGTTGATCGCTTCATATTCTTTCAGAACTATTTTTTTTATGCTAACTTTTTGTAAACATTTTCCGAAAGCTATTTTGCGGAAGATTATCTCACAGATTTTCCTACGAGGCCTTTCCATGGAAACTTTCTAAATTTTGTTCTACAGAAGATTGTTTCGTAAAACTTGTCATTTATCGCAAAACCTTCCGCGAGAACCATTCTCCGATCTTTTCATGTTTGGATAGAAATTGTTTCATTCCTTGTATGGGATGGAATACACAGAGTTTTGTTCTCGTATACTTGTTTAACTAAACGCAAATTATGCGGTGTGTTTTTCTTTGCGATTTCCGGCACCTATTTATCCGTTGTTTTTGCCATGACCGATTTTGACCCCAACACCTCATAACTGACTCCCCAGAGATCGTTAACATCGCCCATATGTGAGCCTTTGAGAATATATTTAAGATGAGGCCACAATTTCTTGTTCATCACCGGCTTTGATTTAAAGAAATCAAAAAGGTTGAAAGGAACCTTTCAAGGAAAACGCATAGGAGAGAGAAAAATGTAGGAATTCAAAATAAAAAGTGAAAGAAAGAAGGGCACCTCGAATTATAGAGAACTCGCCATTGTCTTAAAATGGTTTCAAAGAGACGCAGTGATGATCGGTTCTTGACATAATCAACATTGATGAAAAAGTAGACGTCATATCACGTCACATCCGGGCGGCATGGCGACATGTGTCGGAAAGCAAGAGCCGCTGTCTCTAGAGTGTGCCACGATGCTTTTGGGATTCCTGAAAAATTCATAGTGGGAAATCAAGTAATTGCAGCCCGAGGAATCACTGTAAAAACCATCAAGAGCCAATGATTTGTTGATCGAAAAATATTCTGGTCGACCAGTTTGGAGTTGGTCCAATCAGTATTAAAATAAAATCGACCTGGTGAATTAATGTCTTGACGAAACTGTCTTGTGGTTGAAAGACATCCCCTTGAGAGTTCTGGTCGAGTGTTAATTATTATGTTTGAGTTTTACCCAAGAGGGAAGAGTTTATCAGAGAGCAGGACGAGCATTAACGGAAAATAAATTTTAGTCGAATGCTGTCCAAAGCTTATCGACCAGCTGCATGAATAGTTCCTGAACCGTCTTACTCCTTTCACCAACCTGCCTGCTTGCTTCATTTAAATGATCATGTGATTGTCACAAGCCACCTGCCTGCTTGCTTCATTTAAATGATCATGTGATTGTCACAAGCCACCTGCCTGCTTGCTTCACTTAAATGATCATGTGATTGTCACAAGCCACTTGCCTCCTTGGTAAATAAGTAAGTCATGTGCTAGTCACAAACTACTAGCTTCTGCTGCTTGCAGCTTTCTTCATGGAAGGGAAAGATTCAGTTGCTTGGTTACTTCTTTGGACAGAAATGATGATGCAGCTCGCCATGTGTCTTGCTGAGGGAGAGAGAGGGAGAGAGAGGGAGAGAGAGAGAGAGAGAGAGAGAGATAGAGGGAGAGGGAGAGAGAGAGAGAGAGAGAGAGAGAGAGAGAGAGAGATCAATGAGGAAAATTCTGAAGAAAAAAGTCAGTGGGGAAAATTCTGAAGAAAAAAATCAGTAAGGAAAATTCTGAAAAAAAAATCAGTGAGGAAAATTCTGAAAAAAAAAAATCAGTGAGGAAAATTCTGAAAATAAAATCAGTTAAAATTCAGAGCAAATAAGTGAGCTTGGACGACCCTTCTCACCCTCTTGTGACTTTGATCAGTGTGTTCTGGTGTGGTTAAGATCTGAATTCTGTGCGTCATGAAGTTGAGAATCATCCATTTTATTCAGCCTTTATTTTCAAGTAGTAAGAGTTTACCAGTTTGATGAGGTCAATTTTTTAAAGCTTCAGACCATATAAGACAGTCCACAACTTTTTCTCTTTCTGATCTTGATCCAACCCTGAACTCTCTGATGTGAAAGGTAAAGTCGTGGTTACCTTGAAAAGAGACTACCTTTCGAATTTAATCAGCTGACTAAAACCGGGAAGTTTCAGCCTCTTGATTCAGTCATGTCCTGAGGAGAACCGATTGATGTGTGATGGTTAACCTGTCAAGATCAGTTGTCTAAGCCCTTGTATGGTTCATTCTTGGTTGGTTTATGATCTGGTCTGTCTCATAGAACAAGTAGCTGAACTAATATTAAATGTTGGAATTAAAACAAACTGATTTGATCTTGTCTTGAACTGAACCGACCTGAGTATATATCTCCTGATATGATGTGAGCCGAGCTTCCTATGATCTGAAATTTTCATATCCTGATATAGTCTGAGTTTATCTGAACTGCTAAGCTTTGTCCTGATCCGATATGATAGGAACTGATTTAAGTTTCTTCTTCAGAACAAAACTGTTGGATTGATGATCTTTTGTACCGAACTGCTTTGTTTCAGGTCATTGATCGAGAGAAGCCTGAAGAATAAACCTGGTTCATCAAGTAGATCTGTGGTCTTTCTTGGTAAGAATTTTATCATGGACTGATCATTTTCTTAGAACCGTTAGTGAACTGATATAAGTTAATGATCTGAGCTTAGTTTAGTTTCTGTCTGAACCGAACTGAATAATCGTGTATCCAAACGTCTTGTATTGGTTCAGCTGGGCCAAGAAGTCTAAAGATAACTCACGGTAACCTTGTTGACATTTTGAATCAGGAGTGAAGTGGAGAGTGATTAGCTTGAGCTCATGTCTAGTCTTCCTTAGCTAATCTCATGGTTTCAAAGGTGAGTCTAGATAGATAACTAATGAGTTGTGAATGAGTATAGCATGATTACGTACTAAATATGGTTGATTGATTAAGTATTGTCTTTTGATCTCTATTTAATTATGAAGTGTTTGCCTTGTGTAAACACTAAAGAATTACTAAGAATAATTCTTTGAGATTTTTTTGATCCTTTGCACTTGTTCTCAAGTGCAAATATATATGTATATTATTAAGAATATGAATATGTATCATGTGAAGTCTTATCTTATTCACTCTCCCTAAAGTCCCCGAATTACCGTGACTTGTTTTGCGAATGGAACAAGGTCATGAAGACACAACGATGGGGTAGCATCCTGCAGGCCGTTTACTGCATGAAGATGCAGTCTCGAATGTACATAAGGATATTTAAGGATGATGGTAATGCTAACACAATAGGATCAGTTAGCCTTTGTGGTTTATCAGATCTAGTATATATATATATATATATTGTATTGATATATGAGTGAATGGCGGGTGACATGGAGGTGATGTGTAAGATAGGATTCACATTGATGGAATAATAGGCCTTATATATAATAATTATGGAATTTATTTCCACTGCATACACATGGAGTTAATTGCTTGCGATATTATTGATATGTGTTGGGTCTAGGTTTAGACTCACTAAGTAAACTAGTTACTCATGACTCATTTATGATGCAGGTAACCAGCAGGTGGGACACCTTTACTCTAGGACGGGTAGTAACAACATTAGCCAGCGGTAGCTTTATTGTGCAAGAAACTTTTGAATGAATAAGTATATAATTCATAAAGAATATTGTTAAAGTACGGGTTCCATATGATATTAGTCCTTGTTCGAACGAACCAACTTTTGGGCATTACTAGGTCGTGTTGAAAAGCCTCTGGTTGTACCTAATAGGATATGAGTACCAAGGCGATTGGCCTAAGGTACCTGGATCTATTATGGGAACTTCGGGTTAATCTTTTATGTACACATTGTGGAGCGTACTTACAGACTTTGTGTTAATTTTTTATGTACACAGCTCTTCGGGGTGGAGCGTACTACCAATTTTTTTATTGTTATGCTCGAGTTTCCTACTAGGGATTGTTATTATCATGCTCGGGATTGTTATTGTCATTCTTTAGTTCATTTCCATCATGCTCCGAGTCTGTATCGTCATCCTTTCCTACCTTGATTTCAAGTTCTAGTGTAGATACTGATCCTTTAGAGGAACTTATGGGACAAAGTTGACACATCTATTACATCTGCTGACTCGTGTGTAATCAATGTCAATGTGGGCATTGATTTTGATCCGCTTCAAGGAAACCCGACGGCCTATGAACACTCAGATGTACTTGTTGTTTCTGCTGCTCAAGTCTATCAATCTTATGCTGAGTCATACAAGAACCAGAGCCATATAAGCCTGATTGATTCAGCATTTGTTTCAAGCTTATAGTTCGTGGAAGTGATGGTTTGACTGTAATACAAGATGATGGACACACCAGCCCCATTTTGTTTCCAACAAAACATCTTGAATCTTTTGAAGCAAACAATTAGTTAGGACTACAAGATACGAGGATGGACTAAACCGTTAAGGTAGACATTGGCGTGAGGTAGATCTTGAATACAACAATTGGAGGAGAACATTTACGTGGCCCGTTTTTAAAAGAGTTACAATATGGATTTGGCAGCAAGGTATCTGGAGATGAATGCAACGAATTGCTGGTCGAGAGTCAAACATTACTTTGGAGAGGTGAGATCGAGTTGGACAGATCTCAAGAGTTCAAGAAGTAGTATTTTCTACAAAATGCATGGGATCGATTGGAGATTGAGATTATGACACTTATATAAGGAGATATTTACGCCAAGAGGATAAGCTAAAGATCATAAAGAAAAACATTGGGGAACTTAGACAAGTATTATCGGAGTAGAAAAAAGACCATGGAGTTCTAGAGCCTTGAGAACCTGGTGGAGTATTATGTGAATGTTAAGGGAGATGTTACTGTCAAGGAAGCTTCTTCGTGTTATTCACACTGACTAAAGGCTATCATGTTCTGATCGAAGGTCAGTTTCAAGTAATGAATGAAGACAGTCGATGGAGATGATTTTGGTTGGGCGTTTCATCAGATCAAGATATAGTACCCAGAGTCTATACCGTTGTGACTAGCCAAGACAGTATGGTCGTGATTCTTCAAGTGTTTGGAATCCTGAATCGTTTACGTCATTCACACTTCGGTGGTTCCTCAGAAGAGTAAGGATGTTATTCTACCCTTGCCTTGAAGTCACCATATTCTGTTACGTATACCTAGGGTATCAGTAGTTGAACTTCTTCGCGTTTCCTAACAATTAGTCCTGATCCAAGTGTTAGTCTATTTGGGTAGAGCCTATACTTTATTGTTGCCTTGACCGTCAAAAATCCTGAAAGGTCCAACCACATGTTTGCTTTCTATTATGTTGCGTACATTCTTTTTTAAATAAAGCTTACGAAAGATTGAATAAATGTGATCAAGGTGTTGTAAGAGACCTTGCATATGGAAGATATTTTTTGCCCATATTGTGTTTGATTTGGGACCAACACATTGATGTAGTTCCTGAGTAGTGTCATAGATTTAGGGCGAATTCACTTTGGTGAATTCAAGTATATCGTTCTTATTCCTGGAAGTAATGGCTACCATTTAAAATTATGGTATGCCTTTCCCATTCCTTAGTACTTCCGTTAGAGCGGTACGTTTCTATCTAGCGTGAGATTGGCTATCTAGTTACCAAGCTCAATTAGGATGTAGTTGAAAAAAGAGGTATTTCGAAGAAGCCAGTCAGTGTTAGCCTACCATGGTATCGTACCTAGTGTTGGAGCATTGCTCATATCAGTATGGCTAGTTGAAAACCCTTGGGGAAAATGCGAAGTGGTGTGTTCCATTATTTTGATAATTGGGAAAGAAGAAGATCAAAAGGAGCAGAGTATAGAGGACAGTTTGATAATAAGAGAACTCGAAGATATGCTTAAGACGCTGAAGGATTGTGGACATATAGAAGTAAACAGTTAAATATTATTGTTGAACCTGGATTCGCTGCAATAACTTAAACATCTCACCAAGTGGTTATAGCTGAGTTCAAGTAGCAGTTAGAAGATTTTCTTAGAAGAAAGGTTTCGTTCGACCTAGTTCATATCTGTTGTACATAAGAGGGACGAGAGTTTTAGTTATGTTCATGGAGAGAACCCATGTCAGTGGTAAATAAGAGGGACGAGAATTTTGGTTATGTTCAGCAGTGGATGAATCGATTGTGTGATCGTAAGGGACAAGTATCCATCTCTTAGAATTAATGAGTTATTAAGATCAGTTACAAGGTGCACTTTGGTTTCCAAATTCGTTCGATGGACGCTTCAAGTTCTTAGTAAATATTGATGCTGGGAAGTGGAAGATTGATTCTTAAGATAGTGAGTCTCAGAACAAGGGGTAGTTACGAATTTAGAAAAAGTTGCTATTATTACGGAATGGTCGTGTCAAATCTCAGTTATCGGGATTCAAAGTTCTCTGGATTGGTCGGCTACTATCAGAAGTTTGTCCAGGATTTGGCAACATATCAACCGCTGGGATGATCGACTGAGAAGGGTGTTACATTAGAATGGAATTAAAGGATTCAAGAAGTATGCAATCACTTAGAGGAAGACTCTACATCTATGCATATCTTGGATTTGTATGTGCCTCACCAGAAAAAAAAACCTATTGCATAGGCGCATCGTGTGTTGGTTTAGGTATATGCTGATGTAATACAGTAGGGTAATCGTTTATGCATCAAAGAAACTAAAGAAGCATAAGGTAAATTATCTGATGTATGAGCTGAATTGGCTGCGATTTTGGTGCCACGTAAAATTTTGCGATCATTTTAGTATGTTGAAGAAATGCAAGTGTCCCTTGATCAAAGAAGACCTAAGAAAATGAAATGTGGTTTCTTAGGCTTCACGGAGGGGGAAATTGTCATCGATATGTAGAAGGAATTCTATAACCATGAAACAGAATTTGGAATGATTGCTCGACTACCTTATAAGGAAAGATTAGAAAACTTCAAGATATCAAGTAGTAAATCAAGGTGGCTTACTTATTTGTATCTGAGAAACTCAGTTGAAGTATGGGAACTTAGGGAAAGCTTAGGAGGAACTGAATGAAGAGAATTTCAGAGAATACTATGAGGACTGGGTCATGTACAAGTGCAGTAAACCAATTCCTACCTATAGTTAAGCATGCCAACTAGAAAAAAAATATTTAAAGTGAGCCCCAAGGAAGATTGAAGAGTAGAAGAAAAATGTATGACCCTGAGGCATATGGGAATGCCAAGGTTGTTAAGATATCATAGGATGTATCAATACAGAAAGTACGTCATCGTCGTACAAGAGCATTTAGTTTGTGAATCAAGATTGCTATGGATTCTCCTGGTTGATAATTAGTTGCTGGACAGAATAAAGAAATAAGAACGCAATGGAACCAGACTTGGAAATGGGAAACATCAGAGAGATTGAGTTGTTCAAAAGATTATGAAGCGGGTCTCAGATAGATTAAAAGTGTGAAATTGTCTTAGAAAAGTTGGGAAATCCGCGAAACTTTTATTTGGTCAGTACTGAGTTGTTTTCAGAGTTAGAAAGGTTACTTATTGACTAGAGCATCTTTCAATTATGCATTTGAAAATATATGAGTCGATATTGCGTAGGCTTATATTAGACCAAGTATGTATCAACAGCTGAAACCAGAAAACTTGCAAGCCATTTTCGCATATCCTAAAAGTTTGTTGTGGATAGGTGAGCACCATATTAGAAGATTGGAGAATCAGAAAATTTCGTAAGTTTAAGTATTTTGGGGGACCAACTATAAGTTGTTTTGACATGAGAAGATGAGGATATGTCAAAAGCTGATTATCTTAAACTTTGTTGCAACAACCCCAGTGTCAGGTAAAGTGTGTACAACTATGTAATGAGAATTCAGGGACGAATTATTTTGAGGGGGAGGAATGTAATAACCCTCACGAGCCAATGTATATTTGGTCGAAAAAAAATCCGCTCAGTCAGTTTAGAGTTTGTCCGATCAGAATTAATATATAATATTGTCATCTAAAGACCGCACCTTGAGAGTTCTGGTCGAGTGTTAATTACTATAGTTGGGTTTTATTCCAGCCGGACGCGTTTATCTGAGAGCAGGACGAGAGTTAATGGAAATGAAAGTTTTAGTTGAAAACTGTCCAAAGATTATCGACCAGCTTCATGAATGTTTTCTCAACCGTCTTGTGCCTTTCATCAACCTGACAGCTTGCTTCATTCAAATGATCATGTGATTGTCACAAGCTGCCTGCCTGCTTGCATAATAAGTAAGTCATATGCAAGTCACCAGCTACTAGCTTCTGCTGCTTGCAGCTTTCTTCATGGAAGAGAAAGGTTCAGCTGCTTGGTTACTTCATTGGATAGAAATGATGATGCAGCTCGCCATGTGTCTTGCTGCGAGCTCAACCTGAGAGAAACAAAGAAATTCAGAGAGAGAGAGAGAGGAGAAAATATCTGTGAGGAAAATACATTAAAAAAATCAGTGAAAATTGAGAGAAGAGAAGTGAGCTTGGACGACCCTCTCTCACCCTCTTGTGACTTTAATAAGTGTGTTCTTGTATGGTTAAGAGCTGAAGTCTTGGTGTCCTGAAGTTGAGAATCATCCATGTTATTCAGCCCTTATTTTAAGCAGTAAGATTTTGATGAATCAGTTTTATTAAGCTTCAGTCCATATTGTTGATATGAATAACAATCAGGAGAAGAAAAGATCAAGAGAAGCCTTCTGAATCAACCAAAATAGTATGGTCCATACAAGCAGTCCACTCTCAACCTAACTTGGTGTAGAAGGCAAGAAATGGAGTTGGCTTGCATTGTGGTTTCGTGTGTAAACTGTTTTGAGGCTCTCAGATGATTATGACCTGAGGAAAGAGCTGTTTGAACAAAAAAACAAGAGAGAGAGGCACATAATGGGATAAGAAGGAGAGAGGCAAGGGAGCTGTCACTTTCACACTTCTGGCTGAGTCATTTTGTCTCAACTTCACCAGTATTGTTTATTCATTTTTGTATGCAAGTTGTATCTCTATTTAAATGATGTAACCAAAACCAAAATCAATTAAGAAAATAGATTTTCTCTCTCTCTTCTCTCCCAAGAAATTATCTCTCTCTCTCTCTCTCTCTCTCTCTTGTTCTTGTTGATTTTTTCTATGTTCTTCATGATTCTCACCTAAAATCCCTCTATTTCACTAAATATCACATGGTACCAGAGCAAGCAAGCTTATGAAACCTTATTCTCTACATTCTCTTACACTCATTCCGCAAATCTCTTACCTTTTACTCTGATATTTTTAAAAATATTTCTTTAGCCACTAGATAATAGATGTTCTTGAGCTGTTCTTGATGGAAAATTCAAAAATAGTTGTGTTTCCAGTTACTCTTAAGGGAGTTAACTATCTGTTGTGGTCAAGTGATGGAATTATTTTATCAGTGATTCAAATGAAGGAGGAACATGGTAAAGTAAGGATGGGGTGACAAGCATTGATGGTCTAGCAACCAGGAGTTACTTGAATGAATTTATCAAGCTGCAAAGGCCATTATCTCATCCAAGAAGGTTGGTATACATTTTCTAGATACTAAACCAATCATTAGATTCAGGAGTTAGTCACCATATGCTTAGTGATAGGTATCTTATTAGTGATGTCAGGCCTGCCTCAGGGAATGTGATTATAGCAAATGAAGATAAGGTTAAGATAGAAGGGATACAGACCTTACTTGTTTGATAGGATATCATCTGTCTTATATATACCTCAATTTACATCCAATTTTCTGTCAGTAAGGAATGCTACAATTTATTTGCGTTGTCAAGTAGTCTTCAGACCTGATGAAGTTGAGTTTCAAGAGCTAAAGACAGGACATGTGATTGGAAGAGGACACAACTAGGATGAACTTTATCATCTCCAAAGGACAAAACCATCTCCTTCTATCTGCATGATCAGTACATATACTGGGGTTGATAGCACTATATGGCATGCTAGATTAGGACATCCACATGCTAGAGCTCTGAATTGGATGCTTCCTGGTGTGGTATTTGAGGATGGTGGGTGTGAAGCATGTATCTTAGGGAAGCATTGTAGGACAGTATTTCAAAGGTCTAGCACAATCTATGAGAAGTGTTTTGACCTCGTTCATTCTGACATGTGGACTGCTCCAAGCCTTTCTAGTGAGAATCACAAATACTTTGTGACCTTCATTGATGAGAAGTCTAAGTACACTTAGGATGCACTGATTTAGTCTAAAGACAGACTACTTGAAGCTTTCAAGAATTTTCAGACTCATGTATTCAACCATTTCAATGCCAAACTCAGATCCTTAGGTCATATAATAATGGAGAATACACAAGTCAAGCATTCAAGCATTATCTAACTCAACATGGGAATGTACATCAGACAAGCTGTCCTTATACTCCCCAACAAAAAGGAGTAGCTGAGAGGAAGAATAGGCACCTGATGAAATTGGCAAGGTTAGTGATGTTCCATACTAATGTACCAAAGATATTTCGGAGTGATGTTGTTATGGCTTCTTGTTATCGTATCAACATGATTCCGACAAAGATACTCATTGATCTATCTCCAATTGAGGTACTAAACAGAAAAAGCCATTTTTGGATCATTTGCATGTATTTGGATACCTCTACTTTTTCTTGATACCAGAAGAACAGATGAGCATGTTAGATCCAAAAAGTTCAAGGGCTATGTTCATTGGATACTCTCCAACACAAAAGGGTCATAAGTGCTATGATCCAATGTCAAGAAGGTTTTTAGTATCAAGAGATGTGAAGTTTGTGGAGACTAAGGGATACTATAAGGAGAAGCATTGGGATGACTTGAAATATCTATCTCAAGCATCAGACAAAGCCACCAATCTCCGGATCATATTGAACAGCCTTGGTATTAGCATGCCTCAAAAGAATCAGGAAACAAGGGTGTGTCCTCATGAAGCTGAATCTGGTCCAAAAACTGTGGTTGATGAAGCTGTGGAAGCCATTCATCCTGATCCTGGAAGGGGCAATCAACATGAATCAGATACTGGTACATAAGCTCATGATCAGGATGAAAGGCAACAATAATCAGTATCTCAACCATCTGAGGCAGAATCTCATGAAGATGAACAACCAGAAGAGGTTAAGCCTTTGAGAAGAAGTACAAGATTGAAGAAGGATCCTTCCAATTGGATAAACACAAAATTCTACTTCAATAGTCAGGATGTGGCTCATTCTATACAAGCAGTGTGTTCACTTGTTCACTATCCTCAAGAGAATCAGGTTTTCATAGGCCAACTTGATCAGGAGCACATTCCAAGGTCATATGAACAAGAAATGGAGCATGATGTGTGGAGAAACTCAGTTGGGAATGAAACAAATGCCATGGTTGTCAATGACACTTGGTATGAATCTGAACTACAAAAAAGGAAAAAGGCAGTGACTTGTAAATTGGTTTTTACCATCAAGTACTTGGCAAATGAAAAGTTTGAGATGCACAAGTGAAGGATGGTTGCAAGAGGGTTTACTCAAGACTATGGAGAAGATTATGTGGATGCCTTTGCACCAGTAGCAAAGCTTAACACCATAAGGATCATTCTCTCACTTGCCACAAACTTTGAATGGGAATTATGGCAAATGGATGTGAAGAATGCTTTCCTTCAAGGAGAGTTAGAAGATGAAGTGTATATGCATCCTCCTCCTGGTCTAGAGCATCTTGTCAAACCAAGAAATGTTTTGAGCCTGAAGAAGGTAATCTATGGCTTGAAAGAATCTTCAAGAGCTTGATATCACAAACTGAGCACAACTTTGAGTGGAAGAGGGTCTAGAAAGTCTGAGGCTGATCATACTCTCTACAGTTTCTGGTCCAAGAGGAAATGTGGTCATCTTAGTGTATGTGGATGATATCATTATCACATGAAGTGACAAGGAAGGAATTCAAGCCACCAAAGCCTTCCTAAATCAGTGTTTGACATCAAAGATTTTGGAGAGCTTAAGTACTTCCTTGGGATTGAAGTTTGTAGATCCAAGGAAGGACTCTTCCTGTCTCAAAGGAAGTATGCACGGGATCTGTGGAGTGAGGCAGGAAGCCTTGGAGGAACACCAGGTAAGACTCCACTTGAAGATGGATACAAAATGTTGCCCAAAAGGGAGTTTAAGGATAAGCCATATCAAGATAACAAGAAGTTTAGGAGAATGGTTGGGAAGCTCATCTACATTACCATCACACGGCCAGACATATGTTTTGCTGTGAATCAAATCAGCCAACATATGCAAACTCCCAAGGTACATCACTGGAATATGGTTGAGAGGATCTTAAGGTATTTGAGAGAAACTCCAGACCAAGGTGTATGGATGGGTTGCAATGGAAGCAATGAAGTTGCAGGATATTGTGATGCTCATTGGGCAAGAGATAGGGTTGATAGGAGATCAACTAGTGGGTATTGTACATTCTTTGGAGGAAACTGTAAGCTTTCAGAGAACAAGTGCTTGAGTGATGATGAACAAGAATGGAGATGTTGCGGATGAGACTTAATGAGAATAGAAGAGAGACTGATGAGAGTGATGAGAGATTCGTGAGGGAATAGATAGAGTAAGAGAGTATATGAGAGATTAAGAGACTAAGGAACCAGAGATTAGAGAATAGAGAGTATTAGAGACTAAGAGACTATGAAGAGGAGAAACTCTCAACTTGATTATTCAACTCGACATTACAAGACTATAAATAGATAAATGAGCTAGTCTGGGGTTTTAAAAATATCAGAGTAAGCATGTGGAGTCAAGGGAAGGTTTGAAATGAATGGACCAGGAGCTATACACGCTTGGAGACAGCCTGGCTCGCCAAAGGGAGAACTTGGCCTAGAATCGGCCACCAAGGTCTATGAACCTTTCCAATGATCAGTCCAGGTTCAATCTCCTTTATTTCCAGTCTGGATAAGCCTGAACCTTATCCACAAACGGTAACAGCAAGGAGCATCTCGCAGATGCCTTCCAAGATGCCAATCTGATCCTATCTCCTTCCATCAAGCATCCGAGACCCTTTTTTTTTCCTTTCAAGCTTCTCTATGACTTGGGATGCAAGGTATTCCATGGGAGTGTATGGATTTAGGGTTTGGTCTGTACACTTTTGCCTTATTTTTGCACAGACCCAAAATGTTCCCAAATGGTCAAATATAAAGTTTCCCGGGCCGACTCGTCCGTACGGTCCGTACAGTCCGTACGGCCGTATGGTACGGACCGCTCTATTTTCGCACCTCAACCATTTGCTCCAAAACTGCACCCAAGCCTTCTTCCTTCATAGTAAACCCCTTCTAAAACTTGTTCTAGCTCTGCATAAGCTTCCGGACCTTCCTTAGACCTTGATCAGTCTTTAAGTGGTTTTGCCCAAGCTTTGCACATTTAACCTTTAGTGAGATGGTTTTATCACTTCAGGTTAACACTCCCCCTCAAGCTTGACTCTATAGATCTTGAGTCAAGCTTGGAACCCTGAATTCCCTCCTCATTAAAACCTTACCAAAGAAAACCCTCCTTAGGGATAAAACCTTGGCAAGGAAAAAGAGTAAGTTCCTTCAAGGCCTAGGGATTTGCCATTGAACCTTTGTGCCTTAGAACCAGTTTGGTTGGACACAAAGAAATCTGGATTTTGGCCAAAACTCGTGCAGCCAACAACAAAAGGCTTTCCCACTCATAGAACTTGGGTTGACCTCTTCATAGACCCGGTTTGGGTCTCCCCCTCTCAACTGACTCCAAGGCCACCTTAGAGAAGTTAGGAAACGACCATGATCATCTTCTGTGAGGCTCAAGCAGTGGTAATGGTACGTGATACATTATCCCAAGGTTCATCAGTACTTATCAAGAATATCCTCAAGAATAAGAAACTTAGGCAAGGCTCAAAGTTTAAACAAAAACCAGAGATTCTAGCAACTTAAACAATCTTCTAAATGAAGCAAGATATCAATAATGGTTTCAACTAAGGCTCAAGCATTAGAACTTATTCCATTTAACCATAACAATCAGAACCAATCTATTCAAGCATTTTAAGAACCATTTCGAGATTCAAGAAGAAATGATGAATGACTTGTAATAGATTAAGTTTAAGTTACTTCCCTTTTGTTTGGATGAGGAGTGACTGCTTTGTCATATGACTCCCTCACACTTGGCCGGTTGCAACCTCTTCAAGGAAACACCAACTTGATGGAAGGTTGTGTGGAACCTTCAGCTTCAGTTTTCAATCACCTCACCACATAGGCCGCATTGAACTGAGTTTTCATGGACACACAACCAAGACTACTCTGAACAGCCTCTTTGCATAGACATGCCACTGCCTAGACCCAGTTGGATGATCCTTTGTTGAAGTCCTTGCAAGGCTTGATACTGGACCATGGATCATGTATATTCAGACTCCCCCTCAAACTTAACTCCGAGACTATGGGAGGAGCTATGCTTGTGAGTTGAGTGTATACCGTTCCATGGTCTTAAGGAACCATCAGTCTTCACAAGACTGGATGTCCTAACCCTTGTGAGTATTGGCTCTCTTCCTTATACCAGGAACAAATGGTGTTTGAATCACCTTAAGAGCCCTCACAAGGTAGTCTCTCATTGTATGATATCCCACTCTACACTTCTTGTAGACTTTGGGAATGACACGTCCAAGTGGTATTATACAATGGCATCAACCTCTCATTGCATACTCAATCACACTACACTTCATATAGTTTGTGGACTGACTCGTCCACTTTTGGTATGCAATGGCATTAGACCATTCTCTTGTCACCTTGGTTTGGTTTGTCACTGTATCCTGAGTACATAACATCACCACAACTCAATGCAAGATTAGATCATCCCATTGGGACCAAACCAAGATCACACATCCGGCTTGATCACCAATGCCCCAACAAGCTATTTTCTTGAAACAAGCTAATCACAGGAACAAGATCAAGCAATTTTCAATCTCTAAAGTGCAATGTATGCTTTTAACAATACACTGACACTTTAGGCTTTAATTTCATGCAGCAAAGGATGCAACAACTCAACAATACTATATGGATGCAATAGGTTCAATCCGAGAGCTACAAGGGGCTGTGCACACCAGTTCCAATCAAAACCAATGATGCAAGCAACCTAGACAGCTTCTAAATGATGCAAGACAAACATTGATGGATTAAACAAAGTAATTAGAACCAGTATGCATCTGGATTGAACTTAGACAGAGTGAGACATGCTTATGCAAAACAGATTATCAAAACCATTAAGCAAGAGCTTATACAAACTTCTAAATGCTTCAAGACAGCCATGATGGATAAGCTATGACAAAAGAGATCAGGAACACACAATAATGAAATGAACAAGCCAGGAGATCCTGGGACACAGACACCACTCAAATTCACAACTAAACAAAGACACAAGCTCTTATTAAGGGTTTAGGAGGTTTGCTTACAACCCAAGGAATCTGAGCTGATTCCTTGAACCTCCATGGACACGGCTCATCTGAACTTGGCAGGTTTGAGATGTTGGTTAAGCACCCAACACCTCTCCTTGGTGTGTCCATCCCTCTTGCAGTGTTCGCAATTAAGACCCCTCCTGTCCTCCCTCTTGTAAGCCGCCTTGTTGGACTGAGGATTTGCTTCAGCTGGTGATGCAAGGAGAGGACTCTCCTTTGCTTCAATCAATCCGTGTGAACCTTCCTCTTTTTGGACTTGGGAACACACCTCTTCAAGCGTGGGAAGCTTCTCAGACCTTAGGATATGCTTGATAAGGTCATTGAAGGTAGGACTGAGGGTCAAGAGCAGACTAAACACCTTGTCTTGCTCCCTTCATTCATTCAACACCTCTGGGTCAATAGATTGAGGTCTTAGCATCTCTAGTTCAGACCAAAGAGCTCTGAACTTTCCCAGATTAAACACCTTGTCTTGCTCCCTTCATTCATTCAACACCTCTGGGTCAATAGATTGAGGTCTTAGCATCTCTAGTTCAGACCAAAGAGCTCTGAACTATCCCAGATGAACCGTGAACTCCTCATTTTCTTGGGACATGTTGTTGATGGCTCTCTTGATTTCAAAGACTCAGCTGAGGTTAGAGATGTTACCATAGATCTTGTTTAAGGTTTCCCAAAGCTCTTTAGCACTCTCACAGAATGAGTAGGATTCAAGGATAGATCTTTTCTAAGGAGCTTTGTAGAAAGCTCAAGACCAGGTAGTCATCTTGCTTCCACTTCTCTTCCGAGACAGTAAGACAACTAGTATCACCACTGGATGAACTCTCTTGAGAGGCGACAGCTTTGGAGGAGTTTGGAGCACCTGAGATGCAATGGCTCCATAACTCATTTACACCAAGGGCTGTTTTCACCAGGCGTGACCAGAGAAGGTAGTTGGGACCTTTGAGGATGACCGGAATGACAATGGCTCTAGAGGACTCCATCTTGAGGTCGGATATGAGCTAAACTGTCTTCTTTGTCTTCAAAGGTGAGGCCTTTAGATCCGGATGAACTGGATCTGTAAAGGAGAGAACTTTTGAGCTTGTGACTGAAACGAAAGCTTCACAAGGAGACTGAGCAACCTGGCTCTGATACCATGTAAGATTTCAGAGAATAAGTGCTTGAGTGATGATGAACAAAAATGGAGATGTTGCGGATGAGACTTAATGAGAATGGAAGAGAGACTGATGAGAGTGATGAGAGATTCGTGAGAGAATAGATATAGTAAGAGAGTATATGAGAGATTAAGAGATTAAGGAACCAGAGATTAGAGAATAGAGAGTATTAGAGACTAAGAGACTATGAAGAGGAGGAACTCTCTACTTGATTATTCAACTCGACATTACAAGAGTATAAATAGATAAATGAGCTAGTCTAGGGTTTACAAAATATCAGAGTAAGCTTGTGGAGCCAAGGGAAGGTTTGAAATGAATGGACCAGGAGCTATACACACTTGGAGACAGCCTGGCTTGCCAAAGGGAGAACTTGGCCTAGAATCGGCCACCAAGGTCTATGAACCTCTCCAATGATCAGTCAAGGTTCAGTCTCCTTCCTTTCTAGTATGGATAAGCCTGAACCCTATCCACAAACGGTAACAGCAAGGAGCATCTCGCAGATGCCTTCCAAGATGCCAATCTGATCCTATCTCCTTCCATAAAGCATCCGAGACCCTTTCTTCTCCATTCAAGCTTCTCTATGACTTGGGATGCAAGGTAGTTCATGGGAGTGTACGGATTTAGGGTTTGGTCCGTACACTTTTGCCATATTTTTGCACAAACCCAAAATGTTCCCAAATGGTAGAATATAAAGTTTCCTGGGTCTACTCGTCCATACGGTCCGTACAGTCCATATGGCCAGTATAGTCCGTACGGTCCGTACAGTCTGTACGGCCCGTACAGTCCGTATGGTCGTACGGTACGGACCGCCCTATTTTTTCACCTCAACCATTTACTCCCAAACTGCACCCAAGCCTTCCTTTATAGTAAACCCCTTCTAAACCTTGTTTTAGCTTTGCATAAGCTTTTGGACCCTCCTTAGACCTTGATCAGTCTTTAAGTGGTTTTGCCCAAGCTTTGAACATTTAACCTTTAGTGAGATGGTTTTATCACTTCAGGTTAACAGAAACTTGGTCACTTGGAAGAGCAAGAAGCATAAGGTTGTGTCTTGTTTATGTTCTGAATCAGAATATTGAGGAATGAGGAAAGTTCACCAATGAGCTTGTGTGGATCAAAGGATTGTTTAGAGACTTGGAGATCGAGAAACTACTCCCATGACCATGGATTGTGATAATCAGGCTGCCATCCACATTGTATGTAACTCAATGTTCCATGAGAGGAGTAACCACATTGAAGTAGATTGTCACAAGGTTAGACAAGCTGTGGAGCAGAAAATCATTCTACCTTGCTAAACAAGAATTGAATATCAATAGGCTGACATCTTTACCATGGTAGTAAGCACTAAGGTCTGTGAGTTCATACATCCCAAATTTGGACTCATATATATCTCATGTCTTAGCCATGAAGTGTTCTACTCTCTTTCCTTGGTTTGGTTTATATCCCGCGTGGTTTTTACTAGCTAATGTTTTAATGAGTGAACGCTTCATGGTTTCCAAGATTGACCAGTCTGTATGGTCAAGCTTGAGGGGAAGTGTTGATATGAAGATATGAAATGCAATCAGGAGAAGAAAGATCAAGAGAAGCAGTCTGGATCACCCAAAATAGTGTGGTCTGTACAAGCAGTCCACTCTCAACCTAACTTGGTGTAGAAGGCAAGCAATGGGGTTGGCTTGCTTTATGATTTTGTGTGTTTACTGTTCTGAGGCTCTATGATTATTATGACCTCATGAAAGAGCTGTTGGAACAAGAAAGAGAGTCAAATGTGGGATAAGGAGGAGAGAGGCAAGGGAGCTGTCACTTTCACACTTCTGGCTAAACCATTTTGTTTCCAGTTCACCAGTATTGTTTATTCATTTATGTATTCAAGTTTTATCCCTATTTAAATGATGTAACCAGAACCAAAATGAATTAAGGAAATACATTTCCTCTCTCTCTCTCTTTTCTCCCACGAAATTATCTCTCTCTCTCTCTCTCTATCTTGTTCTAGCTGAGTTAATTTTAGTTCTTCATGATTCTCAACAAAACTCTCTCTTTTTTCACTAAATATCACACATATAAGTCGGTCCAGGACTTGTTCTCTTTCTGATCTTGATCCAACCCTGACCTCCCTAATGTGAAAGGTAAAGTCGTGGTAAGCTTGAAGAGAGACTACCATCCATGTTTAATCAGTTGAGTAAAACCGGCAAGCTTCAGCCTTTTGATTCAGTAATGTTCTGATGAGAACCGAGTGATGTGTGATGGTTAACCTGTCAAGATCAGTTGTCTAAGCCCTTTTATGGTTCATTCTTGGTTGGTTTATGATTTAGTCTGTCTCATAGAGATAGTAGCTGAAATAATATGAAATGTTGGTATTAAAACAAACTGATTTGATCTTGTCTTGAACTGAACCGAGCTGAGTATGTGCTGATCTGATCTGAACCGAGATTTCTATGGTCTGAACTTGTCATATCCTGATCTTGTCTGAGTTTATATGAACTGATTACCCTTATTCTGAACAGAGCTGCAAGGAACTGATTTAAGTTTCTTCTTCATAACTGAACTGTTGGATTTATGATCTTGTGTACCAAACTGCTTTGTTTCAGGTCATTGGTCGAGAGAAGCCTGAAGAATAAACCTGGTTCATCAAGTAGATCTGTGTTCTGTCTTGGTAATAAGTTGATAAGGGACTGATCATTTTCTTAGAACCGTTAGTGAACTGATATAAGTTGATGATCTGAACTGAGTTTAGTTTCTGTTTGAACCGAACTGAATAATCTTGTATCCAAACATCTTGTCTTGGTTCAGCTGGTCGGAGAAGTCTGAAGATCAGTCCGGGTAACCTTGTGGACATTCTGAATCAGGAGTGAAGTGGAGCGTGATTACCTTGAGCTTGTGTCTAGTCTTCCTTAGTCAATCTCATGGTTTCAAAGGTGAGTCTAGATAAATAATTAATGAATTATAAATGAGTATAACATGATCTTGTAATAAATATGGTTGATTGATTAAGTGTTTTATCTTGATTTATATTTAAGTATGAAGTATTTTCCATGTGAAAACACTAAAGAATTAATAAGAAGAATTCATTGAGGTTTCTGAAGCCTTAGTACTTGTTCTAAAGGACTAATATATATGTATATTATTAAGTATATAAATACGAATCATGTGAAGTCTTATCATATTACTCTCCCTAAAGTCCATGCATTACCGTGACTTGGTCCTGCGAATGGAACAAGGTCATGAAGACACGATGATGGGGTATCACCCTTGTGGTCGTGTACTGCATAACGATGCAGTCTCGAATGTACCTAAGGACGTTCGAGGATGATGGTAATGCTAGCTCACTAGGATCAGTTAGCCTTTGTGGTTTACCGGGTCTAGTATGTATATTGTATTGATATATGAGTGTTTGGTGGGTGACATGAAGGTGATGTTTAAGATAGGATTCACATTGATGGAATGATAGCCCATATATATATTAATTATGGAATTTATTTCCAGTGCATACAAATGGAGTTCATTGCTCGGGATATTATTGATATGTGTTGGGGTCTGAGATTAGACTCACTGAGTAAACTAGTTACTCATGACTCATTTGTGAAGCATGTACCCATTAGGTGGGAGACCTTTACTCTAGGACGGGTAGGAACATCATTTGCCAGCGGTAGTTTTATCATCATTACAAAATAGTTTTGATATATCTTATGTATAAAGTTTGTTGACCGAAACATCTGGGTTAATATATATTATTTATGTAAGATGCATTTCAATGAATAAGTACAATTCATAAAAAAAAATTAAAGTACGGGTTCCATATGATTTAGTCCTTGTCCGGACGAACCAACTATTGGGTATTACTCGATCGGGTTGAAAAGCCTCAGGTTGTACCTAATATTATATGTATACTTAGGCGATTGGCCTAAGGTACCTGGATCTATTCCGGGAACTTCGGGTTAATCTTCTATGTACAAATTGTGGCTTCTCGCTTTGGTTTAAGTTAGTAGCGATTGGTTGTGAATGTTCTTGTTTTATTGTTGCACGAACAGTCAAGTCAACTTGTACTTAGACCAAATCGGGGGTGTCACAATCATCCTTTAAAGTTACATGCCTACACTTAAAAGGTTGGGGGACAAATTTTGGGCCCAATAATACATAGCAAAATCCCAAGTGGGTCTGAGATGAAAGACAAAATAAGGACAGAGCAATGAGCTCGACTGGGTTAAAAAAACAGATCTGGAATTCTCGGACATGAGTTAAATGACCAAAGATTGAGACTATTACTGATGTGATCATGGGAAGGATAGGATCAGAGAAAGAAATGGCCGAACTAGATGGACCAGATGTGTCGGAGCAAGATACAAAGAGTGACCTGGACAAGGCACCTGAACTGGACGAGGAGCCTAATCTGGGTCTAACTGAACTATAATCGGATTGCTATCAAGACGGTCATTTTAGTCGACCAATTGGGCCTGAGGAAGAGATTGGTCACATCCAAGATCATCTGGAACAATGATGAAATGGAGAGGGACAAGATTTCCTTTTCTCGCCCAAGAATGGAAATATCGACCAAGAGGAAAATTGAAAGGTCTCCCCGATTTCCATTCTCAAAGGACCAATGACCAGATCACAATTCAAGAATCTAAACAAAACCATTAGTGGTTTATTTCAACCTACTAAAGAAGTAGAATCAAGTCAAGACCCGGATCGATCCCTTTGGTTCAACATTTCCATTTTGTTCGAGATGAACTAGTTTTCCTTTTATTATAAGGTCAATTGTGTTGTTTCCTATTTAGAGGGTCGGCTAGGACTTTTTTTATCTATTTTGAGATTTCTTATATAAACCTATGTACTAGCTAAACTTTTACCTAAGCATTATTCTAATAAAAAGCATATACTATATAATTCTCTCGAGTTCTTGTTCCCTTTGTTCATCTTTGAGCAAGCCACGATCCTAGACCAGCCGCAAATTCAGGAATCTGAAGGATACGTGTGGACCATTTAGGTCATTGGTTAATATGTGGTTTCATAGGCCATTCATAGAGTGGATAGGTCTCATTCATAAGGTATTGGACTAAGAGAAGAAGAATGTTCTTGAAACAGCCTTTGAACAACCTGTACCAGCCAGCAACATCATAATTCAACCAGAACATGAGCCAAAGATGAGCAGGAGAAGCTTGTACCATGACCTTGAGAAATTTGGACGACCAGCTTACCATATGGACAAGCAATCAGGAGTAAATGGTCTACAATGGAATATGCAATGGAAGGTAATGCATGAGAGCTTGGTTTGGAGCAGGAAGCAAGCTACATACGACCATAAGCACCTTAAGAATATAATGAAGACATCAGAAGGAACTTGGGCCGGGTTCAGTTGGGTGTTGGTCGAGCAAGGCCCATATCAGCCCTTGAGAAGAAAGGAAATACCACCTTGGGCTTTACTTGGTCGATTTATTTAGTTTATGTTTTATGGATTTATAGTTAAGTGTAAACCTATTAAGTTGTGGCTTAGTGTTTTATAAACCAGTTAGGAATAACTTTTGGGTCTCTTAAACTAATTAGAAAAACATTTTGGTTTTCCTTTAGATTACAATTAAGATTTTCTAGTTAGGGTTTTCTGGTTTTTCTATATAAGCCAAAGCTGAGCACATAATGTAATCACGCAATCTTTTAATGAAAACCATCAAGATTTTGGCTTACTATCGTCTCGCAGACACTTTTATCTTGTCCATTCACGTGGTCATAACCTTCTTAATCAACAAAGTAGGAGACCCTTCTGTTTACGTGATATTCATCAAGCATCAGTAAACGAGGTTACACTTGTAAGATAGCCAAAGCAAAACAACCCAAGGTAGTACACAACCTTAGTGTGAAGATCATACACCATCTAGGAGCCCTAAAGCTCAATATTACATTCCTAATCATCCTTCAAGTGATTCATGGGAAATACAGCATATCCAAGGTCGTATCATGTGGTATCAGAGCCACTTGAAAACGAAGAAACGAAACTTATTTTAGTTTAGAAAATTTTATGAAACAATGACATTTAAACTAAAAAAGAGGGAGTATTAATCATAAACTTTTCGTTATTTGTAAAATTTATGGAGAATTCATTGTTAGAGTGGTAAACAATATTTCAGAAATTTTGTTCAATCCTCCTGTCATTGAAGCGCTTAATGCAAAACATAAGTTATTTATGCACTAAAAAATGTCATTAATGTCATAATTGCTTAATTCCTACTATACCCATACTAATACATGTTTCTTTTACTTTATAGGATACTTTTGAATCCTGTTTTTCAATGCAATAAGAATGCTTACAACCGGGATATTTAGTTCAATGTCGATATATTAGTTTCTGTTAATTTTGTTGAATATGTTACTATGATCCCAATAGAACACTTTATATTTTTGTATGCTTTGTGAGTATATTAATTAATTAAAGAAGATACGTAATCCTTAGTAACATAATGATGCAATATTATTGAAACATGTAGAGTAGTCCATGTCTTACCCGTTTATCTCCTGTCTTTTTAAATTTCTTATACCTAATACACAAATGCATTTGAAACTGATATGTTATATATATTCTCTCAATATTGGTGGGAAAACATATGCATAAATATTCTAGCATATACTGCGCATCTTTGACGTTATTCATATATAACAAACTATATTATAATGCAATATTGGTTGGTATGTGTCTTTTCATTTCATCTTTCACTATTAAGTTTTGTATTGTAGTCGTTAAAGTATATTCAAAGAATATGTTCCTGTTTCTGTTAAAATCAATATATTTTGCAAAGTAGAAAGAATTCTTAATGAAAGATTTGATATTCCGCAAGCTAATGATATCAAAGCTATTTATACCAATATATTTGCTTATATAAATTGTCATTTTCCTTTTCAAGCCTTAATTTATAATGACAGATTTTAAATCCTATCAATACCTTTATAGTTTTAATGATATATATTAGATTTTGTTACCTAATCATATTTATCGTCAAAAGACAGTTAAATAATATACTTGATACCCTTATAGATACATTATGTATTCTCTATATAAATACAAAATTAACAAAAATATATACCAATAGACTAGAGCCCCTCTCTTAGAATACACGAAACATTAAAGATCTTCAAGGACTAGGTGTTCTTTCTTAGCACATATGTATCAAATTTACCTTACTAATTATTCTTGAATATTGTACATATTTGCTTAAAATTAGTATAAAATTCTTATATTTGATGAATATTATACTTTAGTTATAGGGTCCAATACAGCCAAGAAGTTGGTGTTCCATTTCATCTTTCTCATTCACCGATTGAGTTTGGTAGTTCTGACCTATCACAATTGTATGTTTCCAAACTGAAATTCCTGGCATGGATGAAGTGTAATACTATATATCCATATGCACAACGTTATCTGTATGCAGAATTTCCTTATGTGTTTGTCTGGAATAAGAAGAAACGAGATTGGAAACTTTAACATAGGACTTCAACACATGCAGCTGTCATTTCTAACTGTCCAGATGTTCCTCGGGAACTTTACTAATTACGTGAAATATTGCAAGTCATAAGAGGTCCATGCTCTTACAGTAACTTATGACTATTAAAGATTTTGTTAATCGTACCTTTAAATATGTTTACATGGCATTCGTGTTTGATAACAACCAGTAGTCGAACTTTTTATATATTGTTCTTCTATTTAATTATTTTCCTTTATTTTTTAAATTCATTATAATTAATAGAATTAAATGGTTGGGTGACAGCTTTTAGTCATGATTAAGAGTTGTATTGTGTTATATTTATCAACCATTTTAATTTATTAGATATCAAGATTCGTCAATCCCTATATACCACCTGAAAAGCTACGCGTCATCAACTTTGCGTAAAACTTTTATATGATGTTATCGAGATTACTTGATAACATCAATTTCCAAGAATTTCTGACATTTGTTTCTTCTCATCCATAAACTATAGACTTTATCAAAATACTACATTTGAAAACCAAAATAGTTTTTTAGTTTAATAACAATATATATTAAGTTATTTACACCGAGGGAAAGGTATTCCCAAATATAATTAAATATTTTGATTTGTTTTCTACTTGTGAGTGTACTTTTCTCTTAATCAACATAACATCATATACATCTTTGTCCACGCTGAACCCAGCTCAAGAAAATACCCAATGTATTCAAGTTAAGCTATTGCAAAGATGGGAAATTAAATTACCACCTCCTGGATTGTACAACTTGAAATTATTTTTTGTTGATTTTAAGGTTAATTTTAACTTACTTTTTTGGAACTTTCTTATATATTGTTATTTCGTTATAATAATTTGGTAGCATCTACAAATGTATGTATTTTATTGTTGTACCATATCTTTTTAGGGGTAGAAAATCCAAGCAACTTATTCCTCATGAATATATCATATAGTTTGTCCAAGACTTTGAGAAAACAACTGGTATTCTATCAATGATTTTGAGATAAAACAAATGTTGGTAGACCGAGGAGAGACACTAAACTCTTTAAACTCAAATTCACTATATCAACCATTGTTAAGCCCATTGCTTTGCTGATATTATCCATAGGAGGCTTAACTTCAAAACTTCTGTTACATTATTCTAAACGTTCTAATGGTTTTTTTTGTTAATGAAATATTTTTTAGATGTTATTGGCCTAAGAATTAGTTGTACACCACTGAAATTCCTTCCTAATGACCAAACTAACAAAAAGGATCTTTCACTTCTGAGTTTCTCTATTGAGGATGATAAGTATATTCATTGTTACTCTACAGATCTACATATATATACTATATATATATATATATATATATATATATATATATATATATATAATATTTAACCATAATAGGTTTGTTATACATAGCGAACGTAGAATCGAATGTCAGTAAGTAGGTGACGTTGCCATTTAGTTTGAGCGACGAAGAATTCGTGTTAAACGATCGAGATAATCTGAAATATGTTTGTTATATTTTTGGCATATTAATCATTTCCGAGATGGTATTATATTGTTTGCATTTAATTAAAATATTATATATTACCCTCATTAATCTTTAGTATTCGATTTATCTCCAACTTTAGTAATTCTTACATGTTTCGATGAATACAACCAAGTATTTTGGAATCTTGATTTGCATGAAGTTAATGACCTGCGATAAGGTATATAATATACTAATTATTTTGGTGTTTTAGTATCAAACTTTTATACTAAGATGGTACTGACAAATTTATAAGCTGGTTCTTCTTCGATAATGAATCGGACTAAGACTCATCAGACTGGACTGATGGTGGTATGTGTTACTAAAATGAGATCAATATTATGTTTAAACTCTTTATTTAAGGTTATGTTAAACAATTAAAGTTATTTTTTGTAATTTAATTATAATTTGATTCTATAATTTCATTATACTAAACATGCATGAATTATTTAACATAAATTTGGTTCATTTAACATCATGCTCAGAGTGAATATCGTCATCCTTTCCTACCTTGATTTAAAGTTATAGTGTGGATACTGATCCT
>CAJHQP010000488.1:0-186680 GCA_905132765.1 Moricandia arvensis
GACACAATTAGGTTTTAATTTGCACTATACTACATCAATATAATAATTTCTTATCTAGACCTAAAGCTTCTACTAAGAGCCAACAAGTAAACTAACTAAGATCTTCCAATGTTTTAGCTAAAAACCTTCTTCTTTGTTGATGATATAGGAAGGCAATGTTTTTTGCAGTTGGGTCCAACTATCTCGGCCCTCAAACCAATTTAAATATTTGGAATCCACCAGGAGTTCTAGCTCTAATGTATTACTCCATCCGTTTTATTTAAAGGTATAAAGTGGTGAGCGGGTTCCTTAGCAATAAAATCACATTTTTTCTAGCTCTAATGCTCTATCTTGGACCGTGTTTCCAGGATCCGCAAAGCAAGAATTGGTGGCTGTCGAGCCACAACGTCGTGCTTGGATACTGGCCAAGTGCAATCTTTCAAACACCTACCACACAGGCGCCACCACAGTGCAGTGGGGTGGAGAAGTCTATAGTCCAACGTAAAGAAAAAGCCCACACACTAAAACTCCAATGGGAAGTGGAGAGTCGCCAACTCAGCTATGGGGCAAGGCTTGTTTCCACACTTACATAGATCAAGGACGCTTCCATGCAACTCAAGTATCCCATGCCCTTTGCCGAGTTCTCGGATGAGAACCAGTGTTACACTAGGATACTCCACAAGGAAACAAACGTGTCGGAGCCGTATTTATACTTTGGAGGGTCTGGTCAGAGTACTCTCTGTCGTTGACCTCGGTCTTCTGTTTCATAGTTTGCTGTCTAGAGAGAAAGAACAAAAAAAAGTTGTTATATTAAGTTTATGAAAAACTTAAAATTATGAACAAACACCGAAGACGACTTCAAAATTGCAAAGCAAAAATCCACACAAATGAGAAGACTAATCGTTGATGATGAACTAACCTTAGTTAGATTTTTCAAAAAAGACTAACCTTAGATAGACCAAATGGCGAATTTAAATGTCGGAATAAAATATCACAAAACACACAAATATGCAAAGAATAAAAGTAGTAATCATTTAAAGGTATAAAGTGATTTCAAACTTGTGGTAAATTAGAATGTTCTCAATAAATAAAAAAAATTAAAACCCATTTTGGATTTGATAGTTTTTATTTTTTTTTAAGTTTTCTACCCATTATCCCTATTTGTTTGGAAAATCAAATAACAGAGAGAAAATATGCAAAAATGACAGACGTATATAAACAATATTTCTGAAAATCATTTACAGATCTAAAAAAATTTCTAATCAATGCATTATCATGAATTTTAAATTCGAGCTACTTATTGTCTTAAAAATTTTAAAACTAAAAATAAAGTTTTTGAAAATTTGAAATAAATTCAAAATTTAGTCGGAAGTATGTAATTACATGTAAAAAAATCCTCTAAGGCTGGTAATTATGATAATGATACAAGTATCAGCCCAAAATAAAGATTAATTGGGAGAGATAGATGTTTTTTGTAAATAACAAATAACATAAATAAACAAAACTATGGGCGTTATTACATTGTTTTGTTTTTGGCGAAAGCAAATCAAAAAGGAAAGCAAATCCTAACCCGTCTTCCTCACTCTCTCCTCAAAATCGAAGGCAAAACCGGTCTGAAATGGTTAACCGGACTCAGCAGAACCTCTTCCTCATCGGATCTCCGGACGAGATCGACAAAATCAAACGAGCCGAAACATCCCAACAAGGTCTTCTTCTTCTTTTTATTTTGTCTTAAAATTCCTTAAAAAATCTCATCCACAGTGAAAATTGATTTTGAGTATTTGCAATCATGACGTAGGCCGGAGCTATTGCCGGAGCTAAAGCAGCCGCCGTTGCCGCCGTGGCTAGTGCGATTCCAACGGTAATCTATTTTCTCATCTCGCTTCTCAGATCGTTATAGTTGAAAGTGTCTCTCTCTAATGATTCTAATTAGTTTATAGATTGTTAACTTTAATCTTATGTTATGCATTGGTGATTTAGATTCATAAAGTTACATACTTTATATATGAAACTGAAACATAAATTGTTTACTGTGATCTTTTTTCCTCATCTCGCTTCTCAGATAGTTATATGAATGATTATAACTGAAAATGCGTTTCCCTCTAGTGACTCTAATAGATTGTTTACTATAATCTTTATGTTATGTTATGTTCTTTATAATGTTTATATGAGTAATTGAGACATAAAGGCTTGGCCTTTGTTAAACAGTTAGCTGCGGTTCGTGTGTTCCCATGGGCTAAGGCTAACCTGAACTACACTGCTCAGGCACTCATTGTATCTTCAGGTTAGCTCTCTCTCTCATTACTCTTCCAAGTATATAAAGACACAACCTTGAATATGAACAAGTAGCTGTCTTTTCGAAACATTGTGTTGCTGACTGATGAAAGTTTTGATCTTTGTGAAATTTGGTGATGATTTGGGAACAGCATCCATTGCTGCGTTCTTTATAACTGCGGATAAAACTATTCTACAAGGTGCAAGGAGGAACACTGAGGCTCAGTTGAAGAAAGCTCAGCAAGAATCTAAGTAAAACTCAGTCAGTGACATGCATGTTTCTGCTTCTTTGTATGCATTTTGGTTTGATTCAGAATAAAGAGATATAACAAGTTTATAAAGACCATTTTCATTCACTTATTCTCAGAATAAAGACTTATCTTGTGTTTAGTTAATATTCTCTTGTTCCACTATGTTTTAGGAAAAAAATATTTGTTTTAAAAATATTAAACGTTTAATTGTACATATGCAGAATTAGTAAATTTTAATAAGATTAATTGAGTTTATTGAGTTACTATTGATTGTAAATTATTAGAAATTGATGAATGCAAAAAGAAAACCTAAAAGGTTTGGATAATATAAAACATGAGTACCAAAAAAAAAACCTAAAAGGTTTCTAAATACATTTGTACACATTCTTTCAAAAAAGTAGCAACCTTGTGATTATTGATTACACAAAACCTATTCTTCATCTTTTAGCTTGTCCTCACCTGATAAACTAACAGAGTAGTGGTGCCTCATGTTGTACACACACTATCTCCAAAGAGCAGCAACCTCAAAGTTGTGATTATTGATTATACAAAACCTAGTTCTTCATCTTCTACCCTTTTACTTGTCCTCCTACCTGATAAACTAACGAGTAGAGGCGCCTCATGTGCCTCTGTTGCAGTCTTTTTTGTCTCCCCATGTCCTTGTTGGCGAAGCATATACAAGACCTCCTTCATGGTAGGTCTGTTACCAGGCAGTGTGTTAGTACACATTAGACCTAGCTTGAACACTGTTGTCATCTCCTCTTTGTTGGAACCTTCCATGATGTCTTCATCGAAAGCCTCTTCGGTTGGTTTACCAGATTGGTAATGTCTCCATGACCAATCTGCCAAGTTTGTATGTTCGTCTCCGTTGTTTCCTGCTCTTCCAGTCACCAGCTCTAGCAAAACTACACCAAAGCTGTACACATCGATCTTTTCATCCACCTTTGATGTGTATGCGTATTCTGCAACATAAAATGTTAGAGATCACACAATGACATAAACAAGAGGTCTAGTCCCCCGCCTAAGCAGTAAATATACTATAAACGAAACGATTTTTTCTAGACCGATTTTTAGTCTTTCAAAAATTGATCCAATCCGCTTACCTAATCAATAAACCCTTATAACTCATCTAATTACCATCTAACGATTTCTTGAACATTGATTTAAAGAACTTTTTTACGGGTTTTACCTGGAGCAATGTAACCGAAGGATCCGGCAACAGCTGACATGGTATGAGGCTCTTGGTTCTGCTTAACCAACAGTTTAGCCAACCCAAAATCCGCAATCTTGGCATTGAAAACATAATCAAGCAAGATGTTGCTCGACTTGACATCTCTGTGTATGATCGCAGGGGTACAATCATGATGCATATAGCAAAGCCCTTGAGCTGCTCCCACCGCAATATTCAACCTCTGTGGCCAGTTCAAACTATTATCCTCTACAGTACCCCTCTTCTTCTTGCCATGTAGCCATTGATCCAAGCTCCGTTTCTCCAGATACTCATACACCAGAAGCTTTGAATCCTCTCTCGATATACAACAAAGTAGTTTCACTATATTCGCGTGCCTGATTGTTCCAAGAATCTCAACTTCAGCTAAGAACTCCTTCTCTAGGCGCTTGTCAAGTTTCTTCTTGTTCCATATCTTCTTCACTGCAACATATTCTCCCGAGCCTTCGATAAAGATCTTGTAGATTTTTCCCGACCCGCCACTCCCGATCACATTGTGTTCCATCAGGTTCGACACGATGTCGGAATCTACAAAATCTACTCTGTGAAAAGAAGTTAGCTTCCACGTCTCTAAGCCTTTCCTTCTTCTTCGTTTCCTTGTGAAGTCTCTAACCACAAAGAACGTTCCAAGGAGAGTGATGACAAGGAGGAGAATTGCGATTACTAGAACCATTGCAAAGATATTCCCCGGCAACCCTTTTGATCTCTGCATCACTTTCCGACAATCCGGTAAGTTAAGAACCGGCTTGTCCGCACAGAGATTAGTGTTGTTAAAGAAACTTCTCTCGTATGCAAGATTATCATACTGGTCGGGGACTTCTCCGGTGAGCCTGTTCGACGAAAGATTAAGCGTCGTGAGCTTCAGATTCCCGATCTCCGGCGGGATCACGCCGGAGAATCCGTTCTCCGACAGATCAAGATTTAGCAAATGCAGCAACGATCCTAAACCACTCGGAATCTTCCCGGAAAGTTTGTTCTTTGAGAGGTTCATCGTCGTCAACGACTTCCACGAGATGATCTCGTTAGGTAACTCACCGGAGAGATTGTTATCATCGAGGAAGATTGATATGAGATTCGAAAGAGATGTTATTTCCGTCGGAATCTCACCGAAGAAGCCATTGTTTCCGGCTTTGAACTCTGCTAGAGAAGACCAAGAACCGATTGTTCTCGGAATCTCACCTGAAAACTCGTTGTTATCTATCTCAACCCTCGAAAGGTTCCACGCGACTCTCTCCGGTAACTTTCCCGTGAAGGAGTTGTTACTTATCTGTACACTGTACATATGTGGAAGACTCCAGATCCGGCGGGGAAACTCGCCGGAGAAGTTATTGTTCTGTAGCTGGACCGTGGACGAGGGTGTTACAGTCTCCGAGAGAATCTGGGATTGTTCCGGTGAGTTTGTTTGAGTATACAACCACGCCGAGAAGACGACCTCCGTTACAGAGATTCTCCGGTAATTTCCCGGTTAACTGGTTTTCTGATACTTCGAAACTCTCGAGATTTGAATTGAACCCGATGTCAACCGGTATTGCTCCGGTTAACTTGTTGGTGAAGAGTTTCAGATCCTTTAATCTCGGTAATTTTCCGATAACCGAAGGGATTACTCCGGTTAACTGGTTATTAAACAGGTTTAGATACTCTAGTTTCTTCAGGTTACCGATTGATTCCGGCATCGAACCGGTTAAGTTGTTAGCGGAGAGATCAAGCGCTACGAGGTTTATCGCCGTAATAGACTTCGGGATCTCTCCGGTTAAGTCATTTGCGAAGAGAAGGAGATCCGTTAGATTCTTCAAACCGAATAACCCTTCCGGGACCCGACCCGTTAGTTTGTTAACAGATAAGTCCACGTGTTCCAGATCCGTCATGTTCCCAAAATCAACGGCCGAGATCTCCCCGATCAAATTCATCTCCTCCATCCACAAGTACCTCAGCTTCTTCAACCTCCCGAACTCCGCCGGGACCCTCGCCGGCAAAAGCTTATCGTTATACGCCATACGAAGCTCTTCTAGCTCGGATAAGTCTCCGATCTGCGGCGGAAACGTACCGTCGTACTCGCTCTGGTAGAGATTCAACACCTTGAGCTTCGAGAGGCGTCCGATCGTCTCCGGGATATCGCCGGAGAATCCTGTAGCTCCGAGGTCGAGATACTCGAGGTGCGGCGAGAGGCGGTGGATATCAGCTGGAAGCGTGCCGTTGAAGTTGTTTTGGGATAGATCGAGGTAACGAAGCTTCGTGCAGTTGAAGAGAGTCGTCGGAAACTCGCCGGGGAAGTAGTTATACGAGAGGTCGAGGACTTCGAGGTTTGGGAAGTCGCAGATGCTCGTCGGAACGGTTACGGTGAAGTTCTGGTTGTTGAAGTTTATTCCGGTGATTTTTCCGGCGACGCAGGTGATTTTTCGGCCATTGGCAGGGGGAAGATGTGGCGTTCCAGAGGCGGAGAGACGGTGGGTGGCCGAGGAGGCGTTTGAGGTTAAGAAGCGTTGACCGGTCGTCGAGCTGGGAAATTACGGTAAAGGGTATTGAGGTGAGGAAGAAGAGGAAGGGTAAAAGCGTCATTGTGATTTGGTTGTTAAGTTTGTTTTTTTGCCGAGAAGTTTCGCTGAACCAGCCAAGGTTGACTGCTAAATGGGAAACAAGTTCGAAGAAGCTGAAGTTTTATAGTAACATTGTGTGTGCGTCTAGGTGATTTGGATTTTGGGTGAAGTGACCCATGTGATGTGATGTTCTAATATAAAGGCATATTTATTGGGAGTCTCTTAACAGGAATTCTTAACTTTTTTTAAGAACTGTTTCTTAACTTTTAACTAAGAAAACTTAAGAGACGTCTTTTAAATAAGAGACTTAAGAGCCGTCTCTTAACCAAAAAAATTTTTTTGAAAAAAAAAAAATTAAAAAACGAGTCAATTTAAGTTAAGAATTCCAACTTAAGAGACCGTGGATAAACATCGCCTTAAAAAAAAGAGATTTGAATTTTGGGTATTAGTTACTTCACTTGCTCTTTTTTTTTTATTAATTCGTTTGTAGGTAAACGTCTAGATTTATTTTGTATATGTATGACCAAATGAATACAGTATTGTATTTTTGTATCTCATTTTTTGGTTAACAAGTGTTTTGTTCAGAAAATGTTGAGTATGGTTGTATATTTAGAGGAACAAAATTGGTGAATTATGTATTTAATTTAATTAGAGTTTGATCAGCACAACTGTATAAAAAAAATTACTGTATTCATTTTATAATTGATTATTTTATTTAATTGTTTGTAAGTTATGCTGGTTGTGTAATTTGGTTGAGTATGGTTGTATATTTAGAGGAACAAAATTGGTGAATTATGTATTTAATTTAATTAGAGTTTGATCAGCACAACTGTATAAAAAAATTACTGTATTCATTTTATAATTGATTATTTTATTTAATTGTTTGTAAGTTATGCTGGTTGTGTAATTTGGGTTTGAACCATGAAACAATTTTATTTATAGGGTACATAAATCACTTTTTTGTTTGTTTGAAAGGGTACATAAATCACTTGTAATTTAATAATTTTATACAAAACACATCATTTTAGTATATTTTTTGGGGTCATTTCAATTATTGATTGGGTATGTTTGTTTATCTATATTTGTAAATATACGTATTTCATAAGTTAGATAGAATATGTTATATTTTTTCTAACCTAGACATTTTATTATAAATGGAACACTGTAAGGACACACATATGAGTAAATGGGAATTAAAATGGAATATGTCGTATATTATGCGTTAAATGTTATAGTCTGGTTTTAATGGATAAAAGTAGCTTATTGTAAGTTTTTTTTAGGTTTTATTATTAGGAAATATGGTAGTTTAACTTGTTTTATTCTATTAACTCCATTAGTTGTTATAATTTACACCATTGTTTCTAAGTTTAAATTTCTGCTGGAGAAATAATTTATTTTACAAATATATCAAAAGATGTGTTCTAGACTAATAATACTCTTTTTTTTTTTGGCCAATGACTAATAGAAGTCTAAGACACTAAATTTACTTGTTAAAAGAAAACGAATTGTCGAATTCAAGAATAAGTCGACAAAGGATAAAAAGAAAGGATGGAGACGAGCGGCGAAATTAGGGTTTTGAACTCGGGAGACAAGGACGCAACTATGATGGACGTCGGGGAGAGATCGAGACCACCGGGAGACCCGCCGGACATGGCGATTACATGGGCATCGAAGGTGGCGCGTATGAGGGAAGGAGGTATGCCGGTTCCAGAGGCTTTGATTGATGAGACTTTTGTGTCGAGTAGACTCAGAGTAGATTTCCCGGATGGAGACGATGGAGAACCATCGATCACGATTGAGAAAGAGGTCTTGGAGGCAATGAACGGGATGTGGAAACAGTGTATGATTGTTAGGGTTTTGGGAAGGTATGTCCCAATAACAGCTTTGAATAATAAGCTAAGGGAACTATGGAACCCGAAGGGAGCGATGTATGTGATGGATCTACCTAGACAGTTCTTCATGGTTCAATTCGAAAAGGAGGATGAATATTTGGAGGCCTTAACGGGAGGACCATGGAGAGCCTTTGGGAGCTACCTTATGGTGAGAGCATGGTCACCGAAATTTGATCCGTTAAGAGATGATATCACCACAACACCGGTTTGGATTAGATTAACAAACATTCCAGTGAACTTCTATCATCAAGCAATTCTCATGGGGATCGCTAAAGGGTTGGGCAGACCGATCCGAGTGGATCAGACGACTTTAAGATTTGAAAGGGCTCGTTACGCGAGAATCTGTGTGGAGGTTAATTTAGCAAAGCCGTTAAAAGGGACAATGTTAATTAATGGTGAGAGATACTTTGTGGCGTACGAAGGATTATCAGAAATCTGCTCGAAGTGTGGGATATATGGACACTTGGTTCATAGATGCCCAAAAGCTCTTGCAGAGAGAGCGGCGATGCTAGCATTGCAGAAAGAAGTGCCAGGAATGGTGGAGACATCATCCAAGCAAGGACAATCAGAACACGAGGAAAGCTTTATCCCGGCAAGGGGATTGAGAAGAGGAGCTACCCATGTAACTCAACCAGTGACTTACATGGCAGGGAAATCAAGTGAGGTAATCGATAGAAGTGGCCGCGGACCCCGAATTGACAAGGGAGCCGAGAAAATTGTATTATCCAATAAATATGGGAGTCTTGATGAGGATGTGAACAGAGGGGGTCGAGTGAGGAAATGAGTCCTGGTGAGGAGGATAAGGAGAATCAGGAGGTAAACATTCAAAGTACTAAAGGGAAGGGAATTTTCAAAGTGAAGGAACCTTTAGTTTTTGGTGGTAAGGGGAACTCAAACTGGATTGGAGGAAGCAAAGAACGAGGGAATGGGAATAAAAAAACAATGGAGGGAGTAAGAGGAAAATCGAAAAGGCTAACTAATAGGCCGGTTAGAGGACTGGTGTTTGGGCCAACTAAGGGAGAAAACACTTTATCGGTATCGGCCAAAAGACTGCGAGTGGAGGATGGGGACGCAGGGCGACCTGGTGGAGTCTTCAGAGAGAGTGTGGGGGTCAGATATCTGCCTCAGTCGCTTCAGCTACATGATGAACCTTTGGAGAAACCCATGGAGATCATTAGGAGTGTGACAGAGAAGCAAATGGTGGATGTACAGCCGGAGTCTCAGGCGGAGGAGGTAGTGGCATCTCTAGCATAACAGGGTACCCCGGGAATTCAATTAGAAATTGTGATAATTGTGATGATGAATTGCTTATTTTGGAATTGCCGGGGGGCAAATAAACCTAACTTCCGGAGAGCTATTAGGTATATCTTGAAGAAACATCAAACTGATTTTCTTGCTTTGTTTGAAACTCATGCGGGTGGGAACAAAGCACTGAAGATTTGTCAGAACCTGGGGTTTGATAGCTCCTTCTGTGTAGATGCTGTTGGTCAGAGCGGTGGAATTTGGATCTTGTGGCGTGATCAAGTGGGAGCGGTTACGGTGTTGGAATCCTCAGATCAGTTTGTTCATGTGAGGGTGGTGTTTGGGACAGAGACGATGCATATCATAGCGGTCTATGCAGCTCCTACGGTTAGCCGAAGAAGTAGCCTTTGGGGACAGTTAAAACGGGTATTAGAAGCTATTAATGAACCGGTGATGGTGGGTGGTGATTTTAATACCATTCTACGGTTGGATGAGCGAACTGGAGGCAATGGTAGACTTTCACCAGACTCTCTGGCGTTTGGAGATTGGATTAATGACTTAGCCTTGGTGGATATGGGTTTCAAAGGGAATACATTTACATGGAGAAGAGGTAAGGAAACAAGGAACTTTATGGCGAAGCGGCTAGACATGATTTTATGCAGTGCGCAGACTCGAGTGAGATGGCAAGAAGCAGTGGTAGCGCATCTTCCCTTTCTAGCTTCCGATCATACGCCTCTATACTTACAATTGGAACCGGAGCAGAGAGGTAACCCAAGAAGAAGACCGTTTAGATTTGAGGCGGCGTGGCTCAAACATGATGGATTCAAGGAGTTACTATCATCATCTTGGAATACGGAGATGAGTACTCCAGAGGCATTGGTGGCTTTACAAGTGAAACTTAAGAAGTGGAATAAAGAGATATTTGGAGATGTGATTAGACGAAAGGAAAAATTGCTGAGTGATATTAAAGAAGTCTAGGAGGAGTTGGATAGAACCCCATCGGATGATTTATTAGCAAAGGATGAGACACTGCAAAAAGAACTTGATGTTGTGATGGAACAGGAAGAGGTATTTTGGTATCAGAAATCACGAGAGAAATGGATAGTGCTTGGGGATCGTAACACCAACTACTATCATACGACAACGATTGTGAGAAGGAAGAAGGAACCGGATAGAGATGCTGAAAGATGAGAATGGCCACTGGATTGACCAGCCAGAACAGCTGGAGAAACTAGCATTGAGCTACTATAAGAGACTATATTCTACTGGAGACATATCCCTCGACACAGAGAAGCTACCTCAGGTGGGGTTTACGGAATTCACAGGTGAGGAACTAGAGAGTTTAAACAAGGCTTTCTCTGCGGTGGACATGGAGGCTTCGGTCAGATCAATGGGTCGTTTTAAAGCTCCAGGACCAGATGGTTATCAGCCTATCTTCTACCAGGAATCATGGGATGTTGTAGGTGAATCAGTAACGCGTTGTGGACTCAAATTCTTTGAAACCGGAGCCCTTCAAGAGGGCATGAATGACGCGATGGTAGTTCTTATACCGAAAGTCCTTCAACCTGAAAGAATTATGCAGTTTCGGCCTATCAGTTTATGTAATGTCTTGTTTAAGACTATAACCGAGGCGATGGTGATGAGATTAAAAACACTAATGCCAAAACTAATAGGTTCAGCGCAAGCAAGCTTCATCCCGGGAAGATTGAGTACTGATAATATTGTTGTAGTCCAAGAAGCAGTTCACTCTATGAGGAGAAAGAAAGGGAGGAAGGGTTGGATGCTTCTTAAGCTGGATCTTGAGAAAGCTTATGATCGTATACGGTGGGATTTCTTACAAGACACTCTCATTGCAGCGAAGTTACCATAGGTATGGATAAAGTGGATCTTGGAATGTGTTATTAATCCAGGCATGAGTCTACTATGGAATGGGGAACGAACCGAAACGTTTACAACTCAGCGGGGCCTGAGACATGGAGATCCCCTGTCTCCCTACCTCTTTGTATTATGCATGGAAAGACTTTGCCACCAGATTGAACTCTCGGTCGCGAATAAGGAATGGAAACCTATCACCTTGTCTAGAGGCGGCCCGGCGCTATCACATATTTGCTTTGCAGATGATTTGATCTTGTTTGGCAGAGGCTTCAGTATCACAAATCAGAGTTATACGAAAGGTATTGGAGAGGTTCTGTGGAGCATCGGGACAAAAAGTCAGCTTGGAGAAGTCTCTCATCTATTTTTCTGAGAATGTTCATCGAGACTTAGTCAATATGATCAGTGACGAAAGCGGTATCAAGAGTACAAAGGATTTGGGGAAGTACTTGGGCATGCCGGTGTTGCAGAAGAGAATCAACAAGGAAACATTTGGAGCAGTCATTGAAAGAGTTTCGTCTAAACTTGCGGGTTGGAAGAGGAGGTTCTTGAGTCTAGCAGGAAGGATTACTCTTACCAAATTTGTTATCTCATCGATCCCGGTTCATACCATGAGTTCGATAGTTCTACCTATGTCAACGCTGAACGAGTTGGACAAGATTGCTAGATCATTTGTTTGGGGTAGCAGTGAGGGAAACCGCAAACAACACTTGTTGGCTTGGGAGAAAATTTGTAACCCTAAAAGAGAAGGAGGACTTGGTATTAGATCGGCAAAAGAAATGAACATTTCCCTCTTGTCTAAGCTTGGCTGGAGGTTGTTGAATACACATGATGGACTATGGGTACAAATCTTGCGCAAGAAGTTTCAGGTCGGGGAGTTACATGAAGCATCATGGTTGGTGTCTCAGGGGAAGTGGTCGCCGACGTGGAGGAGTATAGTGCTAGGAATTCGAGCAGTTGTGATTCCTGGTACTTGTTGGATCATGGGGGACGGTCGACGAGTACGATTTTGGAAAGATAATTGGCTGATGCAGGAACCTTTACAGGGTTTGAGCTTGGTGGTGATTCCGGAGGTGCTATTGGATGTAACGGCTCGTGATTTATGGCAGAGTGGGGGCGGTTGGTTACTACAACAAATTGAACCGTATATCTCCACAGAAACCCGATTACGTCTAGCTTCAGTGGTAGTAGATGATGTCACCGGGGCCAGAGATAGATTGTCGTGGGGAGGTAGTAAAGATGGACGCTTCTCAGTGAAATCAGCGTACGCATTACTCACAAAGGACGAGACTTTGAGACCAGATATGGAGGCTTTTTATACTCGGATTTGGCGTGTTATAGCACCAGAACGAGTTAGAGTCTTTTATGGTTGGTCTCTCATCAGGTCATCATGACGAACATGGAGAGAAAGCGTCGACACTTGAGTGATAATGGGATGTGCCAGCTATGTAAGAATGGAGACGAGACAATCCTCCATGTCCTTCGTGATTGTCCTGCAGCAATAGGACTATGGAAAAAGCTAGTGGTTCCAAGTAAACAACAGCGGTTCTTTAGCCAATCACTCTTACAATGGTTATATGAGAATCTTGCTAATCGCAAATCGGCTAACGGGGATAATTGGCCCACAATGTTTGCGTTGATAGTGTGGTGGTGTTGGAAATGGAGGTGTGGCTATGTCTTTGGTGAAACAGGAAGATGTCGAGATAGAATCCAGTTGATCAAAGACAAGACTCAAGAGGTGATACTAGCAAATGATAAACTGCGAGTCCGAGCGGCTGTTGGGCCACGAGTGGTGAGGCAAATAACATGGCGAAAACCTGCGAATGGATGGTACAAGTTGAATACTGATGGAGCTTCCAAAGGGAACCCCGGACCAGCTACAGCTGGAGGAGCTATGCGTAATGAGTATGGAGAGTGGATGGGAGGGTTTGCGGTGAATATTGGTATATGCTCAGCCCCCTTGGCAGAGCTGTGGGGGGTATACTACGGCCTATGCATAGCATGGGAGAATGGGATCCGAAGGCTGGAGGTGGAGGTTGATTCCGAGTGTGTGGTGGGGTTTCTTAAAACAGGGATTCATGATTCTCATCCCCTGTCATTCCTATTACGTTTGTGCTATGGCTTTATATCAAGAGACTGGATAGTCAAAATTTCGCATGTGTATAGGGAAGCTAATTGTCTAGCAGATGGATTAGCCAACTATGCGTTCTCTTTATCGTTTGGTGTTCATTACTTTGAGTTTGTTCCGGAGCATGTTGCTTCCATCTTGTCGGATGATACTCTTGAAATCGTTAGGTCTCGACAAGTTTCCTTGTAATGGTTTTTAGATTGAAATAAAAAGTAGGGGATTTTGTCCCCTGCCGCCTACCAAAAAAAAAAAGAAAACGAATTGTCTTTGCACAAAGGACTATTGTTGATAATACTTGGATCGAGTATCTATATGAGTGCTCAGTTTGATTATTTGGTTAGACAGTAAAAAAAATTAAACGTTTGATTAGTCCATTACTTACTCAGATCCAACTATAAATTATGGAATTTTGTATAGAGAATGAAAAACTTAAAATTAAATGGTTAATATTTATAGTTTTGGCGTGAATGTAATGAAACATTATTGTAATTGGCGAATATTGTCCATGAAAATGATTCGTGATATTCTTGCAAACATCATATATAAACAAGAATATTGTTACACTTGTATATAAGATATCATTTAGTATCTGAAACTGATAAACATTATACACCTGTATAGGAATTTACAAAATATTCACTCTATAAAATAGTAGTATAAAATCAAAACGACCTGGGCATTTTAACCTGGACCCGAAGATCCGACCCGGAACCGACCCGAAACTACAGGTTCGGGTCCAGAACCGGAACCGAATATTTTACCCTATTGGGTCTAGCGATGAAGGACCCGTGAGTAGCAGGTTCGGGTCCAGAACCGACCCGGGACCCGATCGGGTATTTTAGGAACCGCAAATAATTAGACATAATGATTCTTAAAACCCCCGTCTCTTACACTTTCCCTTGTAGACGTGATTGTCGTTTCCATTCCCCAAAAAAAGATTGAGAAAAGGAAATTGGCTTTTATTAACCATAAATTCGAAAATCAAACACATTACAAACTGGAATCAGAGAATTTAGTGTATTCTCCTCCATCAGAGGCGTCTAGAAATCGATCTCGGGTAACCCTAATCCCTAATTTCTTCGACCTTTTTTTTTCTGTTACTGAAGTCGAGATTGACTTGAGGTGTAATCAGGTATAATTACATGTTTTTGTTCTAGTTTTACTTGATTTTTATTTGTTTGTTGTTCGATTTATTATTTTTCTTGTTGTTTGGTGGTCAAGCTGTTAATAGTCAGTCTCAGTCTCAGTCTCATGGTACTTCATCTCAGTCCCAAGAACAATTTGTAGAAGAAGTATCTCAGCAAACCTTACTTGGGAATGGACTGGCATATGAAAGCATGAGTGACCTCTACCTTGAGCTTGTGAATGAAGAAGGGGTTCAAGAAAAAACAGACGAGCTGGATTTGTATTTGAAAGAGAGCGTGGAGTATCCAAATTTAATGGATGGTACTGAATATGATGTGATGTCATGGTGGAGGGTTAACAGTCCTAAGTTTCCAGTTCTCTCAACAGTAGCCAGAGATGTGCTTGCAATGCAAGTGTCTTCAGTAGCTTCCGAATCAGCCTTCAGCACAAGTGGTCGTGTCTTAGACTCAAGCAGAAGCTGCTTGACACATTTTATGATAGAAGTCTTGATGTGCACTGAGCAGTGGCTCAAATGTGAGATTAAATTCAAAGAGAAAGGACTCATAAGGAAGGAGCAAATGCTTTCTGAATTAGAGAATCAAGATGACCTTATGAGAGGTAAACAAGTCTAATAGCTTTATTTACATTATGAATTTTACTTTGGATTACTTACCTTGACTTTTTCCATTTTTATTTTGTAGAATTTGAACCTGCCTTCAAGCAGATCTAGTAAGTGTTTTGTGCTTGTGTTTTTTCAAATTTAAACATGTATTGTGGTCGTAAGTATCATTCTCTTATATGTGAGTATTGATAATGTTTTCAGATAAGATAATCTGATGATGGTGGAGTTTTGGACGTTGGACCTGGCCCAGTTGGAGATGCAGCTAGTATGATGGAATTTCAATTGAAAGCATGCTTTTATTTTTATGTTTTTGAATTGATGAAGATGAACTTTTCTCTGTTATGTTATCTTTGATACTTTGAGTTTGAGACTTGAGAGTGTGATCTCTATTTTTTTTGTGTTTTGAATGGCAACTTGATCAGGTTTTAAGTTTATTTGTTATGGTTATGATAATTTCAGTTTTAGAACGTGTGATTTAGTGTGTTTTGTAATGGTTACAATTCATGGTTATTGCAAAATGCAAGTTTTCAAAATTACAGGTTTGAGGTTTGGGGAAAGTTACATGTTAGTGGGTATGAGTAGACCTGAAACACGTATTTAGACCCGAAAATATGTAGAACCGACCCGGAATATCAGGAACCGACCCGAAAATAGACCCGACATACCTGGATCCGACCCGACACAATAAAGAACCGAAAAAAATTCAGGTATTTGCGGGTACGAGATAAGTGGACCCGAACCGACCCGGACCCGACAAGACCCGACCCGGAACCGACCCGAATTTTTTAAAGTACCTATATGGGTCTAAATCTCCAAGACCCGAAGGACCCGGACCCGAGAAGACCCGACCCGAACCCGACCCGAGGACCCGGATGCCCAGGCCTAACGAATATATTCAATTTGGCAAAAACAGAGAGTCTCCATAAAACTTGTCCCATTGATATTCGGTTTCTAGAAAACTGGAAAAGATAAAGTGTGCTTAAAGTGCTAATTGTGCTAATTAATAATCTAGGGGCGTTTCAATTCAAACACACGAGCATTATAAAATTCAAGGGTATTAATTATAGGCCACCCAACACTCATCGTCAAGAAAAATGTGACATTAGAAAAGTCAGTAGTCAAAGATCTCTATAACAAAAAGTTTTGATAATGATTAGGGATTTACTAAAACCACCCACCCAAAATCGATTTTGCCTATCTAAGCTCACCAAATCTTTGGTGGGTTTTCTTCTCATCAATTATAATCCATATTGGAGAAAATGGGTTGAATATACCATTATTTTTCAACTTACTAATGATCTTAGTTGTGTACTAATTTGACAAAAGTTAACTCGAGTAGATGCCTAATTCTACCACTAACTTGTTTCTGTGGGTTTAGTGCACGCATCGCATTAAGAAGAAGACTTGTTGTGTGCTTGGGGCAGACATGAAAAGCTAATAGGAAGTTTCCGGCTTTCATATCATGTAATCATAACATCCCCACATTTTACATACCATCTCCCTACTTATTTAATTCAATGACTTATGTAATCCAAATACGGAGCAATTTACTAATCCACAATTTTAAATCTCTTGCTTCTTGTGCAATAAAATTTTGCGTACCTCCTTTCGTTTTATTGGGTATATATATCTTCACATAATTTTTATTATTATCAAAAATATATATTACATGTCATTTCATTTTTATGGGTATTATTATACTTATCTCTTTTTTAAAGTATCATTTTAGTTTTGTACATACAATGATAAAATAATTAATTTTATATATATTCTATATAAAATACATTTATCTATATACTTAATTATATTCTAATAAATTAAAAATTATATTATATTATAAAGTTAATAAATTTTGTGTCAATCAAAAAAACAATTATTTGGTAATATTTTTTTTATAATGACAATTAATATGAAATATATAGAAAAGTATGTAAGCATCTTAGAGCACCATTAACCAAGGGTGCTTACCCTTGGTTTCCCCAAAATTCATCTCCCCAAGGTAAGCACCATTGCTTAAATGGCTTAATTAAGCATCATTTGCCAAGGGTGCTTACACTGTTCATGCCACGTGGCGTCCTATGATTGGCCAAACTTTTTTTTATTTTTTTTTATTTTTTAATCAGATTAAAAAAACAATTAAAAAAAAAAATTTAAGCAACCCTAATGGGTTGTTAGGGTTAATGGTGCTCTTAAAAGTCCGTGATACATTATTTAATACGTTCACACCGTTGTCTCTTTGAACGTTGACTCTTCAACTCGATGCGGATACATTGTTTTCTTGACTTTTTGCTATTTTAGTGGTCTACAACGTGTCACTGTCAGACGATCGAATCATTTTGTTTTGATAAGTCCTCTCCTCTCGAATAATATTGTATATTATTGTGAAATTCTGTTTTTAAAGTTCTTTTTTATCAGTAATCGAACAAATGACACCTTTTTTAACTGGTTTATAATATGTTATACGTAGATATAAATTTAAAATATAAAGAAATGTGTTGCCTAAACTCGTATAATAAAAGAGTAGAGCATAATTTGTGTGTTTCGCTTCCGACATCAAGAAACTGAGATAGCAGATCATCATCTTGTTTCTAAGTTGAGATCGGATCACAACTCACAAGTCTTAGGTAATAAAACGAAGACAGTCGAACAATATCTAACGATTCTATATCATTCTGCTTTAGTCGATCTTGAACAAGAGCATTCATCATCACGAGTCTACGTTTAAGGTTCAAGGCAACTCCAAAAAGCTCATGCTCGAACATAGCTCTAAAGTTTACAGGTTCTAGCTGATGGTCCCTTCGTGTGGGCATGCAACTTGGAAGTTACATTTCAGTGAGAGAATCTGTGATAACTCGTCCCGTGGACCTCACTGTCCCATAGACCTCAGGTTCATAGTGCTGCAGCGGACCGACCCAACCCTTCCATTATGAGCTCTTATTAATTCCATAATTAGGTTGTTGGTGAGATTCGAACCCATGTCTTCACTCTTTAATATCACTCCCACAGGACAAGCTGTCACCAATTGACCTGCAGATCAATTGGTGACATCTTGTCTTGTGGGAGTGTTGTTAAAGGGTGAGGACATGAGTTCGAGTTTCACCAACAATCTAATTATGTAGTTAATAAGAACTCATAATGGAGGGGTTGGGGTCGGTGCGCTGCAGCGCTATGAACTTGAGATCTATGGGACAGAAGGGCTACGGGACGGGTTGGCACAAAATCTTTGTAGTGTGTCTTTCGTTTCTTAAAAAAAGAGAGTCCACACAACACAAAAGTTGAATCAGTTTGCACCCAATACGCCATTCAAGTGACATGACATGTTTTTTCTTTTTTTTTGCTATAATTAAAGTGATACAATGAGATCATCCACAATTAAGCATACAGACTCAACTAATAGACCTTGCAGTAGACTTCTTACAAGCCTTCTTGGCATATTTCTTGAGATCATCCACAATTTCTTTTCTTTTTTGATGATTATGAACAAACTTATCATGAAGTTTTCCAAAATATATTTTATAAAATTAGAATGGAACCAGAGGCAGATAAAAACATAACACTACATTTCAAAAATGAATGTTTTGCCTATATATTGTTAATGATTTTTTTTTTTGCCTATATATATTGTCAATGTAGCAATTGGTTTTGATGTGTTCCCTTATGTATCATCCTGGGCCCTTAATGGGCTAGAACTTGTTCTTAAATTAATGCTATTGGTTGTTCAAAAAAACAACAACTACTAAATTCTTAAATTAATAAAATATAGAGTGATTTAATAAAAATGACACCAAATTCTAATAATCTAAAACTCATTAATAATCAAATTTTAGATTCAATACATCCCCGTAACTTTACATATTTCAAAAAATGTTAATTATATCATAGTTTTAATAAATTAAAGTTCAAAACAATAAATTAATGAAAAACTTTGGTTTTAAAATAAGTTCATCTAACTAGTTTTTATAATTATTTTCCATTAAACTAATAAAATGTTATACCTTTCATTTGTTAATAATAAAAATTACCGTATTATAAAATAAAGATTGATTATCAAAAATAAAGGTTAAAAAATTCGGTATTTTATGGACGACCAAAGGTTAAAACCTCTCAACATTTTGGTCCGGCGGCTGAATAGGCAAAGATGTCGTCTTTGAAGCGGAAGCACGACGTCGTGGAAGATAATCTTGATGGTGGAGACGGTAGTGATAAGACCAATACAGAGAACGGTTTCTTCGATATATACGGACCAGAAGTAAGTAAACACCTTTCTCCCTTGAAGCTTCCTCTTATGATTTGATTGATTGGTTTTATTGTGTTGAAGTTTATACAATTGTGCAGGCGAAACCAGAACTTGTTTTCAACAGTCCGGACATAACATTGAACTTACAAGTAGGTTTTGAAAATGTTATTAGCTTTTTTTTTTTGGAAGTAATGAGAATGTAATATTTGATAATGGTTTGAACAGGATGTTCAGGGACTTGTGACATGGGTTCTTGCAGAAGGGTATATGCCCTCCTGGGTATTCATCAAGGTATGAAACCCAAGAAAAAAGATTGGAACTTTGTTGATTATGTGTTGATGATTGAGCTTGGAACTGGTTTTTATTTGTATGTGGCATTACACATATGTTGTCTTTACGGTTTCATTGTTAAAAAGTTCTGAACTTTATATATTTTTGTGATGTTTGAGAGGTTTTATGAACAAAAAGATTGGAACTTTGTTGATTATGTGTTGATGATTGAGCTTAGAACTGGATTTTTTCTTTGTATGTTGTGTCATTACACAGATGTTGTTGTCTTTACGGTTTGGTTGTTTAAGAAAGTTCTGAACTTTTATATGTTTTTGTGAAGTAGAATGATATTTCAGTGAACATGGTTTGCAGAATAAGCCTCTCATTCCAAAGGTTGTCTTGCTCTACCTTCCTGGATTGGATGCAGCTTTGTACTTATCACAGTCTAAAGCACTTGCTAAGTTGAAATCATGTTGTGGCAATCCTATAGCGCTTTTAGCTTTGAGGTTGGTCTACGTTTTGGTGCTTCTCTTTTTTTTCTTATTGCTTATGTGAATACAGTTGTCTTGTTTAATTGCTGGTATAACATCTTTTGTTTGTTTTCTTCTCATTGTGTTTAGTTGTGCAGTTGATGAGATGAAGACAATCGATACGATCCTTACTTGCAGGGGTAAGAAAAAGAAAGCTGCTTCTAGTCCAATGGAACCACCTCTGTCTAAGCCAGGTAGTGGAAATCTTCTAAACTGGATCTGATAACAATCCTTGTCCTAATATAAGACCCTAACAAGACAACATTTTGGCTTGTAGAAGCTTGTAATCTGACGGGGAAATCCTTCACTGAGATCACAACAGATGTACCATTCCCTGTTGTATACTACACTCTAAGTCGAAAGGAAATGGAACAAAATGGATATAAATTTGAAACAGGTAAGAGCTCAAGCGAATGAAGATTAACAGCTTGGTCATGTTTAAGCTGTTAACCTAATGCCTTTGGTCATTTGTTCTTTCGTCTTGCAGATTTTATTTCTACACTTCCTGCACCATCAGGATCATGTCCTCATGAAATTTTGGCTCTTGATTGTGAGATGGTAAACAACTATGTTCTCTAGCCTTTTGTGATGATGCTTTGTGGTCTAATCATTTGAGCATATATGATTATTTTTTCTTGTAACTTGTAAGTTTCTTTTGTGCAAATATGGTTTACAGGTTTATCTTTTTTTTTTTGTTTCAACGTAGTGTATTACAAAGGATGGTTTTGAATTGACAAGAGTGACACTGGTGGATATCAAAGGACAGGTATCTTGTTCCTCCTCCTTACTGCTTTAAGTTTGTTAGATCTCTTCTATACTGTTACTAAGTTGCCATGGTAGTGCAGGTTCTACTAGATAAATTAGTTAAGCCAACAAATCATATTACTGATTACAATACAAGGTAAGCCATGCTGATAAGCTTGGTTGGTTATAATAATATTTGTTTGTATTGTTATTGCCTAAAAACACGGTATTGGTATCGGTTTGCAGGTATAGCGGAATAACAGCTGAGATGATGGAGGGAGTTACAACAAATATTAGAGATATTCAGGTTTCACCAGATCCTTTGACTCTTATTTACATACTTGTTAAGAGGTTTGAAGTTAAGACTTGTAATGGTTTAGTTATAATAAGAGCTGTTTGCTATGTTCAGGAAGAGTTCTTAAAGCTGGTTTTTAAAGAGACAGTACTAGTAGGACATTCTTTGGAGAATGACTTGGTTTCTCTGAAGATCTCTCATAGTCTGGTGATTGACACTGCAGTACTGTACAAGCATCCACGGGGTGGATCTTATAAAACTAAACTTTGCATTCTAGCGAAAAAGTTTCTTGCTAGGGAGATACAGATGTCTGAATCAGGACATGACAGCATTGAGGATGCAAAAGCAGCCATGGATTTGGCACTAATGAAGATAAAATATGGTAAGAGAATCCTATTCTCAATATTCAAGAAATAACTAGGCGTTAATTAGGCGTTTTATAGGAGATTATTGATTAGGCGGATGCTTAAACCAATTTTTTGAATGCTTAAACTGAATTTTCAAGAATGCCTACACCTACTTTTATCTTAACCTCACTGTTTAAATCTTTCTTCTTCTTTATCCAGTGAAGTGATTTACCTTTTTGGCTTCCTCTTAGGACCTGAGTTTGGTTCACCACCTGAGATGATAAGAAAGAAGCTCCTCGCCGTTTTGAATGAGAGCGTGAAAGCTACTTCTATTATAGACAATATCAACATTGTGAAACGGTATGCTTCTGAGTCTTCCAATTCAATTCCAGTATGTGATGATGATGAAGCACTTTCAAAGGCCATGAAAGAGGTAAACAACTTCTGAATCCAAGTTCCTTCAATCATCTTGAAAGCTAATACATTTGTGTGTTTCAGGTTAAAAACAGGCGGTCACAATTTGTTTGGACACAGTTCTCAGAACTGAATACACATTTCCAGAGCAGAGCAGATGATCCAGAGAAACTAAACTCAAGACTAGCAAAGATGATCTCATTACTGACATGTAGCGATGATTCTGAACCCGAGAAACGTCCCAGGAGCAAAGTCTCAGCTGAAACAAAGGAGATCTTGAAGAAAATGGATGAAAGAGTGCATGCACTTCACAGTGCATTACCTACAAACTCAATGTTTATAGTTTGCACTGGACATGGAGACACAGCCATTGTACACAGGTTTGTTATCACTCAGTTTCAAATCTTTTAAGCGTTTTAAAGAAACAGCTAATCTGATTGGGTTTCCTACTGTCTGTTTCTTGTGTGATGGGTGTGAAGAGTGAGGAAAATGCTTAGAGATGAGAAGAGTGAGATTGGGTTTAGCCGTGAGAAAGTTGTGAAGGTTCTTGAAGAACTTCAAGCACAAGCTGAAGTAGCTCTCTGTTTTGTAGGTATCAAGCAATGAAAGTTTATAACAGAGACTCTGATTCTTCATTGTATGCTTTATGAGCAACCAGCATACACTACTCATTAGCTTCAGTTCAGTATTTTATTTTTTTTGTATGCCTTTCATATACCGATTTACATTTCAACAGTAATGATAGGCTTGAGCCAAAACTTGATACCAAAACTGAATCCGGAATCGAATCCGAACCGAGAAACTCATATTCGTATCTGAGCCGTAAAAATACCGAGTAGACTTAAAATTTTAATTTAGTTTTTGTAATAAGTATGCTAAGCTAAATGTTTATTTTATTGATGTTTATTTAACTTCGGGTTCGGTTTGGTTTAGTTTATCTAATTTTGTTGATGTTGTCTATAATATTTGGGTCGGTTCGGTTCAGTTTGATTATTTTACAAAATTTAAATAAATTAACCAAACCGAAACCAAATCAACCCCAGAAATAAACCGAAATGTCCACTTCTATCTAAAAGTATTTGAACTTGAGGTATAATTAACATAATCTTACCTGAACATATATACAATTTGAAATAAAATTAGGTGGCTGAACCCAAAAACTTGAGAAATGATCCATATATACAACAGCTACAACTCTCTCTTTTACTCGGAGGGTCTCCGTTAAGGTGATGTTGCTCGGACGTTCTAAACCGTTGATAAAAACTCCTTTTCATCTCAGCCGTTAAACCCGATCCTCAAAATCCATAAAACCCCATTTTTTTCAAAAGATCTCAAGAGACGAAGAACACAAACGAAGAAGACGACGAGCTCCATCGACCTCTCAAGCAGCTTAATCTCCATCACTCCGCTCTATAATGGAGCAAACCGATCACGATTCGGGTTCTAACCGTAACCATTCGGATACTGTGGAGGCGAAGATGGATTCTCCTAATGAAAGTGAGAAGAAGCAGTCGCGTTCTCAGCCTCAGACTCCGCCGTCAGGTTTAACGGTCACGCCGTCACAGAAACCTCCGGTTAATCGGTAATCTTTTGATTAGTTAGGGAAGATTGTTGTTGTGTTGGAGTTAAGTTAGGGTTTTTTTGGATTTGTGTATGCAGCAACCAAGAAGCTGAGTCCAATGATGATGTTACTCCGAGTAAACAGAGGCGTTGTAACTGTAAAGCTTCAAGATGCTTGAAGCTGTAAGTACTCAGCCTTGTGATTTGTGATCAGTGTGGTGGTGATGAGATCTCAATGCCTAGTGACTTAGTTTGATGTAATGTGTATATAGGTATTGTGAATGCTTTGCGTCGGGATCGTATTGCAATGGTTGCAACTGTTTGAATTGTCACAACACTTTGGAGAAGGAGAATGCAAGACAAGAAGCTATCAAGGCTACCTTGGAGCGTAATCCGGATGCGTTTAAGCCCAAGGTTACTGGTAGTCCTCATGGAATCAATGATTTGCAGGTCTCTATCTTGTTGCTCAGTGATACTACTACTTGAAAGACTTTGTTTTGTGCCCAAAAGGCTTTAACTTTATACTTGGCTACGGTTAGTTAGGAGATGGATAGCAAAACAGGAATCTATGGTTAAGGAATCACTATTACTTTTGTGTTTCTGTCTCTGAAACAACTTAGATAAACTTGTTTAGCCTTTAAGCTGAAGAAAGAAAGTGTCAAGAGATGATTTTGATGTACTCATTTTATAGATTTATCCTCACTGTGGTGAATGTCTCAAAACGACTTGTAGGAGGATGTGCGCCAACTCCTGATAACCAAAACAAACAGAAAGATAGGGCTTGAATAGTACTTTTGTGTTTCTGTCCCTGAATAGTCGTTTTCCCCGTTAAAACTGCTGAACTGGTTTAGCATTTAAGCCTAAGAAAGGAAGTGTTAAGAGAAGACTTTGATATATTCATGTTATATACTTACCCTAGATGTGGTGAATATCTCAAAACAACTTGTAGGAACATGTGAGCCAACTCGTGATACTGGGAAAGCACAACAAAGGGTGCAACTGCAAGAGATCAGGATGCCTTAAGAAGTACTGCGAGTGTTACCAAGCCAATGTCCGGTGTTCAGAGAGCTGTAGATGTCGAGATTGCAAGAACTTTGAAGGAAGCGAAGAGATACAACAGACGACCAATGCGGCTGTTAAACACGCCATCGACATGTCTTGTCATCTGCACCCTTCTGAATCAAGAAAGAGAAAGATCAAGGCATCTCCACATTCCGTAGCAGCTAGAGGTTCATCTGCGGTTCCAGGCCTTGTCCAAAACCAGACGGTAAATATTATAGATATCTTGCCAAGATAATACAACCCTTTTTGTTTAATGTGATGGTTACATGTTTATCTCCTGCTCATTATCTTCACTCTTGCATTGAAAGAATAGTTCTTCGTGTGTTTTCTTGTTCCAACTAGGTGAATTACGTTGTAAGGAAGTCAAGAATAGTATCGGGATCTACCACTAGTACTTACAGGTTGGGGATATCAAATTATTTACAGTGATACCATCTTAAGGATTTATCTGATTCTTGACTTCTGTAGGTCCTCACTGTCAAATACTATTCAGCTGCGCTATGCCAAAGAGCTATGCTCTCTTTTGGTCTCAAAATCAGTGGAAGTAGCAAACAAATTCTCAGGTACATATCATGCTGTTAGATATATCTTTGTTTAGAATTCATAATATGATGTTTCAGACGCAAAATGTGAAATAGAGAAAAGGAGGAAGAATGAGAAAGACTCTCCTCTTGATCCAGCTCAGAGAGATGCTAATGTGATCATCAATGACTCTCCAGATTGTGTCCTTGACGCTGATAGAATGGACGAGAGACCTGTATCTCCAGCAACACGTGCATTGATGTGTGATGACGAACATGTGACCGTATTAGAGAAAGAGACATCGGCCCCAGTGAGAACAAGCCAAGAGAAAGAAGACTCAGACACAAGCTCGGAGGTTTACTTGGAACAAGAAAAGCAGATCTTGTCAAGCTTCAGGGACTATCTCCTTCAAATCTTAAACCGTAGGCTCATAAATGGTAAGCTTATATTTTTTTGCTTGAGAGATCATATCCTTGTGCAGTAAGTTTAGGAGATGTGCTAATTTAATACATTGATTAAGCAGGAAGAAACATCCTAAAGGTTAACTCAGATCCGAGTAGAAAGGAACCAGAAGATAAAGAGCAAAACAATCGAGACTCAAGTTTGGGTGCTTAGGGAACTTACTGTGACAAAACTTTAGAATCTAACCCTTTTTTTTTGTAACATATGACTCATGTCACATTGTGTTGTAGGAAGATCAGTCTAGTTCCTTCTAGTCAAATATAACTCCTTTTTTAATTGCTATATTAGCGCTAATTGACAGCTACTGAACTGATTAGTAATAAATTCAATTTATTTGATTTTGTCAATAAAATACAAGTACAACACATGTGCCTTTCACAAAGCCAGCACGAAAACAACTTAGGACATCTACATCAGTAAACCTCTTGTGTACCTCCATTTTTTTCATTATTTTAATATTTTTTTTGTTTAACTTTCTTTTTTAAAAAATAATAGTAATCGGACTAATTGCGGGTCGCCATGTGTCGTGTGGCCTGCGCTACAGTGATGAATCGGGTTCACTGCGGTGAAATCTCAAGAGACAGATTCATTTCTTTTGACTATCTTAATATATATTTTTTCGAAAACTGAGTGAACTTTCCCTTTAAACTCTTAATGAAGGTGCTCTTATAAAATTTGTGTGGTTTGCGTAGGTTTAAAGAAAGAGTAGAGTGATTGAAAGAGATTTATTACCCTCTGTATAAAAGCAGAAAGAGATTTTTCAAAAGAGGAATGAGAATAAAAAAAAAGAAAGATGTGATATATGATTCTTTTTTTTTGTGCACAGTGATATATGATTCCTTATGTCAAAAGTTTTACTCTATTAAAACCGTTTGTTGATCCAAATGTTACTAAAAGAACTAAATTGTAGAAAGTAAAATTGTTTATCAGTATATAGATAATCGTAATAAAAATAAAAATTATATAATAATGTAATTGACTATTTGATCGGTATTAAAAAAAAAGGGAGGAAATTGAATACTGACTATATATACGATTGTAGAGTGATTGAAAACTCTTTTACGTTCCGTATGTGCAACATAGACCATGTTTTTGGAGGTTTTTTATTATTGATCTCACCACATACAACTAATGCCAAAAAGATTGATCGTTATGTACACAATTGATATACACCGGTAGAAATATTTATTAATCATTTTGTCACCCTCTGTATAAAAGCAGAAAGATATTTTTTAAAAGAGGAATGAGAATAAAAAGAAAGAAAGATGTGATATATGATTTTTTTTTTGTGCACAGTGGTATATGATTTCTTATGTCAAAAATTTTACCCTATTAAAACCGTTTGTTGATCCAAATGTTACTAAAAGAACTAAATTGTAGAAAATAAAATTGTTTATCAATATATAGGTAATCGTAATAAAAATAAAAATTATATAATAATGTAATTGACTATTTGATCGGTATTAAAAAAAATAAGGGAAGAATTTGAATACTGACTATATATACGATTGTAGAGTGATTGAAAACTCTTTTACGTTCTGTATGAGCAACATAGACCATGTTTTTGGAGGTTTTTGATTATTGATCTCACCACATACAACTAGTTCCAAAAAGATTGATCGTTATATACACAATTGATATACACCAGTAGAAATATTTATTAATCATTTTGTCACCCTCTCTGTATAAAAGCAGAAAGAGATTTTTCAAAAGAGGAATGAGAACAAAAAGAAAGAAAGATGTGGTATATGATTCTTTTTTTTGTGCACAGTGATATATGATTCCTTATGTCGACAATTTTACCCTATTAAAACTGTTTGTTGATCCAAATATTACTGAAAGAATTAAATTGTAGAAAATAAAATTGTTTATCAGTGTAGTATACATAGCATTTAGATAATCGAAATAAAAATAAAAATTATATAATAATGTAATTGACTATTTGATCAGTATTAAAAAAATAAGGGAGGAAGTTGAAACTGACTATATATCTACAAAAACAATAACAATAAATCTTAAATTGGTTTTTAAAATTAAAGATATAAATTAAGAAAATCTAATATTTTGAAAATAATAGAACATCTTGAAAATAATAGAACATCATTAGTTGTCTATAATAACTTTAAAATTAAAAACACCACTACTTATTTCTGTAAAACATATTTTAGCCAATACAAAAAAATATGCAAATAGTTTGAAATATAAAATTTTAAATTTTACCTAACTTAACTATATTATTTTGAAACGTTAAATTATAATTAAAAAAAAAACAGAAGGAATATGATTTATCAAGATAAAGTAAAGTGGCTAACAAAATGTTGACTAAAACACTATGATGATAAGTAACTTATCATAAGTATAAAACCACAACCAGCAAAATTGTTCTGAACATGCATACCAGCCACTAACACAAATAAAACAGAACACTCAAATCTATTGTTTCTTCTTGTTTCTAATCTCCTAATTACTGGAGCTATGAAAACGCACGAAGCCAAAGCTGCTGACTTTCGAGCTGAGTTTCTCCATGTTCTTCTTAGTCGACGACTAGGCCAAGGTTTATTTAATGATTTTTATTAGTAATAAACCTTCTTTTTTATTTTCTCTTCATAATTAATCACAAGAGTTTAAATCTTTGAGAACCGTATGCATCCAGTTCCATTGGTAGCTGAATGTTCCAAGCCAGTGAAAGATCCTGTGTTTCAAAGTGATGTTCCATCTAGAGCAGTAAGATACTATTATTACTGTATCTTTTTTTTCTTACATATATTCACTCCGTTCCACTAAGACGGATATTTAAATAAAAAAATTACAAAAGTAATGTTCTACGTTTTTTATGTAGTAATGCAGAAATAAAATCTTTAAAATTTAAATTATATTTAAAATATTATTATAGTTTATAAATTTTATTATTTGCTTACAATATTAATTTTAAATTTTTATTTAATATTATATATGTATATATTTAAAATTATAATTTTGGAAATATTTTTATCTATTTGTTTTGTTTAAAATATATTAAATAAAATTCTATAAATTAAGAGAAATATTTAGGTATATAATTTTCAAAATGATAGTATTTTTAAAATTTATAGATATTAAAAAAACTAATGGAACTGAGATTTGATTTTTTTAACTACATACAATTTTTAAAAACTGTGTTAGTCATAATAAAATATATAATTATAAAATTAAAATTAACTAATATTTAGAAAACCTGTAAACTATTATTACAGTTTTATTTTTATTATTATATTAATTTTAATGATAATTTATTAGTTATTACTATATTCTAGCAAACTTACCAAAAATATAAATCAACATTAAATGTCTATGTACATGTCAATTAACTTTAAACCATATCATCATTGAGTCATCATTTTTCTTTTAAAATTAATGTGGTGATGACACATGGCAAATCACTTCTCAAATAATGTCTAGGGGATTGTAAACATTAAGAAGTTAATTGAATTTATTGAATTAATTTTGTTAAAAATTATTGAAAGTTTTTTTCACAACAATTATTGAAAGTTGGTAATTAAAAAATAATGGATTTATAAATCATTTAATGCGTTTTCGAAATATATGTGAAAACACTATAAAATCTATTTTTACGGAATGGAAGTAATATATTTATGAAAAAGAAGAAGAAAATTCATTATCTTCATTACCAAAACAACCAGGCAATAAACTCTTGTCCAAAGGAACATATTGCTAACTTAAAAGATATGCTTAAAGAGGAAAACATTCATTTGCACACTGAGGTAATTATTTATTACAATCCTCTCTTCTCTTTTAACAAAAATTATAATATATTTTTTTAATAATATGTCCTAAGATGTTGTTTATGTAAATGGAATAAGGCTGGAGAGCAAGGAAAATTGCCTTTGCTTATTTTAAGCTTGAAGGAGAAAAAGAGTAAAGAAAAAAGACCAGCGGTTGTGTTTATGCATGGCACAAACGCAAACAAAGAATGGCTAAAACCATGGCTTGAAGTAAAAGCAAAAAAAAAACATTTTAACTTGTAGTTGTAATGTTGCTTTCTTCTATATTGAAAGCTGAAACAATTAGTTTGGTTTGGTTCTTAAGGCATATGCTTCACGAGGATATGTAGCCATTGGTTTAGACTCTCGATACCATGGGGAACGAGCTGACTCCAAGACTGCCTATGAAGATGTAAAGTCATTGTTTATGATTCATCAACTATTAATGATCTTATCTTTAGTCTTTTGAGTTCTTACATGGTGTTTTTGGTGTTAATTATCTCAATGCAGGCTCTTATATCATCTTGGAAAAATGGAAAAACAATGCCTTTTATCTTTGATACTGTAAAAACATTACTTCCATTTAGCTCTAAGACTTTAAAGACTTACTATACATAAGTTTTATGATCTCAGATTGTAAAAATAGTATTAAGAATTATATAAAAATGTTTATAGTCTCTTAATCTCAGGACCGCCCTTGGTAAGACATTGTTACTGCATCTACTATTGTTGATGTTTTTGTTTTTCAGGTTTGGGATTTGATCAAGCTAGCTGAGTATCTTACTCAGAGGAAAGATATAGACCCACAAAGGATAGGAATTACCGGTATTTCTCTAGGAGGTGAGTCATATAACAAAACTTAGTACCATGACTTATATAGCCTTTTGGTATTAAAACATGACTAACTCTTACTCATTGTGAAATCAAACACAGGGATGCATGCTTGGTTTGCTGCTGCAGTTGACACCCGCTATGCCGTGGCTGCCCCTTTGATCGGTGTTCAGGTGCCAAGTAATCCTTACCTGATCTTTTCTCTTAACCATATACATACTGATAAGTAACACCATAACTACTTGGACTATACTGGTTTTTATGAGAATGGTTTTCTACTTGAGAAGACTCTTCAAGTTAAAAAAAAAAGTTTTGTATGTTGGTCAGGGATTCAGATGGGCAATAAACAATGATGCCTGGCAAGCAAGAGTCAACAGTATAAAACCTTTATTTGAAGGTCACACTTTTCATAAACACAAACATGAAATCAAGTATGAGAATTCTAATTCCTTTGATTCTCTTTTATACTTCCAGAAGCAAGGACTGATATGGGAAAGAGTAAAATCGACAAAGAAGTGGTCGAGAAGGTAAGAGGCATGATAGTGGCTATAAGTTCAGCTTGTTAACTCAAATGATTGGTTTGTAATGTATATTTTAAAATGAAACAGGTCTGGGACAGGATAGCTCCTGGCCTAGCCTCTCAGTTTGATGCACCTTACTCAGTACCAGTGATTGCTCCACGCCCTCTTTACCTCCTTAACGGTGAGCACTCTGTGTATAGCTAATCACAAGGAACAAAAGTACTTGCATGCTCATTACCTATTTGCAGGCGCTAAGGATCCTCGCTGTCCTCTTGGTGGGCTAGTTGTTCCTTTAAAGAGAGCTAAGGGGGCGTATAAGAGAACTGCTTCTCCTGGAAACTTCAAGGTACATCACTGATAATATACCATATAGTTTTGATGAAACTAGACACAATGATCTGAAAAGTCTTTTGGTGTTTAGTTCGTAGCAGAAGATGGAGTTGGACATGAAGTGACGAGTTTCATGATCAAAGAATCATCAGATTGGTTTGACAAGTTCCTTAAACGAGGAAACATGACTTCTGATTAAAACTGGGGCACATGACCATATATATGTAACATAAATAAAATTGTAATCGAATCAATTCATCTTCATAAGAGGCATCTCAAAAACTTCGGTTCTATATGTGTGGTTAAATAAAAGCATGAAAAGCATATCAAATTAAGCAGAGAGCTGAAGGTAGCACAAACAAAATCTTTCATTCCAGCTTGATGCGGTCCATGTCGTTTATTACACCTTCAAGCTGCACAATGAGAACAAAAACAAAACAGTTGGATTCTTATCATGTCTCATGTCTGTAGAGGTATGGATGCTTGTGCATACCTTTGCAATCTGCCGCAAGAAGAAATCGCCATACTGTTTTGCAGGTTTTGATTCAACAACATAGATCATGTCCTGCAGTTTTTACACCATCATTAGATCATTTACATCTAGAACCAAAAGCGCCAAGGACTTAAGATATGGTTAAAGTAGGAAAATACATACATTGTTGATGTAGAAATCAATGTCTGCATTGGAGATGATCTTCCCATCAGAACCAACTGAATGAGTCTTGTGCTTGTATGTTAACAGTATGGTCCTGCGTTTAAGATTAGTACATGTCAAAGACACAACACAAAAGTACATTACTGAGATACTTTTAGTTTCAGCTATGGTTCCTCACCTTAGAGTTGGTTCATCAACTTCCATGTAGTTTGCGAGCTTGGACATAGAAATGGAGGAGTAGACTTTAAGGAACGTCCTCACTCCTGACAACAGCTGCTGCTGCTTTACCTCATAAAGAAACATCTTCAACTGAAGCCTGTATGCATCCTGAGAGACACCATCGCCAAGAAAGTTATAACTATTAAAACACACAAGTACTCATAATTGTGTTAAACTGTAGTTAGTACCTGATTGTAGTTGACAAGAGGTTCCTCAAAACTTGGTGCAGAAGGGGTGATGAACTTGGGGCATGCATAAGAGAAGAGCTCATCATAAACACCAAATGCTTCATCGTCGAACCTCTGCATCCTCATCATCTTTTCACCATACTTCTCTCGCAACTGAGAGTTCACAGACTCGTCTACAAGTTTTGTTTGCGGGCAGAGGGAGAGACAGACCGCGAGTAATGCATACATCTGCTCATTCTTCTTCAGTAATTGCTCATACTGCGGAGATTTTTGGTGGTACTGCTTTGTCTTGTAAATGTAGAGGAGAATCTTGTTAAATTCACGAACCGCATCTACATACCTGCCACAGTTTTGTCCCAATGATATAAGTACAACATGAACCCAATGAGAAAATGTTGTCAAATAAAAGCAGTGTTCCAAAAACCGGTCTAGGCGTCTAAGTGTCCACCTAGTCGGCAAATTAGACCTAAATAAAACGATTTTTCTAGAACAGGCATCCACCTAATCAATTATCTCATATAAAGCGCATAACTACCGCCTAACGATTTCTTGAACATTGAATAAAAGTGAGGCTATACCTTCGCAACATAAGGTTGGCAAATCCATAGTGATATATAGTTGCGATATGGCATCCAATGACACTGGTGTAAACACCTTGTTGAGTGATGTCAATAGGCTGCAACCATTTCAAACCAGTATGGTAATCTCCCAGCAGGCAATGAACACGCAACAGACCAACCATGCTGAAGTAACCAAGAACCTTCAACACGTTACTTCCACCACTGTAATCATACCCATCAGTGGCAGTGAACTGTTCAAGACCTTCCTTCTCTTGCTCCAGAATCTGGACGATCGTAGACTTCTCCACTAGTGCTTGCAAGAAGTTGAGCACACCATACACATTCCACGCCTGAGATCAGTTAGATTGAAGCTACCTTAGCATTCAATATAAGAAACAGAAGAATCAAATGACAGAACATACCTTGTCGTTCTGTTTCAGCAATGCGATTTCCTGTTCTGTTTTGTTCTTCATCTTGGCTCTGTATTGACAGAAGCTCTGGAACTGATACACAAACTCATCCACCATATCCCACAACCACTGGTTAGGTAACTGCATGTTCACTACACCGTGCAACACAACCTACCAAAACACATCTTATAGTAAGACCAGTGTTTTGTACATAGTGTCCACTAGATAAATCGACATAACCGAAACGTTTTTTCTAAAGATGCTCAAAAAATCAGTCTAAAGCCTAATCAAAAACCTCATCTACAGCGCGATTTCTTGATCATTGAGTAAGACTACCTATCTCCACACAATCCAGATTAGCTTCTAACTAGAACAAAAGCTCGTCCGAATACACAGTAAAAGCCATTTCAGACCAAACCTGTGAGACCACATCTAGTTCTATTCAGACCAAACCAAATCAATGTCAATACAATTGAAAGAGTGACACTAAAAGTGAAACAACACCTGAAACAAGCTGCAGTAGTTATAGCAAAACTAACAATCTCCGTACAATCCAGATTAGCTTCTAACACATAAACTTATCTGAATCTCGGTTGACTAATATACAGTAAAAGCCTCTTACTTTCAGACCAAACATGTAAGAACCACATCTAGTTTTATTGAAAAAGAGAGACTTTAAGTGAAACAACACCTGAAATAAGCTGCAGTAGTTATAGTAAGACTAACAAACTCCGCAAAAGCCAGATTAGCTTCTAACACATAAACTTGTCTGAATCTTAACTGACTAACTAACATACAGTTAAAGCCTCTTACTTTCAGACCATTCATGTAAGAACCACATCTAGTTCTATAGAAAGAGAGACACTTTAAATAGAAAAAAAACCTGAAACACCTACCAAATATATAGTAAGACTAACAATCTCCATACAAACCAGATGAACTTCTAACTAAAAAAAGCTTGTCTGAATCTTAATTGACTAATACACATTAAAAAGCCTCTTACTTTCACACCAAACATGTAAGATCACATCTAGTTCTACTCAGACCAAACTAAATCAATATCAATCCAATTGAAAGAGAGACACTTTAAAGTGAAACAACACCTGAAACAAGCTGCAATAGTTATCATAAGAATCAATCCTCTGCTTCAACGTCGGCGTCAACCTCGCGTACAAGTGTCTGAACCACATCTCACGGTAAAGTAGACAGAAGACATGATCATTGTCCACATAAGGAGCAATGGCTTCTACACAAGGCCAAGGCGTGTCCTTGAAAAGCCGTTCAGACAAGGTCTGGAACGATGTCTCGCACATCTGGTGGATCTCGTAGACGTTCTTCTCCCTGATGTGTCTGTACATGTGAACCACGAATGATTTCACGGAGTCGGGGACATGGTTAGGGTCGTAGGGAGTGTCTTGCCGTTGGACGTCGTCGTAGTTGGTCGGAGTATCTTCGAGCTCGTAGGAGGTCGCCATGGTTTGCAGATTCTACGGTACTTGACAGTCTCTGCTGATTTTAGAAGAGAGAGAGGTAAAGGAGGAGACAAGAAGCTAAAGCTAGGGTTAAAAGAAGATCTATAACCGGAATTAGGCCTTGGCACATTTACTCAGGACCGAAGAACCGAACCGTACCGAATAGAAAAACGGCAATTGAACAAACCAAATATTCACATAGATTTTATATTTTTAGAACAAAAAAAGACAAAACCGAAAACAGAAAACAGACTAAATATCCAAATTTATGAAATTTCATTTATATATTTACAAATATTAATTGTATTTAATTTCACGATAACCAAATATTTTAAATCCAAATAATATTATTTATTAATTAAATAGTAAAAAGTAAATTATATATTTTTATTTAAATTATTCTAAATTATTTAAAGAGAAATATTCTAAGATAGACCTAAAAAAGTTTTTGTCACAAAAATAAACTTTAAGGGAAAAAATGATAAAAATAATCTTTTTGGGGTGGGATTTTGGGGATAAATATACGTTTATACCCTTTGGGTTAACTAATCTAGACTTAGAGTTTAGAGTTATGGGGTGGAGTTTTGAGAGTGAGGTTTAAAATTGAAAAATTAAATAAAAAATATTAATTTTTAAAAAATAAAAAAGTCTAGTTTGGTCATTTTTGTTTTTAAAGTTTATTTTTGTGACAAAAACTTCAAAAATTGTTATTTGAGAGATTTACCTTTATTTAAATTATCTGATTATTTATTTGAAAATTAAAATTATTTATTATATCATCAAAAAAAAATAAGATTCAAAATTATTTTTGGATATTAAGTGATTGCAAATTTTACTATTTAAAGTGAATCAAAAAATCTCAAAATAATAAAATGAAAATTGAACCAAATTTTATAAATAAGCGAATAGACTGCGAATCTTCAAAACCAAAAAAATCAATTTAACCGAGAGAAAACCAAATGCCCATGGGTTAACCGGAATGTTTCCGGGACGGACTTTAGATGTGACCCGACCCAACTTCAACTTAACCGGACCGGTTTGTTTGATCAAACTCGAAAAGATGTCTTGCTTGCCCCCTCCCTTTGTTCATAGGTTTCTTGCTTGCTGTGTACAATACAACTCTCACTCGCAAATGTCACAGCTTCACCTTCACCGTCTCTCCCTCCCACAGTCTTCTACTCGTTTCACAACACCGCCTTTACCTTCCTTACTTCGCCGCCGTGCAGCTCCGTCGCCGACACCACTCACCAACAAAAGCTTCCCACTTTCCTCAACTTCTGAGCTCAGTTCATCAAAAGCTACAACCTTTCGTCAACCCATCGTCTCAAAATCTCGTATTGCTTGCAGGTTTAGCCAATCCGGTGAGATTCAATCCTGAAAAGAGTAGAAAGTTATGAGCTTTGAGTTTTGGGTTTTGGGTTTTGATATTTCAAGATGAGTCTTGTGGTTATGGAATCATATACTGATATGCTAAGACTTGTGAGTCTTACAATGGTTCTGTTTTATCCAGTGTCTTAAAAAAAATTGTTTTGTTTAGGTTTAATTTACTGACTAGGGGCTGCTTAGACCGATTTTTAGAACACTGGTTTTATCGGTATAATCATCTCTTCTGTTAAGTAGTTACTGTTGATGTATTGTTCAGACATCACGCCACAACTTGAGCTTAGTAAAGGAGAAGATAAACAGAAACCACAAAAGCGAGCCAATGGCATCTTTTGGATCATACTTATCAATCTTGGCATTTATGTGGCAGATCACTTCTTTCAGGTATTGGAGTTTTAAGATATGGTTTACAATCTCTCTTTGTAACGTGTTTGTAGTTTTTAAAAAAGAGTGTTAAGCATAGGTTGCTTGTCTTTGAGATTGTATCTTCTTTATTCAATAGGTTCGCGGCATCAAATCTCTCTATCTGTATCACAATTTTCCGGCGTGGTACCAGTTTGTGACTGCAACATTCTGTCATGCTAACTGGTGAGACCTCCATGCTTTCTCTGGTTCTTCTCTGCCTGATGCCTAACTTTCCTGATTGTTCTTATTCTAGGAACCATCTCTCCAGCAATCTTTTTTTCTTGTACATCTTTGGTGAGACTTCAGGATTTTTCATACATAGTTGGACTCAATAGTTTATTCAATTCAGAGCTAATGGGCAATGGGACTGTTCTTGTGGTTAACAGGAAAGCTCGTTGAAGAAGAAGAAGGGAACTTTGGTTTGTGGTTATCGTACTTGTTCACTGGTGTTGGAGCTAACCTGGTTTCTTGGTTAGTTCTACCGCGAAATGCAGTTTCTGTTGGAGCCTCTGGAGCTGTATTTGGGTTATTTGCTATCAGCGTCCTCGTCAAGGTACTATCTCTCTCTCTTCTCTTCGTGCTCCAGGTTCTTGTAGCTTTCTTTTCCTGTCCTAACTTCTTTTTAATTTGATATTGTAGATGTCTTGGGATTGGAGGAAGATCCTTGAAGTTCTTATATTGGGTCAGTTCGTTATTGAGAGGGTATGAATCTATCAACTCTTATGTCTTAACCATACAATATGTGGAAGAAGATGTCTTAGAAACTTTAAGTTCTTTGATTCTGATAGGTAATGGAAGCAGCTCAGGCTTCAGCTGGACTATCAGGAACTATATATGGTGGCTATTCTTTGCAGACTGTTAATCACATTGCACATCTCTCTGGTGCTCTTGTTGGTGTTGTATTAGTATGGTTACTCAGCAAATTTCCCTCGGAAACTGTGGATCAAGATGTTCAAAAGTCCTCCAAAAAGTGAGGTGAGAATCAGTGTAACCCTGTGGATAAAAGAGGTTATGTTAGTACCAATTCTTTTAAAGCAGAATCCTATAACTGATTTGTTTATCTTAAGCACATTAGAAAGGGTTTTCTCCAAATGTGTGAGTCTGCAGCTATTTGTAATAGACACTATACAATATATTTTATAAGACCATTCTGTTGTAATGTACATATACTGAATATCAATATGTAGAGTTAAGTTAACTAATCGGTCCATGACACAAAGTTTGCTTCATATGCTGCACAAAACCTCAAACCACCTCTCACTCACTTCTCTGCAATACCCTCCCACACGTTTCTTCCATTAGGTTTAGCCTTCTCCTTCATAATCAATCTTCTCGAATCTCGACCATTACCATATCCACATGGCCAAGACGATCTAGTGTTGTCTATGCTTATGTCTTGTATTCCCTTTCTCAACTTCATATAAGATTGTATTTTGAGTTTCAAACAAATGGGGTGCACCAAATATCCACAAAATATCTCTACAACCGTAAGATATATAACAACAAGCGGGGATAGCTCAGTTGGGAGAGCGTCAGACTGAAGATCTGAAGGTCGCGTGTTCGATCCACGCTCACCGCAATTACATTTTTGTGATATCAAATACATTACGCATGTTGTTTTATAAACGCCGTGACTATCGGCAACGTAAAAAAATAAAGCAAGGGCATAAGCAAATTCATCGTTGTTGCCACAGTCGCTGAAATTTCCAGCGTCATATTTCTAGGTTGAAACTTGACGCAGATTGAATAAACAGATCCCTGTTGTTTTGCTTGTGCAGCATCTGCCATGGCCATAGGTGTAATTTTTAGTCGCTGACTCCGATCGCCGCGTTTATAAAACGAACAAGCCTATTGTTGAATTCATTGTCCCAGATTCCTAGTCTGCTAAACTAAACCAGTTTTTTTTTGATCAAAAAAAAAAAAACTTCCATTTTAATCCATTAAGTTATTGAAAATGATTTCTTCTTAATGTTTAGGCATTTAAAACGTATAAAAACTTTTTAGAGAAATATACATAGAAACAAATTAAGAACAAATGATAGTTACATGTTATTCCATGATATCTTTTTCTCTTAACCAAGAGGTGTTTGGGTTTTTCACCTAAATAATTCTTCTAGGTTAGAAAGAGTGGTTGCTTATACCAAAACATGGTGTTAAGCTTTCTTCCCAACGGGATTCGGACTAAAGCACAATGAAACCAACTACAATCGTTAAACCAATAGGTCAATGCAAAATCAGTAAAAGATATGTTAGAAACACAGCAACAAAAAGTATTGGATACCTAACCTGACATAGAGTCATTATATTCATTCTCAGTTGATGTCGTATTGTAAATTTACTAATGTTGATTAACATGGAACCAGATTCAATATAATGTTGAATTTTATCGCGTGTTCGATCTACGGTCACCACAATTACTTTTATTTTTCTGATTTTTGTAATAGCAGATAACGTGTAATAATGAGACTGTTGAATTCGTTGTCCTAGTCTGTTAAATGATGAAACTAAACTACTTCATATTTTTGGTGTTTCAGAAAAAAAAAAAACTACTTCATATTTTATCAATTTTAAACTCTTAACTTTCATTTTAATACATTAAGTTATTGAGAATGTTTTTTTTTCTTAATGTTTAGGCATTAAAAACATACAAAAACTTTTTAGTGAAATTTACACAAAAAAATTAAAGAATCTGTTACGCATAATTCAGTTAAATCAATTAAAAGATATGTTTTTTTCTCTTAACCAAGAGGTGTTTGGTTTTTCCACCCAAATAATTCTTCTAAGTCGGAAAGAGTGGTTGCTTATACCAAAACATAGTGTTAAGCTTTCTTCCCAACAGGAGTGGAACTAAAGCACCAATGAAACCAACTACAATCGTTAAACCAATAGGTCAATGTAACATCGGTAAAAGATTTATTAGAAACACAACAACAATAAGTAATGGATACCTTACCTGATATATAGTCATTATATTCATTCTCAGTCGATGTCGTGTTGTAGATGTACTAATGTTGATTGACATGGAATCAGATGCAACATAGTTTTGAATTTGATATGCTATTGATGATTTTTATAATGAATTCCGGTTCGAAATGGGTTATAGAAGCACTAATATATCGAATGGGTTTTAGAAATTTCATACCCCTTTCAAATTAGGATCTGAAATAATATATATTGAATATAAATCAATATAAAAATTGCAATCAAGTAATCAACTAAATTCAGCATAATAATGAACATCTAATCTAAAATGTTATTTCTTCTGAGAAATGTTTAAAATGGGGTTAAAAACTGGTTGCATTCTATTCAATCGATTCCATCAAAGGAGAGCTGTTGAAATGTATTAAAACATTTCGAAGAAGTTTCCAAATGGAGGATGAGCGTGATCTGATAATCACCCACTTACAAATACATTATTGGTTGATTAAAACAAAAATAATAATTTAACACACAACAGTAATCTTTTTAATGTCTTGGCAAGAGCATACTGGCCGATCGCTTCATCCCCAACGATACGACGCTCCAATAGTTTGTTAAATGCAGAGACACCAATATGTACTTAACAATCATCTTTTATTTTGTAAAACAATATTCTCAATATAGTAATGTTATACACATTGACATCACATTACACTATATATATTTCATTTGACTAGACCTAACTATTGTTTATGAACGTGGACACAAATATATACTTATATAGTCGTACATGCAGACGAAGGACTTTTGACACATCATCTTCTACTTATGCCAATGGCTCCAATCAAGTTATTGTCCAGTATCTAATTCGAGAATGTGCATACGTCCATGTATATTATTTATATTAGGTCAATAACCATTTTGGGTTATGCAAAGGACGAAAATATACAGTACAAGACAAGCAGAAAGACAAAGATCTTTTGACCAAAAAAATATATTTATATCCATGTTTTTTTTTTTGAAGGATTGATACGAAGTTGATATTTAATTCTTTTACTCAATTTCATGGAATTCTGTATATTTAAGATAGAAAATATATATAACATTTTTTTGTTAAGTATGTGAATTTCATTAAGATGAGGAGAGATACAATAGGCTTTGACGAATCTAATCCTAATGTATACTAGATTTTGACCCGTGCTTTAAAAGCACGGGATTTATTTCTATTTAGAGTTTTATTTTAAATTAATAATAATTAATTATAAGAGTACGTAATTTAATTTTTTATAAAAAAAATATAAGACTTAGGAATAATATCGGTATCTGAAAACTGAATAAGAACTGACCAATAAAAATGAATCTGAACCGATTCAAACCCGACATAAATACCAAATGGATCTTGTTTTATGGTATTCGGGTTATGGGTTTTACTCGAAGCTAAACCATTAATATATTTACGCAATAAAAGTGTAAGATAATAAGTTAATTTGTTAGATTTAATTAATAAAAATATATCTTTGTCGTGAAATTAGAAATTTGTGGAAGGAATATCTTAATTATATTTTGGCTATAAAGATCCTTAGTTTGAAATATTTTGTACATCAAATATTTGAATCCGCATCTATGTGAAAAATATTTACTGGTTTTATGAATAACATATTTTAAGTATTTTTTTTTTAATTTCAACTCATCTTTCTATATGTTTACCCACATTAATAGAATTGGTTTATAATATAGATTTGCAATTATAAATTTGATACATAAAAGTAAAAATAGTTTATTGATCATTACTAAGTTGTATATATACCGATGCTCATATTTTTAGTTTATCTTGTCATTCTCCAGAAATTACACATTATAGAAAATCAGTCTAAAAATGTTCATGAAAGAAATGTATTGTAAAAAAAAATTAAATAAAAGAGAATAATATATTAAGGCAACTCTTAGATAAGCCACATATTATAAAGTATATGTGAACATATAGTTTGGTTTCAATAAAATTATTAGTTTTACCAAAAAAAATGTTGTTTGAAAGCAATTTGCATTTAATAATTAATACATTAGCTTTAATAATTAACTGAAGGATATCGTGGAGTAGTTTTAGGAAATATTGTTGTTTAATTTTAAATACATAATAACTTTTGCTTAAATTATAATGCAATGGCACAACTGTAATATTTAGGAAAACATAAGGGGACCTCAAAAAAAGTTCTTGTGTTTTAATAGTATAGATAATTTTTTTTCTTTGTTTTTTTCCATACAAAGAGAAAAATATATATTACAAATATCGGATAGTTTAAGTAAGGGATTTTATGATTCATTTAGGGCATGTTTATTGCATGTTTGTTAGTAGGGGTTCTTAATTTTTCTAAGAGACGTTTTTAATTTTTAACTAAGAACACTACAAGAAAACTAAGAAGTTACTACGAAACATTACTAGGAAATATATTCCTCGTAAATTTACTACGAAATTACGTCAAAATTACTTGGAAAATACAGTTCCTCGTAAAGTCGTCGTAAAGTCACGAGAAATGTATTTCCTCGTAATGCCGTAGTAGAGTTACGAGGAAATTACGTGGCAAGAGTACATTTCCTCGTAAGACCGTAGTAAAACTTGTTCCTCGCAGAAGCCTGGTAATGTTTTACTACGAAATTAAGAGGAAAATGTGTTTTACTACGAAATTAGGAGGACCTGGATAGGAAATATGGAATTTAAATAAAAACGTGTTCATTTCATAGCAATTTCCTAGTAAATGCTCAGATTTGAAAATTTCTATAAATACCACAATTGTGATTCATTTGAAACACACCAAAAAATAATCAGCTATAAACTTGATCAAACACAAAAAAATGTCCGGCCCGGGAAATATTTTCGAGTTGCGGAAGTGGATGTATTCACACAGAGATAATAACGGGAGGGTGACGACAGAATATCTCGAAGGGTTGAAGACGTTTATGCATCAAGCAGATTCTACACCACTCACACATGAAAGTGGTAAGATGTTCTGTCCTTGTCGGAAATGCTGCAATACAAAATTAGGCCCTCGTGAAAGGGTTTTGAAGCATTTAATAAATAGAGGGTTCATGCCTTATTATTATATTTGGTATCAACATGGAGAAGATGCTAGTTGTAGGAATGATGAAGCTAGTAGTAGTAGCGATTTGCAAGTTGAACCGGTTGATCATTTGCGTAATGAAACTAGTTATCATCACCCGGAGGAACAAATGGTAGATTGTGATAGGGTTCATGATATGGTAGGTGATGCATTTGTAACTCATGATGATGAAGTTGAAGAACCTAACTTAGATTCAAAAAAGTTTTATGAAATGTTAGAAGCTGCGAATAAGCCAATTTACAGTGGTTGTAAAGAAGGTTTGTCTAAATTGTCATTGGCTGCTAGAATGATGAGTATTAAAACCGATCATAATCTACCTGAAAAATATATGGATGCATGGGCAGACTTGTTTAAAGAGTATTTGCCAGAATAGAATGTGTATGCTGAATCTTGTTATGAGATTCAGAAATTGGTATATAGTCTTGGGTTACCCTCGGAGACGATAGACGTTTGCATCGACAACTGCATGATTTACTGGGGAGATGATGAGAAGTTAGAAGAATGTCGATTTTGTAAGAAACCACGATTCAAACCGCAAGGTCGAGGGCGTAATAGGGTGTCGTACCAAAGGATGTGGTACCTACCAATCACAGACAGATTGAAAAGATTGTACCAATCTGAGGAGACTGCTGGAGGGATGAGATGGCACGCCGAGCATACTCAGACGGATGGAGAGATGACTCATCCATCAGATGCAAGAGCTTGGAAACATTTTAACAATGTACATCCACATTTCGCTAGCAGTAGCCGGAATGTGTATCTTGGATTACGCACTGATGGATTTAGTCCATTTGGATCTGCTCAAGGAGTGAGCTACATATAAAAAGCAATGGGCAAGTTCCAATTCCAATATTCAGACTGTCATCAGAAAAAAAGTCTGTGTTGTTCAACTGGGTGGGTTCAGAAGTGAAGTTCCCTGATGGGTATGTTTCAAATCTCTCAAGATGTGTTGAGAAAGGGCAAAAGTTCTCCGGGATGAAGAGTCATGATTGTCATGTCTTTATGCAGCGATTACTTCCCTTTGCGTTTGCGGAGCTACTACCGGCAAAAGTACATGAAGCACTTTCATGTAATTAATTACGATGACATGATTAATTTATTTCTATATATATATAGATATATATATACTAATGTGGATAATTTTTGTTGTTGTATATATATAAGGAATTGGAGCATTTTTAGGGATCTGAGCACCCGCACTCTTAAAGTGGAAGTTGTCCAACAACTTCATGAAAACATCCCTGTCTTAATCTGCAACTTGGAGAAAATATTTCCGCCTACTTTTTTCGACGTCATGGAACAACTAGTTGTCCACCTCCCGTATGAGGCATTACTTCGTGGACCCGTGCATTTTGGATGGATGTATCAGTATGAAAGGGCCATGAAAACTTTGAAAGGAAAAGCCAAAAACCTAGCAAGAGTTGAAGGTTCCATTGTTGCGGGAAGTTTGACGGAAGAAACATCACATTTCACATCGTACTACTTTGCAACGAAAGTACGTACAAGGAAACGAGCTCCAAGAAGATATGATGATGGCGGTGTCGTGCCGACATATATGGAAGATAATGTTCCAGACATCTTTTGTCAAATTGGGCGATTGGGTGGGAAATTGAAATAGGTTTGGTGGTCGAGTGATGAAGACGTCCATAGTGCACACCTTTATGTTCTTCTTAATTGCGAGGATCCATTGATTGCTAGGGTCTTACGAGGAAAAAAACGCGGGCATAGCTATTTCCTCGTAAGGTATTACTAGGGTCTTACGAGGAAAAAAACGCGGGCATAGCTATTTCCTCGTAAAGGTTGCTAGGGTCTTACGAGGAAAAAAACGCGGGCATAGCTATTTCCTCGTAAGAGCCTAGTAATTTTACTAGGGTTCTACGAGGAAACCAAATTCCTTATATAAACTCGAGCAGTCCGATTTTTCATTTTCTAGTAACTGCCTCTCAGAATCCTCTAAAGGTAGTAGTTAGGTTAGTGTTTAGTTTAGAGAATTTAGATTAGGTGGTTAGTTTAGGGAATTTAGATTAAGTGGGTAGTTTAGGGAATTTAGATTATGTTGATTTACTTTTTTAACTATTTTTTTAATGATACGGGAAATTAATGTTTTAATTTTTTTGATTTAGATGCCTAGAGCAGACAAGATTGCTAGGGCTGCTGGTAAGAGGACGTCGTCTCTTGATCAGTCTCTTGATCGGGGGATTCACTACGGAGATATATTTGGGGGTCGGGATACTCCGGGTTCATCTTCGTCAGCTCCCGGTCCATCTTCGATTCCGGATCATGCTGTTCCCGAGTCTCAGGGAGATCCTCCACCACCACCTCCTCCTCCTCCTCCACTGGTCGGGGTTCATCCCGATTTGCAGGTGCCGCCGAACGCACCTTTTGCGGTGTATACAGTGAAGGATATTTTGGCCCTTCTAGGCAGATAAGGGCTGCTAGAGTTAGATCCTATCCGACGGGACGGGAAAAAAGTATTATGGTATGTTTTAATTTTTAAAAAGTTTTTTAAATTTATTTCTTAATTAACAAAATATTTATAAATTAATCTAATTAATGATTTATTTTGTGTCTTTCCAGGTTTAATGTTGACAATCGTGTCAGAAGTAGCGTCACAGACTGTATCAAGGGATACTTTCCCGATGCAGCTCCAAACTGGAAGAAGACGGCGAGCCACACAAAAAAGACGTGGTTCAAAATGTTCGCTGTAAGTTTAATTAATGATCAACTTAATTTATTTTCATTATTTAAAACTATTAATATTATTGAACTAATCCGTCTCTTTTTTTTCACTATTTTTTCTTGTTAATTAAGCTGGGATTCACCAGCTGGTGAAGACAGAGTTTGAGGCCAAGGCTAAATCACGATTGCTCGACACAGTCTACAATTGGAAGGGCGACTATCAGGTATAGATTTATAAATTATAATATATATATAGTTTTAAAATTATTATTGACTTTAATTCTAATTAATTATTTTAAATTAGGTGGATGGTTACGAGGCCGGGAAACCCGATTGCCTCACAACCGAGGTGTGGGATGGCCTCATCGCCTATTGGGGGTTGCCGGACTCGGTCAGAACCTCCAACACAAACTCCGAGAACCGCATGACTAGAGACGAGTATGGCAACACGAAGATGCTGCACAGCACGGGTCGAAAACCTCACGCGGGAGTTTGTCTAGACATGGTAAGATGATTTTTAATAACTATTTTTTTTAATTTGAATATTCCAAATTTTTAATTTAATTTTCAAATTTTCTTTTAGGCTAAAGAGACTAGAGTTCTTTTATTTCTTGAAAGACCTTTACGAGAGGACCCACCGGAACAAGGCTGGGCAGTTTGTAGATCCTGCTTCGGAGCGGGTCTACAACGATTTTGTTGCCCGAATTGACGAACGCCAGACTCAGCTGGCTCAGCAGACTGGGACTCCAGTCGTATTATCCACTCTTGAAGTGGATAAAATTTACGAGGAGGTAAATAATTTGTTTTACTATTAATTTTTATTATTTATTTAATTTTTTTTAATGTTATTAATATTTTTATTTACAGGTCGCCCCTAGGAAAAAGGGGCGTATCGTCGGGATTAGCTCGATTAACGATGTCTCTGCAGCGACATCGTCTTATGCTCAGGAGCAGCATGATGCCAATGCTCAGCTGCGCTCAGAGTTGTAGACGACGCAGTCTCATGTGGTTTCGCTCACCGAGCAGATGGCTTCTCTCAACGATGTCCTCGAATATATGGCGGGTGGAAACCCGCAATTGGCGGAGATGTTGCGTCAGAGACGGGAACGCGCGGGGATTCCAACCCAACATCATCCACCATCACAGTCACAGCCGTCAACCAACTTAGGAGAGGAGCAGGATTTAGCGAGCCAGGACGAGTTCGTTCGGCAATTTCACGAACAGAATCCGTATCCGTAGTTTTTTTTTTTAATTTAATTGTATATTCTGAATTTTAAAGCTTAATTGTATATTATTTAGCTATTTATAAAATATTTTGTTTTTTATTTATAATTTGATTTTTTTTATAAAAAAATAAATTATTTATATTTATAATTAATTTATTTTATTAGGGAAAAAATAAGTCGAAGCAAAATCCTAGTAAAGATTCCAAGTAATATCCTCGTAAGCTGTTCTAGTAAACTCCTCGTAAAGTTTACTACAAACTTACGAGGAAGTGCTTACTACGGTTTTACTAGGAAAGATTACGACGACCTTACGAGGACACGGTAACCACGCGTTTACGAGGAAAACTTTCCTCGTAAACTGTACTAGGACCTTACGAGGAAAATAGGCTTTACGACGAACGTGTTTCGACGAAACGCGTTTCCTCGTTATTTCCTAGTAACTATCCCTTTACTAGGAAATAACGAGGAAAATCTGTCCTAGTAAAAGACGAGTTTTCTTGTAGTGGAAAACCTAAGAATCGTCTCTTAAATAAGAGACATAAAAGCCGTCTCTTAGCCAATTTTTTTTTTAAAAAAAAATCAAATTAATTTAAGAAACTTACATTAAGAGACCGGAGATAAAGATGGCCTTAAGAACCACACTTTTTGAATTGGTTCAAATAGTTATAGATCCGGGTCAGTTTGGATAAAGGAAGAACCGGCTAATATCCAAAAATTTATGTTAAATAAAATATCTGGGTATTTTAGATAAAATATCGTAAAATTTGAAGGATTTGGGCAAAAACTAAATAATTTGGATATATATATATATATATATATATATATATATAGCATGCTTGCAAATATGTCTTTAGGAATTTTTTCCATCTACACAAAATATATCATGTACTTCATTTTACACCATATAAGTTATAACAACATGTCATGTTGCCGTTTTGTTCCAGATGTGGCTACTTAGCATCGAACTAGTGGTGCAAGGACGTGAACTGCACAAACTAGGTCCAATGCAGTTGGTTTAGTTAATGCCTCTTGACCTGAGTCCTGACCAAATTCAACTGAGCGTACGAGGACGAGGTTCAACTTGCATGGAGAAAATGTTAGTGGACGTCGAATTTAATGGTAGTGATTTTACGCTTTACTCCATTTTACACAACCTGATATATTAACAATCCCTCATAACTTTTATGAATGTATGCATTATGGAATGTATCAAATGTATGAATCATCCTTATCCTTAATGTGTACGTATACATAATGTATCCTTATCAACATATAATTCTGGCACCACCACTAAATTCTAAAAAACCTTTAGTAGTCCACATATGAAATATCCATTAGATCTAAAATATGACATTATATTGACTCATTAAGTGAGAATAAATGTATTTTTAATAGTAATCTAACTCTAAAAAATGAAGAAAAAGTCGCATATTATCTCTATATATACATATTTTTATCATTAGATCACCACCACTTAAGTTTTTAAAATAACTAGTATAGTTACAAAGATTTTATTTAACCTTATAGTGTTGGTTGATATAAAACAAAAACATATAAGTATATATGTCAATATAGTATAGTTTTTTTTTCTTTTTGAGAATTGTCAATATAGTATTGTTTTCTTAGTATAGTTTTTTTGTCAATATAGTAGAGTTATATATATGTTGTTTTCTTTGTTTGTTTAAATTTAAGTTTGTTTTGTTCTCCTAAAAGGGAATGTCTTTATCGAATAGAGTCAGCATTATGTGCTTGCATGATACCTGATGGAGCATAAAGCCTAATTAAAGAAGATTGTCTTTGCTCATTATATTTAGAAAATTTTTGCAAGGTAATCCCACTTGGTTTAAATATGCAAAAATAGTTCCCTTAAGTTATTCATTGATAAAACCAAATATCTCTTAAGTTTTGTTGGTGTAATTATTAACCATGGTTTGGTGAAATCTGTTTGTGGCTTTCAAATATATTTTTAACAGATACATATATTCAAAGCCTCCTCAAATTTTCAAAAAGTTCAGAAACTTTTAAACATATATATTGGAATATTTCAACATAAAATTACCAAACGCATAACAGATTCAGAAAAAATGTTCAAAATCTTATAAAACTTATGCTAATATGTCCCCAATCTTTAAGACTAGCGTGAAGGACATACATCCACTACGCTATATTATTATGCCATTTAGAAAGGATGATCAAGCCTTAGACGTTGTATATAACTAATGATTGATCCTGGACATCGTAAGAGGTTACATATTAAAGGTCTGGAATTTTCAAAAGTAAAAATAAAAAACTTGAACATATTGTTGAGCATTATACAATATAATATTTAAACATATATTCTCTATTTTTAGAATGAGAGTTTTAAGAATGTGATATATCAAATACAAACCACATCTATAATCTTGTGTGATTTCAGATAACAGTAGTATCAACAGCTTTTTCAAACTGCATGTAATAGTATTTCAGATATAATGAGCACATGTATTTATCAATATCTTATGAAGAATTTTGGTGAACAAATATTATGTTAAAAATCATTTTATGAACTGTATGGACATACATACTGAAGAAGAAAAGTTGAGATAATTATTTAAAACGATTTCAAAATATAAAAACAATACATATATAACGGTCGCTAAAGATTATTGAATAGCTTTAATATAAAATAATTATATCATGTTTATAGAAATAATATAAATTTTTTTATGAAAAATGTCTTATAAATTTTTAGTGATACGTTAATTGATAGTTGGAGGCATGAGATATAAATTCTTACAAATTAAAAGGTGCAATTCTATATTCCTTAAGTGATATGAAAAGGATAGCTTTAGTATGGTTTTCAATATATTTACGAAGGTAGTGTAATTAAATTAACAATCGAGGCTGGATCCACGTATCACTACTACTTGAGCATAATTTGGATTTTATTGGAAAGGAAAGTTGGAAAGTTTTAAAATTATAAGTTCCAATTGGGTAAGAATTTGATTTGCTACCGTAGATCCTTATTGGTGCATTTCCTGGTAATTTGTCTTTTCCTAATGAACTTTGATTTTTCATTTAAATGCATAATAAAAATGTAAAATAATAATATCATATATATTAATATATCTCTTCCATTTTAAAGATTCCAAGCATCTGAACTTATATATTGTTCTTTATCTTTACAGAAGTAACAAAGGAAATTGCACCAGTCCTATATAAATTACAAAAGCAATGTTTAAAAAAAATGTTATAGCTGAAAGGTCAACTCGATTTCATCTGTTTTCCCTTCTTTTTTCAAAGAAGTGAACTAGCATAATGAAATTTATTGCAAAAGAAACTATCAAGAAAATCTACCCTAATTTTCGCTTATTTCTCTTAATTGTTTCCTTAAAAGTTTAATCAGAATTTAACACGAAAATTGTATATGTGATGGATGTAAATTGTTGTTTATCTGGTTAATAGATTATACACATATATTCGAGCGTAGTATATATTTTTTATTATTCTTTTGTTGTTAAAAAAAAAGATCATACCCATATTTTTTACAAAGAATTTACACTGCGATTAGGTTTTTACTTTTTCAGTTTCAAAGAAAAAATTACTTTACAAAGAAAAAAGTTTGCACTTTTTAGTCAACCATGTAAATTTTCTTTTGTGTAAACCATGTGAATTCTTTCAATATGTTAGACCAATTTTAATGGGCATATGTAAACCAATATCTCAACAATAAATTAGAATAAACAAAAAAAAGTTAAGAAATAAGGAGATAGGGTATGTCTGCAGAGACACTCTGAGAACTCTTTCAGATATTCTTTTACCAAGTATCCTTATATAAATGGCTTAACTTTTATGAAAAAAAAATTCTATTACTACAACTACAATATAATACTAATATAAAACTATAAGATACTGCAAATGAGATTTGCACCGTTAACAACCCCAACCTTTGCTTTCTTCTTTCTCACAACCCCCACTTAAACTTATAATCATTAGACAGATTGGGTAATTATTAGCTACCCCATTGCTATTAGAAAACTTAGCACGATTAATTAATTATTCATCACTTTGTTTTCCTTTCCATTATCATATTTTTAAGTAAAGCGGATGAACCGGCCAGTGTGAATTTCCCTTTTAAATAATCAGAAGTTATTCTCCCCTATGAATGTCTCATGAGCGGAAAAGAAAAAAATATAAAGCAGAAAAGGGACATAACTAGTAGATAAGTGGAGCTGAGTGGGCTTGGGATTACCGATAGATCTATCCTAATTGTATTTGTATTTGTATAAACATTTGTTGAGTTAGCTTATCAGAAAATACAGTCTAGTGTCTTTAACATAAAAAAACAATGTTGCCATTATGTCACTATCTAAATTCAATCTGAACATCTTATTGACAATCAATGTTAAATGACTTGGCAAGAGGTCTGTAGTTACGTTTACGGGATCAGGTTAAATCTAGCTACTATTGCATTTGCATATAATAGAACAGAAAATCAATATTATATGCTTATTTGATATAAAATCTCAATACTAATAGAGTTTATAGCTCGAGTCAACTCAATCCACAAAGGAGTAATCGATTACAAAAGGGAGATTATTTTACTCATGGTAAAGAAAATCATCAAAACAAAAGAGGAATTGTGATCATATAGACAAATGTCAAGTTTTTTCCCAAAAACTCTAAGCTGCTATTGTTCGGTTCGAATGAGTCAAGTTCCTTTGATTGGTTCGCTCAGGTGGTCTTATCTTATTTTAATTTTATTTTAACACATGTCAAGTTCTAGGCATGGATATTTTAAGAGATCCAAAAACTCGAACTGGAACCGACCTGAAAAAAAACGATTCGGTTGGGTACGTGTAATGTCATTTTACTTTATTGGGTCTTGTTGTGGAAGACCCGCAGATCTTGGACCGGAACCAAACCATATCTGAAACCTAATAGGTATCCGAAATATCTAAAATACTCAAAATTTCTAGTATATATTAGGTATATTTTTGATATTGCGGATATTCTTTGAAGTTTTGGGTTTGGGTTTTTTGGGTATAATCTTAGCTTTCAGATAAAATTTTAGATCAAAAATATAATTTGGGTAATTAGGCAAAATTTTGGTATTTGTGGATTTTCAGGTCACATTTTGGCTATTTTTGAATATTTGAATATTTTTTCATATTTTCAGGTTTTAGGTTATTTTCAGGTTTTGGTCTTAAATATCAGAACCGACCCAAAAATTTTAGGAACAAAAAATAGTGGGTATTAACGGTTCCTAGACAACTAGACCGAACCAACCCAAGCCCTAAAAACCCGAATTGGTTATGAACCGGTAAATTCTAATTATCCTATTGGATCCTAATATCTAAGACTGAAGTACGACCTTACAATACCCAATCCAAATCTGACATGGGGACCTGAATGCCGAGGCCAATTCTATGATAGAATTGTGATCGCTATACAGAAACATGTCTTTTATTTAGATGCGTTTTTTATCCTTTAAAAGTACCATTGGAGCAAGACTTACTTTCCCATTGTCTCTAGGGTTATGAAGTTAAACAATAGCATCGTTTAGTATAGCTTGATGACACGCTGGTCCCATAAGTAGACTTTAAAAGAAGACGGGTTTGAACTAAACTAACGCGTAAAGAGAGTTCTAACACCTAGGCTACATTATAGGCTCTACAAAGGCTGCTAACGTGTCTCCTTTTTACTTTTCACTGATCTCACCACACATAAAAGTCAGTTCCCATGGCCTTTCCAGAGATTAGCTTGATTAAATTAGATATTGTTTTTTTGCCTTATATATTTTATTAACTATGAGGAGTTTTCGCTTTAGACACTAATCTCTTCCATGGCTCAGAGGCACCCTTTGATTATACCATTTACGGCATAAAACACCCTTTCCATCAAATTTTGAACTAGGAACACAATAGTTCCACCTTATGCGCTTAAACTAATCGATCTACCAAGTCCTATAGTTTTTTTCTGCCAAATATTACAGTGCCTTATATCAAATTCTTTTCCCGATATCTTTTGTTTATTCCTTTTTTTGGATAACTATCTTTTGTTTGCTCAAAAGTATGCAAAATGTGGATTTAGAACCAGATCATGATATAACGATAACACTTGCACAATCATCTTAACTTCATGTTGTGTTTATCCCTTATTTACAAATTGAAAGATCTTTAAGAACACACAATTAATTTATAGCGTCTATGCAAAAATAAGAACGTACATGTCGTAGTAAAAGGTACTTAAATATTGTTATTATTCAATACATTGAATTATAAATCTAACCATTTAATTTGTACTAAATAAATATAACAAATTTCAAATCATAAAGTAAAATTTTTAATATTAACCTATATGTTTTTAACTAAAATTATATTCACAAAAAAATGAAATATCATATGGTAAGTATGTGTTTTTGGAAATATTAACAAACATAGAGACACAAACTACCAATTTTCTGTATATACAGCTTAAATATTTATCCTACTTTTTACTAAACAATTCACTATATTTATTTAAAACACTAATAGGACTAAGCAACCAACAAGGATTAGAGTTTTAAATCTCGCACATTATGAAAATATTAGTATAGTACATTTTATTTTAAACACATGTGTAAGGTACATGGTAGGGTAGGTTACTACTTACTAGATTCAACTAGGTAATGTTATTTGATTAATTACGTATACACTGGAAGTGGTCGATTAAACAAAATGGATTAGGTGTGTGTAATTTTGTCTGGCTTGGGATCTTTACTCCACTCGTATCCCCATCCAATAAAGTATATTTTTCATTATGACATCCGAAATGACAAAAGCTATTGTAAATATTCTTTCTTTTCTTCAAAATGTATGATGTTTTAAAATAGTGTACAACTTTTAATAAAATTATTTTTACCTAAAAGTATTACTAAAATATAAATTAAATTATTTAACTAATTATAAAATAGATTATAAAATATTATTACAAAATATTTTACATATTGAAACATCAAAAAATTTCTTAAACATTATATATTACGAAAGGGAGGAAATATATAATAACCGAAGGCCAAAGAGAAACAAAAACATTAAATAGCAAAAGGGTATGCTAAGAAGGTTCAAGCTGTGGAGATTGCAATATAACGAAGTTGGTTTACCTTCTTTAGTTATGCAATGAAATCTAAAATTGTGAAGTTGTTGTGCCGTTACTTAGCTCTGCAGAATCCTAATTGATTACTAAATTCTATTTGTACCTTCTTTTTACCCAAATGGGTTTGCTTGTAATATTCCAGATATTTGGATAATTGATATGTGTATAAAACATCAGGTATCCGTCACGTCTAGATACTTAAACAAAAACTTAATTTTTTTTGGTATTTTTGTCAAAAATTTGTTTTAATATATGCTTTAAATAGTTATGAATGTATTTATAGCTCTGATAAGATTATTAATCACATATGCCGTCGTGCGATATACTAATGTTTCTAATTAAAGCCAAAATTTCTGATACTCTTACTCATGATTAATCACACATCAACCACCATAATTTCACTATTATTTCTGTCACCACTTTAAAAAAAGAAAAGCAAAAACCCTCTCGATATAATCTAAATATGTTATAATAATGTTCATATACACCCAATAAAAAGCTTCGTAAATAAAATAATTATTTAGGAGGGCGAAAAAGAATATATATAAAATGATCTATTTATGAAAAAAAGTTTACATGAAGTACAAAGTTGCCAGTTGTACGATCCTTGTGACTGACGAAGCGCGCTACTTCCTCATTACCAAGTTACTCTTACATTATATATTTTACACAGTCAGAAATTGCATTACGACAAATTTATAAATAATTTGAACAAAAAGATGTTATTTATCAAGAAAACAGTAAGGAAAGGGTAAGTGATTAAATGATAGCAAATTTTCTTTGTAGCTTTAGTGAATAATTGTAAATACTAGAAATATAGCCTCCGCGCAAGCGCGAAGCCGGATCCGTTTTCTTATGCTTTAAGTGTGTATGAGATTTTGTTGTTCGTATTTTGTCTAAATCTTTGTGTTTTTTTGCGTATTGCAATATTGGAGTCATCACTTTCATTGAGTTCACTTCCGTTTTGTTATATTATTAAGTGAAATGTAATTTTCATTAGAAAGCCGAATAAAAATTAGGAAGATTACAACATTAAATCATGTACATAAGATAGTTTGAAGATCAGGAAATTTAATCCCTAAAAATTTCTGTACTACTTTATGAAAAATTCTAATTTATATTTAGAAATGAAATATTTAATTTGCTTGTTGACATAGAATAATAATAAAACGTCCCGACCGCCTTCACTTAATAGGTTGCCCATGTCCGCGCTCTCGGCCCGTGGATCCCATCTCATCTGACGATCAGTTCGTTAATTTTTTCAAAGTCTCTGAATCATTGTTTACTGACCCTACAATCAGCACCCGACATTCTTCGTGTTTTAGATTCACTCACATGGTATCGTGGACACCCTTAAAAAGACCAAACTGTAATATTATTATATAAAATTTGGTTTCTAGTTTACAAAATCTCATGTAGTTCAATTGGTTATGTCAATCAAATAAACATTGAGGTGAGGGGTTCGAATTTCATAGCATGCAATACATCATTTTTTCTTAAAAAAATTATATGGGACCCACTTACCGCTGACGTGGCGGAAGGAGAGAGAGTAAATTCTCCAATTCTAATATAGATTATTTTCTTTCGAGAAACAGATGAATATGTTCATCATAGATGATGATTGTTAAATGTAAAGTATTATAACTTGTAATGACATAATGAAAAATGATGTAGGAGATACACAAAAGTAAGTAGTCATGTTTTGTATATTAAATTCATATTTTATTAGACTCTTGTTTGATTGTTATTTGTGGAGACACCGAGTAATCATAATACAATCAAAAGATTGCTTACAGTAAAATTTATGAGATTTTCTTGAGGTAAAGAGTCAAAAATGTATTGGAACACAAAAATCTCATAGGTGGGCAGAAAAAGGAGAACTCCATTAATAAAAAATATAAACTCATATTTAAACACTTTAAGCACATATATATACACACATATGAGAGATAGTCACATCACAACTAACAATTTAACAATCTCTCTCTCCCCTATAAGTTTTAAGAGACTAGTTCTCTGATCATCCTCCGGTTTCTACTCCCATCAAAACACAAATCAACGATTATCTCTCACTCTCTTTACTCATTCTTCTTATTTGGATAAGATCTCTCTCTATCTCTCTCTCCCTCATTTTCAGCAGATTCAATCCAAACCCTAACCTCTTTGATTCTGATCGCAGAATATTAATTATTCTCTTTTAAAAACTATAAATATTTTACAAAAAACACTTGTTTTACCATCCCTTTTTTACTTTCTTACTCCACACCATAAATGTCAAGTTATTCAATCTGTCCTTTACCCTTAACTACTGTCACCACCACCATCACCACCACTTCTATACTACAAACCCTTCTCTTATTTTCTTAAGAATACATACTTAAAAAAATTACATTATAAACACCTACCAAGGCCCTATAAAAGCAAGAGAAAGAGAGAGAGAAGTGATTCTTGGTTTAGCTTTCTTGATATGGATTTTTGTTGGAAGAGAGAGATGGAAGGTAAACTAGCACATGACAACATGTCGTCCACAAAGAGCCACCACCATGCCATGATGACGTCACCGCGCCGCGTCTGCGTCGTCACTGGACCGGTGATCGTGGGCGCTGGACCGTCGGGGCTAGCCACGGCGGCTTGTCTAAAGGAGAGAAACATAACTTCGGTAATACTAGAGAGATCAAACTGCATAGCTTCACTATGGCAGCTCAAGACATACGACCGGCTCCATCTCCACCTTCCTAAACAATTCTGTGAGCTTCCACTTGTGCCCTTCCCCGACCACTTCCCGACCTATCCGACCAAACAGCAGTTCATCGAGTATCTCGAGGACTACGCTGGGAGGTTCGATATAAGACCGGAGTTTGGTCAGACGGTTGAGTCGGCAGAGTTTGATGAGAATCTTGGGATGTGGCGCGTGGTGAGCGTGAGTGAAGAGGGCACGACGGAGTATGTTTGCCGGTGGTTGGTGGCTGCGACGGGGGAGAATGCTGAGCCGGTGGTCCCTACGTTTGAGGGGATGGAGAAGTTTGAGGCCACGGGGGTGGTTAAGCACACGAGTCAGTATAAGAGCGGTGGAGATTTCGCCGGAAAAAAGGTTTTGGTCGTCGGATGTGGAAACTCCGGCATGGAGGTTTGTTTGGATCTATGCAACTTCGGTGCTCAGCCTTCTCTCGTTGTCAGGGACGCGGTGAGTCTCTTTTTTTTTCCTTCTCATATCTTTCTTTCTTGTTTTGAGAAAAAAGGTTAAATTAACGTTTTCATATGTTTTTTCGATATTTTTGTGGCTCTTTCATGTTTTGTAGAGTTCTTCTATGCTAAAACAAAATCACATAAAAGGTTTTTTCATTCATGTTATATTATTACCAGCTCTTTTAGAGACTAGATATTACCTTAAACATCATTAATTTGAAGATTTTCTATTACTCTTCTCATTTATTGAATGCCTTTAACAAAAATTTGATATTACTATTCACAATATATTTATGTTGAATTGTTTTATCTTCATTAAGAACCCATATTTATTAATTTATACAAACTAATTATAGTTTAATCATTAATGTAATTTTACTAGCTGATGGTTTCTAAAGAATATTTATATAACCGTGTTTCCTATTTTTTTTTGAAAATACTTCTTTTGCTTTTCAGTTTGGTAATATCCATATTGATTTTTATTAATCTGTTTAATCATTATAAATTTTTACGGAAAACTACAAAGGCTGGTAACATCCTAATCTAAGATTTTATTCTGTTTTTTAGGCCTTGTGACTTCAAGTTCCAACAATGTGTTAATATAGTTTTTAAATGAATAAAGAGGTTTACCTAATTTATTTTATACGGAAATACAATTTTATATTATATTTAGAGAATGATAACTATCAGAACACAACTTTATTGGGATTTTCACGAGCATGCGCAAACATTCTCACTAAAAAACATAGTCTCTCTAATATTTGAAAACGAGTTTCTCATTCGGATCTTTTATTACAATATTTACTAATTATGTATATTTTTTAAACTGTTGAAGGTGCACGTCCTACCACGAGAGATGTTAGGTACTTCAACTTTTGGGCTGTCCATGCTGTTACTCAAATGGCTGCCCATCCAACTCGTTGACAGTTTCCTCTTGGTTGTTTCCCGGTTCATCCTCGGGGATACCACCCTGTTGGGACTTAACCGACCCCGGTTAGGCCCACTAGAGCTCAAAAATCTCACCGGTAAAACTCCGGTTCTCGATGTTGGAACGCTTGCTAAGATCAAAACAGGAGACATCAAGGTACAGTATATCTTAATCAAACATGATATAATCATTCATGCTAATAACCGGTTTACTGATATGATTTGTTTAAATGGCAAAAGGTATGTTCGGGGATAAGAAGCTTAAAACGGCATGAAGTTGAGTTTGATAACGGGAGAACGGAGAAATTTGACGCCATAATATTGGCAACTGGCTACAAAAGCAACGTACCCTCTTGGCTAAAGGTAGTCCAATAATGATAATATAGTTATATACCTTTGTCCATATTATTTAATACAATCATCATTAAATTTCCCCTCTTTCTTAAAATATATGTATATATTATATCCACTAATTAAGAAGTCACATTAATTGGGTTTTGGAAAATAAATAACTTTGCAGGAGAATAAAATGTTTAGTAAGAAAGATGGGTTCCCAATACAAGAGTTTCCTGAGGGATGGAGAGGAGAATGTGGGCTATATGCGGTCGGATTCACAAAACGTGGAATCTTTGGAGCATCAATGGATGCAAAGAGAATAGCTCAAGATATATACGAGTCATCAAAAAAATCTGATCAACCACAAACATATACAAGTGTCCATGTCAAGAAAATCTGATCAAGCATGTATAGTAGAGTACTAGAAGGTTGAGAAATGAAGGGTTTCTATCAAGAAACAACATAACTTGAAGCCGCGGTAGGGGTCAAGAAGAAGAAGAAGAAAAATTGATGGTTTTGGTTTGAAAGCAGAGTTGGGGAGTGATGTAAATTAAGACTTATCTCCAGCTGCAATGCAAATTGAGGAGGAAAGAAAGAATGAATAGGAAACTTAGTGAGAGTGATTGTGGTGGGAATTGATGATCATATGCCCAAAGGAGAGGAGGGGACCCTCTCTCTTTGCATGCTTATAACCCACTTTGTAAATCTTTCTATACCTTCTTTCTATGTTTCTAATTTTTCTTTTTTATCCTTTTTTTTTTCTTTAGTTTCCCTTAGTTAGGTATGCTCTTTGTTTTTCTTACCTTCCTGGTTTATTTTTTTTTTTGTGGTGATTTTTCTTTTGTTATATACATGTGACTTGATTACTTAAAACTCTTGCTTTTTAACGGACATAAGAAATTCAATTGTTAAAAAAAAGCTTAGAAAATGTCCAATGAGTGTGTCAATGATATTTCCTTGTCGAAATGATTTCATTCCCTAGTTGAAGTATCATATAAATATGGACCACCTCCTTGTACATTCGTCAGAAATTAAGTCCTGCACATTTATCATTCTTCTGACCCGTGTTCCAATTATTGTTAGATGTACGATCTCCACATGATTTTATGTCATACTTTTGAATTAAACTAGCTAGCTATATATGTCAATATATACTAGCTAAGATCCCATGTCAGATAGATCGTTAGGTTTAGATTCCATGATAGATTTGTTACCTTGGTCGTGTGTTGATACGATATTCCATGGAAAAGGTTAAAATAATCTTCAAGTATGATTTGCGGTAAGCAACGTGAAATAGATAATCAATAAGTTCACCATGCAGTTTCTCATCCAAAACATTACAAATGATTTTATGTGAAACATACGAGTTTGCATGTTTTTTGCGGTTTTTCCTATAGAAAATCGTAATTGGTGATATAATAAATCGTTAAAAATATCCGGTCTAACAAATTTTTTATTTATTTGCACTAAAGCAACTTAGATGGATCACATTTATAGTGACTGATTTAGTAGAAAATTTATCAGCTATATATATGTTATTATCAGCATTGTTTGTTAGTAATTTATCAAATATCAACTATTTATTATATCACCAATTATCAAACTTGATGTAAAAAAAATTGATTGAATAAAATTTTACATTCATTCAAATATATATATATATATATATAAACTATTTGAATAACATTTACAAGGAGAATCAATATTGGTTCTGAATTGGTACCAACAAATTCTTTTTTTTTTGATAATCCAGTCTCCGACCACTAAACGTGATCGACTAGCCCACCGGGCCAAAGCCCACGCAATTACAAGATTTTTAAGTCTCCACTTAAGGGCCCCTGGTTACGCTAGTGGTCTGGGGGGCGAGGGAAGCCCATGTGAAAGCCCTCGTGGCCCACGAAAATGTTTGTAGCTTCGGGTGTTCGAAGCCGGAGTATCGGGTTTGCACCCTCAGCCGGATATCGCCCTACCACTAGCCCATCTGCGTGGGTTGGTACCAACAAATTCTTAGTAACTTCACCACAAACTATAAGCGTTTGGCCACAAAAGATTGAGACATATAAATAAGGTTTAACAGAAGAAGAAAAATTAAACAATACTGTTTCTGTTTCTTCGTATAGTCTTTGGGCCATTAGCCATGTGGTTGTCCTTACAAGTCATGTGATTAGAGAACGTATACTGACCTTAAAACCATGTGGGTTCATTGTCTGAATTTTCATGGGATATGAATGTTTTACTGGCCGGTAACTAATTCAAATATAGACTAAATTGTACATGTTTCATTTATATAATGAAGCTATAATAAGAGATTAAGTTCTAGCATACATAAGGGAAAAAGGAAAAAAAATGGAACAAGGATCTTTCAGAAATTTACTTTTGTAAAAGGCACTCAAGTAAGAAGCTGGAGGGAGCCCCTACACTTTTGCCAAGCTGTTGGGGAAATTTTAGGAAACAATATCAGAGATTCAGATCCCAAATCAAATCTTTCAATTTTATTTTTGTCAACATCAAATCTTTAAATCTTTAACATCTCCTTTTATTTTAATTAAACTTTTTTTGGTGAAGTAATTAGTAGGGATGACTCCAAGAAGGCAGACATATTGCATGTATCTTGCAGTTCCTAGTCCCACAATTTTTAACATAAGAAGCACACTTGCTTCTTTCAAATCATCTTTCTGCTTTTTTTTCTGAAGTTCTTTTTTCTTTAAATTTTGCCTTTTTTAGTTGGTGCTTTTTATTGGCTCTGAATTATATAGTTGGCTTGTCAGCCAAATTATGTTGGAAAGTGGTGCTCTTCGACAGTAAACGGTATAGATGGTTGCGTCCATAACTTATTCATATATGACTTGGAAAATCAGAATATGTCTGACGATATTTTCATGCCCTATACAAATGACCTATTATATATTCCAACAGCATTTCCATGGCCATACACTGACAATGTTTTTCCATTTTATTTCTAGTTTACTTTACAGATCAAATTTCATTTGAAAAGTCGAAATTTCATTTGCAAAAGTCGATCCGTAAGAGGATCCTTTATTTTGAGTAAATTGCATAAATATATCGTTCGTATTAACTCTATTCGACCGGCCGGTCCAGTTTGGTTAACATTGCTTTTGATGGAGACATGGAGTCAATACCCCGGTGACACGAACCAAGTGAAGGAACTATTTGGTTATTCGTCCATCAACATAGTGGGTGTCTTTAAATGTACAAATAAACTATAAACATATGTTGAAAATATATATATACATATCATACTTTTACAAATTAAAATGAAAAAAATGAAGATATTACATGTCCTAGTACTAATATAATTAATTGACACGTCATTCTAAGTAGAAATATGATTGAAGATTGAAAAATAATAATTTAAAGTTCTAGGATTAAACAATTTTAAGGTGTCTGACTTGTGTACTATAACCGCTTTAACATTCATTCCTTTGTTAATTTATAACTTGAATTATGATCTTTTTTTTTTTTGTTATTTGTGGTTGAATTACATTTAGAAAAATGATGTATTAGATTGGAAATATATAGATAAAAACAAGGAAAAATAATATGTATACGCGGGAAGTAACTATTAGTTCAGTTAAGCCAAAAAGAAAAGAAAACTAAGTTCAAATAGAAGAGGGAAATAAAAGTTGTGAAACTTAATAATAAAAATAAACGTAAGTAGTATTGGGAAATGTGGTCCATATGAGTCTGGTAAATGCATCTTGTTCTCGCTGGACGATCCAGCCGCTCTCGTACATTTGGCGACGATGGGTCCTAATTGTCTATGAACCATCCGATTCCACAAGCTTTGAACTCTCACTGGTCCTTCGCATTCATTATCTCAACGGTCTCAAGTGGACCATTTCAGTTTTGTATTCGTTAATTTTTTGTTATATAAATTTAATTAAGAATAAGAAAGAAGAAACATATTGGACAAGGAGATTAGTAGTCAAATGGGTCTGGTCCTAATTTTAGGGATGGGCAAAATCCGTAAATTTTGACTCGATTCGTTATTAATTTCTATTTGAAACAAAAAATTCGGATATCCGTAATTCTACAAAATAAAGCAAATACTATTATTTATAAAAAGAAACAAATCACAAATACATTTTTTTTGTTAAAGAATTTAACAAATCACAAATACTAATATTTTAAGAAACATACATTTGATCTGATTCGTTATATGAATATGTACATATGTTTATAGAATTATATATATAAATTATATGATTACTATGTTTATATATATTTTATAAAAAATATTTATTAAATTCATTATGTTAGTTATAAGAGTTTTTAAAGTAAATATCTTTTATTTTGTAATAAAATATTATTATTGTATCTATTTTAAGTTTTTTTAGTTTTTATTTTATTTATATCGAATCGGATATCTGTTTAACCACATAAATTTTTTATATAAAAGATAGAATTGAATAGGATAATTGATTGTTCCGACTAATCCAATCACATAAATAATACTTTTAGAAAATTGGATATTCTAATAGTGCCCACTCCTAAGTCCTATCATCCCATGGTTATGGATCGTTAAAGTTTTGATTGATCAATGATTAAGGGGGTGTTATTAGATAGTTGATTTAAAGTTAATTCTCTAAGCTTTATAATCTAGTGTTATTCAATTATTGATTTTGATTCCTTAATTAAAATCTAATGTTATTGGTTATTGCATTTAAAATACTTATATTAAAAGATTTTAAAATCTAGTATTATTGGTTATTGTAATTATAATTTCTTCATTAACAGAGTATAAAATCCTTTGTTATTCAATTAAATATTTAAGTAGAACATTTGAAATCTTGTGTTATTCATATCTGATAGATTTTTGTAATTCATTTGATTTGAAAGAGTTCAAATGACTTCGGATTCAATTTCATGTGTAAAATACATCAATCAAAATCTAACCTTTTACTTCAGATTTTATACATTTTTATTATTACTGAAAAAAAAAATCACTAGTCCTAGGAAATGGCTACCGAATTAAATGAAGAATAGGGCCGCAAGAGTTTAGCATTGAAAATATTTCTAGTTTCTGGGTTGATGATGATAACAAAGCATGCAAGAGTTTTTCTTAACAAAGATTAGAGAAAATATCAAACATGCAGTAAACGTAGTGGAATCTTACCTATACAACGAAGTTAAAGGAAATACAAGAGCCAAAATTCAATTCAAACTAGTTTTTTTTGGTCAAAATTCAATTCAAACTAGTTATCTACGTACTTTTATATAGTTTTAGTGTTTTAAAATCATATTTCAAATTAGAATCCTTCAAAGTAAAGTTCAATTCTGTAATAGATATCAAATGATATTATACTGATTTTATAAATACATTGATATGGAGTTAAAATATTTAGATAAATCATATACCTTCAATTTTAAAATGAATCAAATTTAAAAAATCTGATCTATTTAAAATCTAATAGAATTGATTTTAACATATGCAACCAATAACACCCCCTTAAAGAGTAATCTCGGATTCTAAATAACCTGTCAGAAGATTTGACGTGACAATACATCTCTCCATAATTACTCACGAGGATTTTAACTAATAAAAGACACACCAAACTTTACCAATACTTTTCTTTTCCTTCTTTATTTTTGAAACATGGTTTCTTCTAATGAAACCTCATACTGATTTCAATAATTGTGTTTACCTCAAATTTCAGTGTCTACATATACAGTTATACAGATTGTATTCGTTTATCAAGTCTCATATTAGATTATGTTAGAAATAATATTTATGTAAGATTAGCATCAGTTTGGTTCGTTTGAGATGATTGCTTTTTTTTTTTTATGGTAAACCCCAAACACTAAGCAACAGGTTAAATGAATCTGTAAATGGAATTCAATGAACATATACGTTTTATGATATGTAAGAGCATCTTTATCGCACATACGTTTCTTTAACTTTTTGTCTGAAAAAAAATTTAAAAAATACACCAATCGCGGGTCAGCACGTGTCGGTGGAGCCCGCGAACAGTGCAAAAAACCCACAACAAAACATTTTTTATTTGGCACCCACAAGGCGCGGTTTTTGGGTAAACTGTGGGCCCCTCTCCCATAAGAGACGCTCATTTTAGAGCGATAAAGATGCTCTAAATGAATTGGGTTTTCCTTTCTTTTTGTTGTAACTATAGTTAACTATAAAGCCTTCTCACAAAAGAATTATAGTTAGTTATTCTCACTGTTTTATTTTAATTGTTGTTTTAGATTTATGCATAAAAAATAAGAATACATTTAATTATAAAAAATTTAAATAGAAACATTATTATCTATACACTTAACAATATTTCAACAAATAAAAAATAAACTGAAAAATATAAAAAAGTATATAGCATATAAAATAATATTTTGCGTTAGAATGATAAAACGACATTTATTTCGAAACAAAAAATTTACTAGACAACAAAAATTAAAATAAAACGGAGAAAATACAATTTTTATTATCAAAATTTGTAGCGAATATCCAAATCCGTAGACATTTTAAAAAATGTGGGAAGGAACATATTGTTAGGTTTGATAAATATAGATCTTAATATCAATAACTTTGGAAAATTCTTAATATCAATATTTATACCCATGCCCCAAAACAGATACTTCAACAAATCTAGAAAATTATTTTCAAAAGATTTTGTTCCATAGCTCACACATATATATATGCATGGTCAACATCAACTAATATCACTTTGATCTAAAGCTACCACTATAGTTTTGAACTTTTGATTTGTGATGTACATCACATGCCGCCCACTCCATCAACATAAGACATGTATCCCGACATGTTGGGGGTCTTAACATCAGTTTCAGAGCTGCCTCCTCAACATAAGCTTACTATATGGTGAGATCGATTGTATATTATATAAATTATGAATTGAATAGTTTTTTTTAACCTATAAAGGCGTATAGGTAGAGAAACTCGTCAACTGATGTGATGAAAATTACTTTTGAAGATATCATAGTAACAAAAAATACAGTAATAATCAATTAGTGGTTTTTGCCGTGCATCTTTTCATCCATCTCCAATCAATGTACAATCAGCATCAATTCATGTACTCTTAAAAGCAACAATAATTAACAAAATCTGTAGCTTAATACCACGTGGTAGCCCAACACAAAAAAGTATGGTATGAAGGTCATATGTAATCATGACCCATTATTCTTGGTATTTTACAAAATATAGGCTGGAATAGTTCACTAGCTGGAATATTTTGGCTAAAACCCCTTCCATATATTAAAATCATATAACTCTTGTTGTTTAAAAGTGGGAATCTTAAGACGTTGTAAGCGTGTGATAAATTGGGGTTGCAAAATGAAACATTTTTTTCTAAAGAGCATTAAAATGAAACAAATATACTGGTTACAAATTTATAAAAAAAATAGGATTACATGTTCACATAATGGAACAATATTTTCTTTTGGCATAATGGAACAATATTACATAACTAATATTCTACGTCATTGTGAATCAGTTTTCCTTTCAATCATTTTCACTAAATAACATTTTGAGGATTGATAAACATTACATACTGAAGAAAATGTATCCATAATGGGATGCATGTGTTAAAAATCAGATTATTACACACAAACCTCTCTCTTTTACACATGCGAAGAGATGAGACAAAGATTCTATAGTGGAAGTAAGTGTGGAAACGAGTGGTCCTAACTAAAATGTCTCAGAAGAAGATACTAATGCCTTTCCTGTGAAATTCAAGCGATTAAAATTACAAAAAAGTGATGTCTCTTCATCACTTTAGGGTCCACTCTTCTCTCTTTTTTCCCTTTAATAGGTCAATCGAAGAAGACGGATCGTGATTGTGCATGCTCATTACTGGATACTTGGTTCTCTCTCTCTTATAGCCTACATGACAAGAGAAAGAATAAGCAGTGGTATATTCTTTTGTATCAGAGCTTTCTTCATCTCACTCGATTGATAAAACGTTCCTTGTAAAACACCAAATGCTATAAGTCATTCGTGCACTTAAATATAACCCAAAAGTGAATGTTTGCAATAAATATATCAAGTAGAAATTTTGAAAACCATTCTACAGTTGGTTCCCACTTTCTCCAAATTTATTCCATTTTTGTTTTTTATGTAACGTATACTCCATTTTCTTCATTCGTTATATGGTATGTGTATTGTTGTTGGTCTGTGTTTCTAAGCCGTGTATATCTAGCTAGACAAAGATTTGTGATTTTCTGTTGTTATTTTATGAAAATGAGAAGTACCCTATGTTGTCAACAATTCACTTATCATATGGTTATGTAACTTTAGCTCCTAAGATACATTATAGTATTGTTGAAAATGATACTTTATATAGTTGAAAATAGATACATTATACTAATGTGAAAAAAGTAGATACATTATATTATATTATACTATGACCTGGTAACTTACTCGTAATATGCTCGAATAATCCTTATGAGCTACTATGTAAATTCAGAGGTGCAGTCATATTATGTTGGAGTTGAATCCACATAGATTCATGATCGTTCAATAGATTTCAGTATTTGAAATAAGCTAAACGGTAATGAATGTAATGCAAATAAAAGAAAGAAGGTAAAACGGTTCTAAGTTCGGATAGGAAACGCGCTAAACTTAGGGATATTCGTAGGTAAAGCAAAACTGCAGATCATATGAATTGTTAAAAGCTTATTAAAAACAATGTTTGAACTCAAATGACAATAGTCAAATCAATCAACTTTTTTAAAGAGATTATCTATGTCTTAATCATAAAATTCCAAATCTCTTTGCAAAATCAGTAATCACGACAAACATTAAGAATGACTTTGATAAGTTCACAAACTCCCAAAACCAAATCTTTTTGCATATAAGTATTTTTCTCATCTAAGATTAGTTCATGAGATCAATAATATTTTCGCTTCTATCATTTTTCATAAGATCTAAAGTTTAGGTGGTCAATTTAGAACTAGCATTAAATTCAATCTAGATGAAAAAACTAATAGATTACCCTAACATTTCTATTCATCTAGAAATTCATCCTTAACTCTTAAAACTCTAAATTTAGCCAGTGAATTACTCAAACACAATAGCAGAAACACAAATTATAGTCTGGATAAATTTCATTAAAAAGAGTAAGAGTAATATATGAATTCAAAATTTTCTCTCTTATAAGGTATGGGTTTTGATTACTCTCTCCAAAAGCTTTAAGTAATCTCTTTCCAAGTTTGAATAATGATTTACAAAACACTTAAAACCTAAATAAAGCCTAAGACACGAAAGAATTTAATTGCAAATAATGGAAATTTTGAACCAATCTTTAATTCCTGAAACTTGTTGAAAACCATCAAGGAAATGCTTGATTACGATGGATGTCGACCGACATCAAGGATGAGTGTCGATCGACATCAGGCCAAAATATGGTTTTCGACTTGATGTTTTCAGTTGTCATTCTCTTCATGTTGTAGATTCTAAAATCTCTAATTTTGTCCAAAAGATATTTGTGCCTACAATAGCTCATAAAAACTTTAATATATCAGGGTTAAAACCCTATAAATAACCATGATATATCAACTGTTATATACAATGTTAGTCGTTTCCATACTTCTTCTATTGAATTATCTAGCAAAGAATTAATAACGTTTAACCTTGAACCGTTAAATACTAGTCAAAGTGTTATTGAATAAATTAATTAGGTCAGAAAATTAAAATTGGAGCATATCAGAAGTTGTGGGCCTAAGGGTTGGTGAAAGCATGACAGTGTGATAACACACTTACTCACCCCCACCCCCATTTCTCCTAGATTCTCTTTATATATTTAAAAAAAAAAATCAATTTATTTCTTTTACTAGAAAGAAAGCAAACGATATATCTCAACGTGTGTCTTTGTGTTTCATCAAGCCTCTTTTATGTTGAGTAATTTCCCATTTTGATGATAACAAAACGTTACAAAAGTATTTGCATGGTTTGGGCTATTTCTAGATACAAAATTACTTGGGGAAGTTCATACACTGTTACCTTTGAACTCTAAGTTTTAGCTAGTTTGAACAATCAAATTGAGGGTATTGGGTTTAGTCCATGATTTATGTCGGGCCATTTGGATAAGGCACATATTTTTTCAATGTGACGGATACACTAAGTTAATAACATTGGATACATCAGTGTAAACATAAAAGTCGAAAATAATAATGAAACGAATGTATTGGTAAGCTATAAATGAGTTGGTTGTTCGTTTTGATTTTCTCCTTGTCTGAAAAGTAAACGAAAGTTACCATTGCCATATGTTCACTGTCCCTTTTGGTTTGATTTTGAAGCTTTTCTCGATTGAAGTGAAAAGAATTCATGGCCACATATGACACCTAAAGCCCTTCAAAACATGCTGGAGACCGTCCTTCGTTAATGGTAGTTTGATTAGGATAGACATACATACTTGATTTTTGAAAAGGGAAATTACCATAACTCTAAGGAATTGCAAAGAACATAGTTTCATGTGCATATTTGTGGTCTATTCCATTACATATATATTCTTTGGAGTCCCCCTATAATCGACTGGTGGATAGTAAATGGTCATGCACCAAAGGAGTACACATCAAAAAGGTCTTAGGAAAAACAGAGGAAAATATTATAAGAACTCTCCAACGCCAAGGAGTATATTAACGAATAAAGCAAACATAGATAAGATGGTCACGACACCCCGTTTTTAGAAATAAAGAAGAGTGTGTTGAGTAACCATCAAGTTACTTAGGAAATAAGTTATCCAAAAGGATATAGGATAACAAATACTAATAGTATTAGGAAAAAGGAAATTCCTATTACAATAAGGAAATAGGATAGAGAAGGATATCTAATCCCTATATAAAGACCATCAAGTTGTCGATGGATCTAATAAGAAAACACAATAGTTTGTTGTTTAGTTTTTGAGTTAAGTTTTCTAAACATTCAATAAAGGAAGGACTCTTTATACAAACTATACGATTGTTCTTGATTACTTTAGAGTGTAAACTTTTTGTACGCTATATGCCTATTTTTAAAAAATATTTCCGGTCATTTTGGTAGACGAAGACAGAATAGTTAGAAAGTACATCTCGTTTAAAATGGCAGAATCTAAATATAATGTCGAACAAGTAAATGTAAATATTGATTTTTATGGTGGTGAACTCAATGAAATGAGTTATAGTGATTTCGCAACTGCAAGAAAATATGCTAGATAGATTCAATTTGGTGAGATTTTTGAATTAGATTGTGTTACTAAGCAAACTCATTGTTTTGCAATATTTAAAACCACGTGTTGAGTTATATTGATTGATGCTTTGTAGCTAAAACGATCTCCAACATTCTCTACTTTCATATATTATAAATTATGTTGGTGAAACCATGCACGTGAAAAATGGTGATGACAGGTGAAGTTGGTTGGTGAAGACGGTGCAACGCGTTCGTCAACAATTACGTCCACCAACGCGTTCGTCAACAAAATCATCCTCACCAACCCCCAAACTCTCTCTATAAAAACCAAGGCAAGTTGAAGATCCCAAACCATTCCAAAACACAAAAAATCACAGAAGAAAAGAAGAGGAAGAAGAAGAGCGTGAGAGAGAAGAGAAAAAAAAAAAAAAGGTTTTTTTTTTCTTGAGATAATTTCTTGTGGGTATTTGGGATCTGGTTGAGAGAAAATTATTTAGAGAGTTTGGATATTTTTCTCCTGTTATAACGAGAGAATTATTTTTCAGTTTTCTCCGTTATAATAGAGAGGTTGTAACTCCTATTATTTTCCTCATAATAAATTCTTCTACCTTGTCCGTGGTTTTTACCCTTTGGGGTTTTCCACGTTAAATCCGGTGTTCCATTTATTGCATTATTTCTCAAATTACTAGCTGCGACCCTGCTCTATCCAGTCCGATTTCTACAATAAGTAGTATCAGAGCCTGGTTTCGTTGTTCTGGAAGAAGCAATGGCGGCAAAATTTGAGATCGAAAAATTCAACGGCAGCAATTTTGCGCTGTGGAAGTTGAAGATGAAGGCTATTCTGAGGAAAGATAGCTGCTTAGCGGCCATTAGTGAAAGGCCGGCTACATACACGGATGATGATAAGTGGAACGAGATGGACGGGAATGCTATTGCAAACCTTCACCTTGCACTTGCAGATGGAGTGTTGTCAAGCATTGAGGAGAAGAAGATTGCAAAGGAGATATGGGATCACCTTGCAAAATTGTACGAGGCCAAGTCGCTGCACAACAAAATTTTCCTTAAGAGGAAGCTTTATACTCTACGGATGGCGGAATCTACTTCAGTGACGGAGCACATCAACACCTTGAATACTTTATTTTCTCAACTCACTTCGTTGAGCTATAAAGTAGAATCACAGGAGCGTGCTGAGCTTCTACTTCAAAGTCTACCAGATTCATATGTTCAACTCATCATCAACTTAACAAATAATGTCTCCACCGACAGTCTAGTCTTTGACGATGTTGCAGCTGCGGTTCTGGAAGAAGAAAGTCGGCGCAAAAGTAAGGAAGACAGACGAGAAACTCCACAAGTGGAGGCATTGACGGTGATGAGAGGAAGATCAATGGAGCATGGCTCAAGTGGGAGTCACAAACATGGTAGATCAAAGTCAAGAAGTAAGAAGATCTATAAATGCTACCACTGTGGCAAGAAGGGTCACTTGAAGAAGGATTGTTGGGAATTAAAGAATTCCAACCCTCAAGGAAATGTTGCAAACACTTCAGATAATGGAGTAGCCTTGTGTTGTGAAGCAGCAATTTCAAGCGAAAACAGGAGAAGGTTCGTTGATATATGGTTGTTCGACTCAGGAGCTACATATCACATGACCTCTAGAAGAGATTGGTTCCATCAATATGAACCCATCTGTGGAGGGTCTGTGTACAGGTGCAATGATCATGAGCTTAAGATTGTTGGCACTGGGTCCATTTAGATGAAGATGTATGATGGTACAATTCGTACTATTCATGAGGTGCGGCACGTAGAAGGGCTGAAGAAAAATTTATTATCTATGGGGCAACTCGATGAAATCGGTTGCAAAGTTGAAGTCGAGAATGGAACTCTAAAAGTAATTAGAGGAGCAATTGTGCTTATGAAAGGAGAGAAGATAGCTGCGAAGTTATACATGTTAAAAGGAGAAACTCTGTCAGAATCAGAAGCATCTGTTGCTTCAAGCTGTTCCAGTGAGAAGGCTACAACGGTGTGGCATCAGAAACTTGGGCATATGTCTGAACAAGGCATGAAAATTCTTGCAGAGAAGAAGTTACTTCCGGGTCTCACAAAGGTATCATTATCCTTTTGTGAGCATTGTATTACAAGCAAGCAGCATCGGTTGAAGTTTAGCACATCGAATTCTAGAAGTAAAGAGGTTCTAGAATTGGTTCACTCTGATGTGTGGCAAGCACCAGTTACATCACTAGGAGGAGCGAAATACTTTGTGTCTTTCATCGATGACTACTCCAGGAGATGTTGGGTGTATCCTATCAAGAGTAAGGCGGATGTGTTTTCAATCTTCAAAGTTTTCAAAGCACGGGTGGAACTCGAATCTGAGAAGAAGATCAAATGTTTGAGGTCAGATAATGGAGGTGAATACACTAGTGATGCATTTATCAAATTCTGTAAAGAAGAGGGCATCAAAAGGCAGTTCACTACATCATACACTCCCCAGCAAAATGGAGTGGCAGAGCGGATGAACAGGACTCTGTTAGAAAGAACAAGAGCAATGTTGGGAGCTGCAAGCTTAGAGAAGAAGTTTTGGGCAGAAGCAGTCAACACCGCCTGTTATGTGATAAATCGGTCGCCATCAACTGCAATTGAGTTGAAGACACTGATGGAGATGTGGACAGGGAAGCCAGTCGATTATTCAGACCTCCATATATTTGGGAGCCCAGTGTACGTGATGTACAATACCCAAGAAACTACAAAACTAGATCCAAAATCTAGAAGGTGCTTGTTCTTGGGATATGCTGATAGAGTGAAGGGGTATCGCCTGTGGGATCCCACTGCCCACAAGGTTATAATCAGCAGGGATGTTATCTTCACAGAAGATAAAAAGATCGAAGAAGAAAATAGCAGTTCAAAAGAAAGGTCAGAGATCGTAGCAGTACGGGTGGAAAAAGAGAATTCTTCTGAAGCAACACCAGAACACGAGGAAGAAGAACTTGCTGAGTCTGAAGAAGAACTTGGTAAAGGAAAGCGTGTAAGGACTACACCAGCCTGACACAAAGATTATGATATGAGCTGCAATGTTGCATACTGTCTTTTAACTGAGGACGGGGAGCCATCAAATCTTCAGGAAGCAATGAGCAGTCCAGATGTATCTCAGTGGATGGAAGCAATGCAAGAAGAAATTGAAGCTCTACATAAGAATAAAACTTGGGAGCTTGTATCATTACCACCAGGAAGAAAAGCCATTGGAAACAAATGGGTATATAAGATCAAGCGAAATGGTGATGACCAAGTGGAGCGGTATCGTGCTAGATTGGTGGTGAAAGGATATGCTCAGAAAGAAGGCATCGACTTTAATGAAATCTTTTCACCTGTTGTTCGGCTCACAACAGTTCGGATACTGTTGGCAATGTGTGCTACATTTGACTTATATCTAGAGTAGTTAGATGTGAAAACAGCTTTCTTCATGGCGATCTTGAGGAAGAAATTTATATGCTCCAACCAGAAGGTTTTGAAGAAAAAGAAAAGGAGAACTTGGTTTGCAGGTTAAACAAATCTCTGTACGGTCTAAAGCAGGCGCCAAGATGTTGGTACAAGAGATTTGATTCCTTCATTATGAGCCTTGGATACAGCAGACTCCATGCAGACCCTTGCGCATATTTCAAGAGGTTTGGTGAAGGAGAGTTCATTACATTGCTGCTGTATGTAGACGACATATTGATAGCAGGCCCCAACAATGATCGTATCAATGAATTGAAGGCACAGTTGGCTAGGGAGTTTGAGATGAAGGACTTGGGACCAGCAAACAAGATTCTAGGGATGCAAATTCACCGAGACAGAAATAATAGGAAGATTTGGCTTTCACAGAAGAATTATTTGAAGAAAATCTTGCGAAGGTTCAACATGCAAGATTGTAAGCCAGTCTCTACCCCACTTCCTATTAATTTCAAGTTATCCTCCAGTATGAGTCCTAGCAGTGAAGAAGGAAGGATGGAAATGTCTCGAGTACCGTATGCATCAGCAGTGGGTAGCTTAATGTTCGCAATGATTTGTACACGACCAGACATTGCACAAGCAGTGGGAGTAGTAAGTCGGTACATGGCGAATCCTGGTAAAGAGCACTGGAATGCCGTAAAGAGGATCCTAAGATACATTAAGGGTACCTCAGATGTTGCATTATGTTATGGAGGATCAGACTTTGTTGTCAGGGGCTATGTTGATTCAGATTATGCAGGCGATCTGGATAAAAGCAAATCCACAACGGGATATGTGTTTGCACTTGCTAGCGGATCTGTAAGTTGGGTTTCAAAACTACAATCAATTGTAGCGACATCAACAACAGAAGCAGAATATGTAGCAGCTACACAAGCTAGTAAAGAGGCAATGTGGTTGAAGATGGTGATGGAGGAACTCGGGCACAAACAAGAGAAAATTTCTCTTTTTTGTGACAGTCAGAGTGCCGTGCATCTTGCAAGGAATCCAACCTTTCATTCAAAAACCAAGCACATACGAGTCCAGTATCACTTCGTTCGTGAGAAAGTGGAAGAGGGAACGGTGGATATGCAGAAGATTCATACGAAAGAAAACATAGCAGATTTTTTGACGAAAGCAGTCAGTACTGACAAGTTTATTTGGTGTCGATCCTCTTGTGGCCTGATGGAGACGTAAGCAACATGAGATGACAAGGTAGAAAGAATGGTGTGAAGATCCGATTGATTCTCAATCAAATCTTCAAGTGGGAGATTGTTGGTGAAACCATGCACGTGAAAAATGGTGATGACAGGTGAAGTTGGTTGGTGAAGACGGTGCAACGCGTTCGTCAACAATTACGTCCACCAACGCGTTCGTCAACAAAATCATCCTCACCAACCCCCAAGCTCTCTCTATAAAAACCAAGGCAAGTTGAAGATCCCAAACCATCCCAAAACACAAAAAATCACAGAAGAAAAGAAGAGGAAGAAGAAGAGCGTGAGAGAGAAGAGAAAAAAAAAAGGTTTTTTTTTTCTTGAGATAATTTCTTGTGGGTATTTGGGATCGGGTTGAGAGAAAATTATTTAGAGAGTTTGGATATTTTTCTCCTGTTATAACGAGAGAATTATTTATCAGTTTTCTCCGTTATAATAGAGAGGTTGTAACTCCTATTATTTTCCTCATAATAAATTCTTCTACCTTGTCCGTGGTTTTTACCCTTTGGGGTTTTCCACGTTAAATCCGGTGTTCCATTTATTGCATTATTTCTCAAATTACTAGCTGCGACCCTGCTCTATCCAGTCCGATTTCTACAACAAATTATACAATAACAAATAAAATTACATTTATCTAACTTTTATTTATAAAAAGAAGTTTTTTTCCGCCCACTTAAGTTAAAAGAAGGAATGTACGATATCGATTTTCTAGAAGATATCAAAATTATACGAAGCATAGGGTAATTGTCTTAACTATACGGAGAGCCTGTCGGTCCATTAATATAACAAAACTAAGAGCCGATGTATATCTATATACTTTCAGTAAATGATCGTTTCCTTATGGTTTTTTGTTAATTGATTGATACTATATATGTGCGTTTCCTTACCCTAAATATGAAGTGGTAACTGCATATTTTTAATACATGAGATGATTTGCTTTCGTACGTAACGTAACTATACCGAACACAAAAACAGGTGAAAATTAAACACACATGTTCACACATAGACACAAGGAGCATTTAAGGAGTAGAAGGAAAGTGGTGGTTAGAGAGTATGTGGTATAATTAATTGGCCCAAATAGATTGGTAAGTGTTAGCCGGCCATGCTAATAACTTCAACCTCAGTTCTTTCTACTAATTAAAACCATTTCACTATAAATTCTACGTATACTCCCACTTCATCTCCTCAAATTCATCAAAACACATACTACAAGAAAATGTTGATTCGTCTCCCTTTGATATGTCTTCTTGTTTCAGTCACGGCCATTGGGGCTGACTTAGCACCGGTGCGTTATTGGAACACTGCCTTACCAAACACTCCCATGCCAAACTCTCTCCGTCATCTTTTCACGCTAGGTTAAATTCTTTTTACTTTATATACACCCTCTGTTTTATATTATATATAGTTTTAAGAATTTTTTTTTGTCTCAAATTATAAATAGTTTTACATTTCAATGCACTTATTGAATATTATATAATCAATAAAATAAAACATGTTTTTCTATGATTAGTTGAATTTATACATTAAATGATATTTTTCAAAAGTAATGTTTTTTAATATTAATTCATTTAACTAAAACTATTTAAATTTTGAAAGGGAGTATAAATTTTGTTTTTGTGTGTCCCAGGCAAATTGGTTACACAACCTCTAGTAGTTTATGATTATTCACAAGCATCTCCAAACTTTTCTACATTTTATTTCTGTAATAACTTTTACTTCGAATACATCGTTAATTTTTATTTTAAAATAAAAATTTCTATTTTTCTCAAATTTTAATAGAATAAATAGCATTTATTAATTTTAATACAGTTAAATGTTATTTAAACAGTGAAGTGTTATTTCAGAAAATATATATAGAAGTAAATTTCGTTGTCTTTATTTTACTTTCTTTTAGATGTAAAAAATAACAAAATAGAATGTTGTAGATTTTACTGATGAGAAAAGCACCAACGTCCAAGTAGGCAAAGGAGGCGTGAACGTCAACGCCGGAACAGCTAAACCCGGCGGAGGAACCGCCGTGAACGTTGGCAAAGGTGGCGTCTACGTGGACACCGGCAAGGGCAAAGGAACACACGTGGGCGTTAGCGGCGGAAAAGGACCCGGAGGAGGCGTAGACGTCCACACCGGGAAACCGGGAAAGAGAACCGACGTAGGAGTGGGTAAAGGCGGCGTTATAGTGCACACGCGCCACAAGGGCAAGCCGGTCTACGTCGGTGTAACGCCGGGACCAAACCCTTTTGTGTATAACTATGCAGCGAGCGAGACTCAGCTCCATGATGATCCCAAAGCGGCTCTCTTCTTCTTGGAGAAGGACATGGTTCGTGGGAAAGATATGAACGTTAGGTTTAATGTGGAGGATGGTTACGGTGGTAGAGCGGTGTTTTTGCCACGTGGGGAGGCGGAAACGGTGCCGTTTGGGACAGAGAGGTTTTCGGAGATTTTGAAAACGTTGTCGGTGAAGCCAGGTTCGGAGGAAGCTGAGATGATGAGGAAGACTATTGAGGAGTGTGAAGCTAAAAGAGTTGGTGGAGAGGAGAAGTATTGTGCGACTTCTTTGGAGTCTATGGTCGATTTTAGCGTTTCTAAACTTGGTAACTATCACGTCCGTGCTGTTTCTACTGAGGTAATAAACACTTCTCTTTTATTATTTTATGGTTTAGGATTAGCCGATTAGGTTTAGATTTGACTGAAAACAAAAAGAGTTAACAGTAAACTAAATATTTGTTATTAGGTTTGGGCTGTATATACTTTGTTTCCGGATTCGGTTCGATTTTAGCTCAAACTGCTTCATGTCTTCTTTATTTATATATAATATTATAGATGTAAGTGAAGATTAATGTTTAAAAAAACATTAGGCGGTAATTGTGTATTTTATAGGGGATTAGTGCATACGTGAACACTTACAGCAGGTCCAACGCCAATCCTTAAAAAAAAATTCTTAGCAACAAATTACTTTTATAATATGTGGGGTCCAAAAAATTTAAGAATTTGTGCTATAATAGTCTTTTGCAGGCCGTAGTTAAGGACCATTTCTCTGACGGGCTCGTCACTGTGCGTGTACATGGAATCCTTCAACTGGCTCATTTTTTTTACTTTTTTTTTAAACTGAAAAAGATAAAAATAATAAAATAATTTAGAAGTTTACCTTCATTATCGAGTCAATGGGTTTCGGCGTTGGATATGCTCTTATGCACCGTATCGACCTTTTTTATAAAAATTATTTTAGAAAAATCGTTTCACTTATGCCCGATTTTCTGTGCGTGCAGGTACCTATACACTATCTAAACCGATTTTTAAAACATACGTGAAAACACAAAAAAAAAACTAAAATTAGTTTAAGTGGGTTTTAGTTTCTGTTTCTTGGTTATAGTATAATTAATGAAGAAAGATTGGTTCAGTTTAGTTTCATTTTGTTTATATATCCATGCTTGATATATCGGTTGATTGATGTAACCTTGGTTACTACAGGTGACTGAGAAGAATGCACCGATGCAAAAGTACAAAATCGCAGCAGCCGGAATAAAGAAGTTGTCGGACGACAAGTCAGTGGTGTGTCACAAACAGAAGTACCCATTCGCGGTGTTCTACTGCCACAAGGCGATGATGACGAGCGTTTACGCGGTTCCGCTTGAAGGAGAGAATGGTCTGCGGGCTAAAGCTGTTGCGGTGTGCCACAAGAACACCTCGGCTTGGAACCCAAACCACTTGGCCTTCAAAGTGCTTAAGGTGAAGCCTGGGACAGTCCCGGTCTGTCATTTCCTTCCAGAGAGCCATGTTGTTTGGTTCAGCTATTAGATATATATTGTGGGTTATGTAATAATGTTTGAGATAATCTATCTTTTGGGATGTTTTGATTATGAAAATACATATACACATAGTAATGCGTGGCTTCCATATAGTTTAAGAGTGAAGCTTCTATATGTTTTCACTTTACATATTTTTTGTGGCCTGATTTATTCTTGTTGTTTTGCAAAAATATACTGTATAATAAAACTAGGCCCGGAAAAGCTCGTCTGTATAAAACGGTAATGTTTGTAATGGGCCCAATGTTGCCAGAGTAACATGAAAACCCACGAAGATAAAAAAAGTTAAATGTCAGAAGTGGAACTTGAACCCACGCCCTCTCACGAGGACCAGAACTTGAGTCTGGCGCCTTAGACCACTCGGCCACCCTGACTGTTGCAAACAATTGAATTTTGCTCTATTAGTGATAAATTACAAAGTAATGATCGTTTATTATGTCTTTTGAAACAATACTTAAATACATTTGAATTTTGAACGGTACACTATTTTGCTTATACAGAGTGATTTAACTGATGACCATGTATTATTATATCATATACTAGTTGACTCGTAATGGTTTTAGCTTGCCATGTATTTCTTCAAACCAACTACATTAACTAATAACTGAAGAGTTAGGACAAAGGAGACATGTTTTCATGGAATACCACAGGTCCACAGCTAACAAGGGCCCAGCTGGTTAATATTGAAGAAGAGATGAGACACGAGAGATGAGCTCTCAAGTGAAGGAGCCAATGACACTATTGACTCAAAGTACATTGCTCTAAAATGTATCTGATAGCAAACCAACTTTTAAAAGCCTCTGCCTCAGCCTCGGGTTTGGCGAGTGTTGTATGATTTGCAGTTCGGGCATTTCTGAGCTACCACATGGTACTGCACCTCCGATTTTTTCCCACAGTCGTTGCAGAGGATCTGTACCTGTTTTGTGTTCATCAAATGATTTAGTTATATAATCTGATGATTTTGATTTCTTACTTAGTTAAGTTGAGGTATAAGAGTGAGGCTAACCATTCTGTTCTGGTATGGTTCTGGCATTGGTGTAGCAGCAATCTCCACGTCAAATTTCTCCCACACCTTTGACATGTCGCATACAGATTTTGAGCAAAGCGGGCACGCGTATCTGCAAGGCATAGTTTACACTTGTCACAACTTAAAGATAGGTCACAAGCTTTGAGGTATTTATTATACTTACTGGTAATGTTCTCTCATTTCCTCCAAGCATTTCTGATGGATGGTGTGTCCGCAGGGCAAAACTGTTACATCGTTCCTTGATTCAAATAGGTACTACAATAAAACCAGCATTGTAGCTTTGTTAACAAGGGATGTTCAATTTTGCCGTGGCTAAGTGGAAAACAAAAAACGAAAGAAGTTTACCTCAAAACAAATGGGGCAGTCGTGATGCATTGCTCCTTCAACACAAGGGTGACTGTTCTTGAGAAGGATTGAATAACAACAGCCTGGTTTGATAGATAGATAGATAAATTGTACAAGTCAATATATATAGTGGTGTCCAGCCTTAAAGAATTGAGGTTATCTGATGGCTTACCACACTTGTAACAGTGAAAGAAATTTTCATGTCCGCCGATTCTGGAACCAAAGAAGTAAAGAGCTTTAGTTATAAACAAATATCTCACGTGTTAGAGTAAATCGGTGTGTTGTATGTTAAAGATAAGTCCAAGAATGTACCTGCAAATTCCACAGCCATCGCAGTGATACTGTTTCTTAGATGTCTGGATGCAAGATAGCAACACAATGGTTAACCAGCAGCAATAAAGAAGCTTGTAAAATCTTAAGACAGTACTTAGCATAGAGAAGATAGAAAATGGATACAACAATCAAGCTTATGATTCTCCTCAGAGAACTTACATCATCATCGTAGAGCTTGCAGGCTTCACAGAAGTACTTCCCCATGCACACTCCGCAGTTAATACAATTTTGGCGAACCTAATAAAGACCAGAGAAAGCAGAGTTATTTCTTCAATAAAGTTTTAAAAATATTTGATATAAATTTTTTCTGAATAAAAAGCAGCAAAAGTTCAGAGAGAGCACAAGAGTTATAACACACCTCTTGTTCAGTGCCACAGAGTAAGCAAATAACCTGTAAGAAGAATATTGAGATCTTGTCATTGACCAAAACAATAAACATGGAGCGACCAAGGTATTACAACTACTTTACCTGTTCAACTTGCTGGCGAGGAATATCATGACTCTGTTTCTGATCTACATTTATACTGTTCTGCTTCCACGACATGATTACACAAGTCAGCATACAAATCTTTAGAAAATAAGAGTTGCAAAGAAAGGGAAGTTTCCTGAAATCTATATCTAGAAATAAAGAACCCTACCTTCGCCTCATTATGACAGTGATGGCAACCAAAGATCTCATTACAGCAAGGAGCTCTAATGCAACATCTTCTTCTGTAATGAGGACATCTGCAAGAACATTGGGGAGATTAATCCAAAAACACGCTCAACTCTGAGAAAATACAATCAGGAAGCAAAAATTACCCATGCTCCATTACTCCTCTGTCAAGGACTTCTTTTAATAATGAATCTGCCGCCTCCAATTCGAGAATTAACGACTCAGTTCCTTCATTGAGTGAATGAGGGTACAAATCTCTGGACTTCTCACTCTTCTCTCGGTCAGTCTTCTGCGGTTGCTCAACGAAATGGTTGAAATGTACGCCCTCCATTACGAACTATCAGTGCTAGCTGATGGAAAAGCTTATAAAACCTGCAAGTAAGAAAAGATTTAGAATATATGTTCATCATTTCCAGATTAGATCTGTCACCTGAAAATCCATGAAAAGAACTCCATGAATTGTTGCTTCCATCTACATTACAGCAGACCAATCCAATCATCACCAAGACAATCCAGTTATGAAACGGCTCCAATACGCTTTCTCCAAGAGACAAGAAGATATACAAATATTCTGTTAAGAAAAACTAAACATAGCTCTCTTGGTTGATGGAGCCTTGATAAAGATATAAAAGCTTAGCACACTGAGTGCTGACTTCAGTTCTTCAAATCTGGGGAAATCTATCCAATCTAAACCGGACATGCCCAACCTATTGTAAAAGCAAGGCAAAGACGATCAAACAACGTTTGGGACTGACATAAAAAAAAAAAAAGAAGGGAATAACCGGGTTAAAGAGATGGGTTAGTGTCCAAAGAAGACAGACCTACCTGCCACTCTGCACCAATTTTCTTCATTCAACGCATGAATCAGAAATTTCTTAAAAGGAAACAAATGCCTGAAGATTTCCTATTTCACCATCTTTGAGGCTGTCTGTTTTCTCTTCAGCTAAAGGAACTAAATAGATACAAGAAAATTCTACTAACAAGTTCACAAGTTCCAAATGCTCCAGGGAACAAACAGGTGATGTGCCGCTCTAAGGAAACTCAATGTGAGGACCACAGCTGGATAGACAAAAAAAAAATAGGGAGCAAGTAGGACGCCTTCTTCAAGAACCTATGTTCAACCATCTTAGATGAGATGACAAAACAAAGAGCAACGCTTGGCCAAATCAGAGACGATAAACAGACAAGATCTGAGGGTTGCATGATCAAGGGAAAAAGATTGCACAAGCACAAGTCTTGGGTTAACGAAGAAGAGGATGGGTAGCAGGAACTAAGCTGACCGAGAAGAATATAATATTTTTCACCAGCGACACAAGAAGCAATATTTCTCAACACTTCTGGATGACTTAACCGAGAACTCAGACTCACCTTGAATCTGAATCTCACTCTTCTCAAACAACACCTCCAAAGATTCTCCCAATAAGCCTCCTTTGCCAACTCAAAAGACTGCCGTAGGGTTCATCAAATGCAAATAAGTATCATATGAAAAAGGCCATTGATGAATACTTTCTCCTCATTGAGTTCATTCAACAGAGGAGACCTAACCTATTTGCAACTATCACCTAAATTCCTCAAAACAAAACGCTCTACGCTACAGCTTCTTCCAACGGAAACCAATCAATCAAAACTAAACCGTTACGAGAACAATCAATTACCATAGAAACATCCAAGGATCTAATCACGGAAGAAAATAAGAATCTACGAATTTTACTATAGATGACGAACTTTCCGATCAGGCGATCTCTTCCACCGATTCCGATTAGAGAAGTTCTCCGACGATTATTACGCGCTCCGAGCAGAAGAAACGTTTTCGATTGAAAGTGACGACGAGCTTTTTTTTCACTTTGATGGAAACTTTAACTTCCCTCGCGTGTGGTGTTTACTTATATATAGGGAGGCTTGACTTTTCCAGATACTTCGAATCATTTGCCGTTTTCCGGCTGATATTGACAATAATTAATTAATATATGTCCTTTTGATTATTATTTGCGTCCTGTTGACAGCTGAAATATCTAAGAGCATGTTTATCCGGGTTTTTTAGCGGGTTTCTTAATCGTAAACAGTGTAAGGATCGGTTATAAAAGTTATGAATTAAGAATCGATCTTTAAGAGTTTCTTACACTATGCGCGTACGTGGCGGCCCATGATTGGTTCTTTTTTTAATTTTTTTTTTTTTTTTAAATTCCGGGTTTTTTAGGGATAATCATGGACTAACACCGTTCATTTTCGTGATCGCTAAGTTTCTTTTAATATCTTATCTTACCTAAGGATGAATAATATTTTGAAGAGAAAAAAACATACATGCATATGTCGCCAAATATTCACCAAATGTCTAATATTTCCATGCCACAACTGGAATGAATGGCTTATACTCCTTCATACTGTATTATATATTATCTTTTAGAAACTTATTGATGTTTTAAAATGTAAAATTAAAATATAAAATGTTTTAAAAAATTTAGGCTACTTTTAATTTTATTGAAAATTGTTCGACTTATTACATTTTTAGTTATTTTTAAAATTGGTTAGATCATTTTTACTATTTTATTTTCAATAATCTTTTTTAAAGAAAAATAAGTTTTTAACAGTTTGTATTTTTAGTCATAACATGAAACAAATGGAATTTATCACACCATTAATCGGTAAAATGTAATTATTTTTTTAATAATTGAGATGTTATTTAAAAGGAAGTTGGGAAAATTCCAAAACTATTAAATTGTCTAAAGTGTTTAATCATAGTTAGCACAATCTTTTACTAACAATTAATGAAAGGATTGCATTTTTCATTCTTTGTTTTTAAAACGTATTTAAAAAGTAAACAATACTATGTGCATGAACTGATATTTTCGTCTTTTTCTTGGTAAAAACATTATTTTACTCTTTACATTATTGCGTGTGAAAGGTTACTTACTTACGTGTTCAACTTCAACTTATATATATTGTGGAGATGAGGATTGGTGACGTGGCTTTTAAATGATTGGAGATCCATACAAGTTTGGATTCTGATTAGTTTACAATACATTCCCCCAAGCATCAAAGCTTATCTCTATGATGTAGACACGTTATCAACTCTTACTCTCAACCATTTCAGCAATACAAATCACACGAAACATCTCATAAAACGTGTATAAATTCAAACGTGTCAAACTTGAATTGACAGAGGATAAATTAAGTAGAATTCAACCTAACAATGTCTTTTTATTGGATGATTTAATGATGAGGCTTACATGAAACAAATAATAATTAAGAATCATAGACTAAAAAATATGTACAGATAACACTACAAGAAAACTCGACATTTACTAGGACGGGTTTTCCTCGTTATTTCCTAGTAAAGGGACAGTTACTAGGAAATAACGAGGAAACGCGTTTCGTCGAAACACGTTCGTCGTAAAAGCAATTTTCCTCGTAAGGTCCTAGTAAAGTTTACGAGGAAGGCTTTCCTCGTAAAGACGTGGTAACCTTTTCCTCGTAAGGTCATCGTAACTGTTCCTAGTAACACCGTAGTAAGATCTTCCTCGTAAATTTGTAGTAAACTTTACGAGGAGTTTACTAGAACTCCTTACGAGGAAATTACGTGGAACATTTACTAGGATTTTGCTTGGACTTATTTTTCCCTAATAAAATATATTAATTATAAATATAAATAATTTATTTTTTTTTTAAAAAAAATGAAATTATAAATAAAAAACAAAATATTTTATAAATAGTTAAATAATATACAATTAAGTTTTAAAATTCAGAATATACAATTAAATTAAAAAAAACTACGGATACGGATTATGTTCGTGAAATTGCCGAACGAACTCCTGGCTCGCTAAATCATGCTCCTCTCCTAAGTTGGTTGACGGCTGTGACTGTGACGGTGGATGATGTTGGGTTGGAATCCCCTCGCGTTCCCGTCTCTGACGCAATATCTCCGCCAATTGCTGGTTTCCACCCGCCATATATTCGAGGACATCGTTGAGAGAAGCTATCTGCTCGGTGAGCGAAGCCACATGAGACTGCGTCGTCTGCAACTCCGAGCGCAGCTGAGCATTGGCATCATGCTGCTGCTGAGCATAAGATGATGTCGCTGCAGAGACATCGTTAATCGAGCCAATCCCGACGATACGCCCCTTTTTCCTAGGGGCGACCTGTAAATAAAAATATTAATAACATTAAAAAAAATTTAAATAAATAATAAAAATTAATAGTAAAACAAATTATTTACCTCCTCGTAAATCTTATCCACTTCAAGAGTGGATAATACGACTGGAGTCCCAGTCTGCTGAGTCAGCTGAGTCTGGCGTTCGTCAATTCGGGCAACAAAATCGTTGTAGATCCGCTCCGAAGCAGGATCTACAAACTGCCCAGCCTTGTTCCGGTGGGTCCTCTCGTAAAGGTCTTTCAGAGATGGAAGAACTCCAGTCTCTTTAGCCTAAAAGAAAATTTGAAAATTAAATTAAAAATTTGGAATATTCAAATTTAAAAAAAATAGTTATTAAAAATCATCTTACCATGTCTAGACGAACTCCCGCGTGAGGTTTTCGACCCGTGCTGTGCAACATCTTCGTGTTGCCATACTCGTCTCTAGTCATGCGGTTGTCGGAGTTTGTGCTGGAGGTTCTGACCGAGTCCGGCAACCCCTAATAGGCAATGAGGCCATCCCACACCTCGGTTGTGAGGCAATCGGGTTTCCCGGCCTCGTAACCATCCACCTAATTTAAAATAATTAATTAGAATTAAAGTCAATAATAATTTTAAAACTATATATATATTATAATTTATAAATCTATACCTGATAGTCGCCCTTCCAGTTGTAGACCGTGTCGAGCAATCGTGTTTTAGCCTTGGCCTCAAACTCTGTCTTCACCAGCTGGTGAATCCCAAGAGACCAACGATACCTTTGCTGTAATTAACAAGAAAAAAAAAGAGACGGATTAGTTCAATAATATTAACAGTTTTAAATAATGAAAATAAATTAAGTTGATCATTAATTAAACTTACAGCGAACATTTTGAACCACGTCTTTTTGGTGTGGCTCGCCGTCTTCTTCCAGTTTGGAGCTGCATCGGGAAAGTATCCCTTGATACAGTCCGTGACGCTACTTCCGACACGATTGTCAACATTAAACCTGGAAAGACACAAAATAAATCATTAATTAGATTAATATATAAATATTTTGTTAATTAAAAAATAAATTTAAAAAAACTTTTTAAAAATTAAAACATACCATAATACGTTTTTCCCATCCCGTCGGATAGGATCTAACTCTAGCAGCCCTTCTCTGCCTGGAAGGGCCAAAATATCCTCCACCGTATACACCGCAAAGGGTGCGTTTGGCGGCACCTGCAAATCGGGATGAACCCCGACCGGTGGAGGAGGAGGAGGAGGTGGTGGTGGAGGATCTCCCTGAGACTCGTGATGATCCGGAATAGAAGATGGACCGGGAGCTGACGAAGATGAACCCGGAGTATCCCGACGCCCAAATAAATCTCCGTAGTGAATCCCCCGATGATCAGGAGACCGATCAGATGACTGATCAAGAGACGACGTCCTCTTACCAGCAGCCCTAGCAATCTTGTCCGCTCTAGGCATCTAAATAAAAAAAATAAAACATTAATTTCCCGTATCATTAAAAAAACAGTTTGCCCATGCATCCATACATTTTTCAGGTAGATTGTGATCGGTTTTAATACTCATCATTCTAGCAGCCAACGACAATTTAGACAGACCTTCTTTACAACCACTGTAAATTGGCTCATTCGCAGCTTCTAACATTTCATAAAACTTTTTTGAATCTAGGTTAGGTTCTTCAACTTCATCATCATCATGAGTTACAAATGCATCACCTACCATATCATGAACCCTATCACAATCTACCATTTGTTCCTCCTGATGATGATAACTAGTTTCATTACGCAAATGATCTACCGGTTCAACTTGCAAATTCCTACTACTGCTAGCTTCATCATTCCTACAACTAGCATCTTCTCCATGTTGATACCAAATATAATAATAAGGCATGAACCCTCTATTTATTAAATGCTTCAAAACACTTTCACGAGGGCCTAATTTTGTATTGCAGCATTTCCGACAAGGACAGAACATCTTACCACTTTCCTGTGTGAGTGGTGTAGAATCTGCTTGATGCATAAACGTCTCCAACCCTTCGAGATATTCTGTCGTCACCCTCCCGTTATTATCTCTGTGTGAATACATCCACTTCCGCAACTCGAAAATATTTCCCGGGCCAGACATTTTTTTTGTGTTCGATCAAGCTTATAGCTGATTATTTTTTTGTGTGTTTCAAATGAATCACAATTGTGGTATTTATAGAAATTTTCAAATCTGAGCATTTACTAGGAAATTGCTAGGAAAAGTAGGTACAAAATTTAAATTCGATATTTTCTATCTAGTTCCTCTTAATTTCGTAGTAACAAAACTCGTTCCTCTTAATTTCGTAGTAAGAAATTACTAGGACTTTACGAGGAAACTGTTTACTAGGAAATAGCTATGCCCGCGTTTTTTCCTCGTAAAGTCATAGTAACATTACTATGACTTTACGAGGAAACTGTTTTCTCGTAAGTCTACGAGAACCTTACGAGGAAACATGGTTTCCTCGTAAATTCGAAGTAAACTTGTAGTAATTTTACGAGGAATTATTTTCCTAGTAAAGTTTCCTAGTAAATGCTTAGTTTTCTTGTAGTGTAAGAAGAAATAAACACACACGCGCACATGCAAAACTATAAAAGAGACAGGTGCATGCTCGGATGCTCCTACGTGCACTTTATGCCTTATAAAGATTCTCAGCTTGCTGTCTGCCAATACAAAAGCTGGAGATACGTATCCTCTGGCTCTAAACAATCTCTTTATTAACACGTGCGCTTTTCTAGTTCCTACACAAAGATCGATCGTTGGTGCCTGCGTGGAAGGAATCTCAATGCAAATGAAAAACAGCTGAGAACATTTGGTGGACTATATTATATATAGCTACGTCTACGTACGTCTTACACGCTCATGTTTTAATGAATTAGAACATATATATATGTATTTGATCAATGTTTATAAGAAAGTATTGGTATGATTGAGCTTAGTATAGTTTTTTATTTGAGTATTTATAGGTTAACTCATCAACGAGAAACAGTTTATAGTTAATGAAGGGATGAGGATTTGGAGTTGGACATGGACATGGACATTGAGTTTCTTTTAGCCACATTCTCTGATTTGTCATATGAGTCTATCAGTGATGTGTACTTGGCCAACAATCGTGACCTGCATGCTACTAGCGAAATGCTGAATCAGCTCGAGGTCATTCATCACACTTGATTACACTAGCTAGTGTTACAATAATGACTAATTGATGTTCCAATTCTGCAGATTTTCAGTAATGAAGCCGAGGAATACCTCCCACACACACTTGACACTGGTGATGTACATGAAACCATCGAGCCTTCAACTTCATCAGCTCAAACGAATGCAAGTACATCAACAACATCCTTTGGTGCCCTAAACGCTCCAGTATCCTCTTCTTGATTTGATGAGTACTTGAATGTGAAGTTTTTAAAAAGATTCTTGCAAAGTATGTTGGTATGAAGTTGAAGGGTTTCTTAGAAGATTTATTTTCTATATTTTCTTCTCCCACTGCTTTGTTTCCTTGGGAAAGAGAGAGATGTATAGTTTTTTGAAAATATCAAGTATGTGTTGAGAACTGAGATTGTTCTTATAGTGGACAAAGCTATGAATCATTAGCCTATGCTGCTCTTTTGGCCCTTTTTTTGCTTAGTGCGCTGATCAATAATAATATCAGGATCTTCTCTTCACCACATGTGTGACTTATGGGATTAATAAATCTTTGCATTTTTTATATAAAAAAACCCAAATTATTCCATATTCAATGTGAAAATTTCAAATTATCTAATATATTTATCCATATTATCTGAAATTATCTAAAAGACCAGAACCGAAATAAAATCAAATTGAATACAATAATCTTTCGGATATTAATTGGTTCTCAACTTTGCAATCTTAACCGATTCAAAACCAAAATAACCAAAACCGAACGAATTTTGTAAACAACTCGATGGTTCCTAAGTCCTTAGAACCGAAAAAAACCTAAAACCAAAATACTTGAACCCAAACACCCATACCTAGTATACATCCATTACTCATGTCAGTCAAATTAAATCTTTGTTAACAATGTCAATGTTGTCTAGTATTATATTTTCCCCCCAGTGATTCAAGTTTTCATTCCCCAGTAAGTTGTTAAACAATGGAATCTAAATACAATCTCCAAATTATTTGCCTGTCTGTAATAATTAGTGGAATGAATGTGCAGCTACATTTGCGGCCTTCTTCTCTCTGACTCTCTCTCTAGGTATTATTATTAGAATCATCTAAAAATAAGTCCTTATACTTGCTCGATTTGGCTTCTTCTTGTTTCTTTTTCTCCTTTTCATCATTCATTGGTGATGCTGGAGATCTGATTCTTTTCTTCTGGGTTTTTGTTTTAGAGGAAGAAGAAAATTCAAAATAATAAAAAGATGGGTTTGGATTATTACACCATATTGAAAGTTGACAAGAATGCAACCGAGGATGATCTCAAGAAATCTTACAGAAGATTGGCTATGAAATGGCATCCTGATAAAAACCCTACCACCAAAACCGAAGCTGAAGCCAAATTCAAACAGATCTCTGAGGCTTATGAGGCACAACTTCTTTTCTCATATCTATGTTGTTGCTAATCTTTATTCCCTTAGATCCTTAAAGAATCCAAAACTGTTTGTGTGTATATGTCTTGCTGAGATTCATTCCTTTGTGCTAATAATATGTTTCTTGGGACACAAGAAACATCTTGAGGCATTGCTAACCATTGTTTGATCAATATGTATTCCATGGTGGCAAATGTTTCAGGTTCTGAGTGATCCTCAGAAGCGAGCAGTATATGATCAATACGGTGAAGAAGGGTTGAGCGGTATGCCGCCTCCCGGGAGCACAGGAAACAACGGAAGAGCAGGCGGGTTTAACCCTAGAGATGCAGAAGATATATTTGCAGAGTTCTTTGGAAGCAGTCCCTTTGGTTTTGGTTCAGCTGGTGGTCCTGGAAGGTCGACAAGGTTTCAATCCGAGGGCGGAGGAGGTGGAATGTTTGGGGCAAACAATGGTAGTGAGAACATGTTTAGAACTTACAGCGACGGCACTGTTCCTAAGAAACCTCCACCTGTTGAGAGCAAGTTGCCTTGTACCCTTGAAGAGTTGTACACTGGATCAACCAGGAAAATGAAGATCTCTAGAACCATTGTTGACCCTAACGGGTAAAAATTTGTTTCCATTTTATCACATTCACCCGCAAGATCCTCTGAGAGCCGGTTCTTAGATTTTGGAAGTTATAGACATTTAATAATATTTTTAAATTACTTTTTAAAATTTTGAGGACCAATGCCAATGTTTTACCGGACTAGTACCGGTCTCATGTGTTGTTTTGATGGTGAAACAGGAGACAAGCGCAAGAGACAGAGGTTCTAACTATTGTTGTGAAACCAGGATGGAAGAAAGGGACCAAAGTTAAGTTCCCAGACAAAGGAAACGAGCAAGTGAATCAGTTACCAGCTGATTTGGTGTTTGTGATCGACGAGAAACCTCACGATCATTTCAAGAGAGATGGGAATGATCTCATCACGAGCACAAGAGTGACGCTTGCAGAAGCTATAGGAGGAACAACTGTGAGTATCAACACGCTTGATGGGAGGAACCTACCCGTTGGTGTCACGGACATTGTTAGTCCAGGGTATGAGCTTGTAGTTCCTGGAGAAGGGATGCCAATAGCTAAAGAAAAAGGAAACAGAGGTGATCTGAAGATCAAGTTTGATGTTCAGTTTCCGACAAGGTTGACAACGGAACAGAAGACTGCACTCAAGAGGGTCTTAGTGGGTTGAAGAGTTGCTCTTGGAGTCTTGATGATGATACCTTCCTATGTTGTTGTTGTTGTTCATTAGTTTCTTTATTGTAAAGACTTTGTAGCATGTTCTTTGATGTGTCTGAAAACAATCTGTACAAATATTTGATTGTCTTGTTGCATACTATTAAACTTTAAACTTCAAAGGTTTATAATTCTATTGAACTGCTACAATGAAAATAAACCAAACAAAAACAAACTATCATTAGAGAGAGTAACAAAGAGATGCCCTCTGGCTCAAATGTGGATGACATAGGAGTAGAGACAGATGTTTCCACATTAGGTAAGTCCACGTTGCCAGAAGCCATAGACTCATCTTCTTACTCATTAGGACTGGGATATACTGAATAGTAGGATCTTTTGATCGTATCTCTATCATCTTGTAGAGTCTCCTCCATGTGTGTAGATATACCGTATACGCTCTGCTCCTATATTACTAGACATGATACACCCCAAATGTATGCAACATTGACTTCAACATCTGCATGATAACAGAGGGATAGAGTTTTGTGTTAATCTTTCAACTGCTAAACAAAAGAGGAAACCTCCTAGAGGTTCTTCTAGAGACTAGTGGTTAACTTGGATTCCAAGGCACATGTGGTTATACAAAACAAGGTCCAACTCGAATAAATACGGCCCAAAATCGCTATGAGATGATGGGCCTTGGCGTTTACTTGGGATACCTCATAAGTAAATCCAACGGTTGTAGTCACGTGTCAGTGTTTTCTCAGACGGACGCTATAATATTGCATGCAAGTTGTTATTTAATATTATTACCAGAAAACAAAACCGCTGTTTTTTTTCGAAAAAGCAAATCTTCCTGTCTGAAAATTAAATTGCCGAGAAAATAATACCATCATTTTTCTCAACAATCGAGAAAGCAAAAAAACAGTCACTCCTCTGTTTCTTCTCCTTCTTCTCGATCCAAACTCTGTTTTTATAAGACTCTTTAAAAAAAAAAAAATCGAGATTTGCTTTTTAAATTTCCTCTCTAAAAATTTCAAAAACTTTCCTCTTTTATTACAATCAATCTAAAGGCTCTCTTCTCTGTCTCTCTCTCATGTCTAAACTGGAATCATGAGATGAAGATTTGAGGAGAAAGCAAGTAATTATTAGGGTTTCCCAAATTATATCAAAAGTTGCAACCTTTTGTTCCTGATCTTAACTCACATTCAACGGAGATTTCTTTCAGATCTGTGATTGTGTCAGTGAAGAATGTTCTGTCTTAACACAATCTTTTAACCTTCCTCTGCTTTTCTTTAACTTGAGGAAGAATGTTCAAGCAATTCCTAAGTAAACTTCCTCGGAAGTCTTCAAGATCCGACTCAGGAGACCAGTCTCTTCCTCAAAGATCCGGAGCCAATGGAGTCTCTGCACCGGTTAGATCCAACTCAGTGAAACGCATGTCCTCCGCCGTCTTCCCATCAAGCGTCGTCGCCGGCATAGAGCCGTTAATACCGTTCAAAGACGTACCAAACTCGGAGAAACTAAACCTATTCGTCTCTAAACTCAGCCTCTGCTGCGTCACATTCGACTTCTCAAACCCAAGTAAAAACTCAATCGAGAAAGATGTCAAAAGACAGACTTTACTCGAGCTTCTAGACTTTGTAGCTTCTTCAGGTTCCGTTAGATTCACCGAGCCAGCGATTCTGGCAATGTGTAAGATGTGTGGTGTGAATCTCTTTAGGGTTTTCCCTCCGAGTTACCGGGAAAACGATGATGATAATGAGCCATTGTTCGACCCTGCTTGGCCTCATTTGCAGATTGTTTATGACTTGTTGCTTAAGTTTATTACATCTCCTTGTCTTGATGCTAAGTTGGGTAAGAAGTATCTAGACCATGGTTTTATATTAAGGCTGCTTGAGTTGTTTGATTCTGAGGATCCTAGAGAAAGAGAGTGTTTGAAGACGATTCTGCATCGGGTTTATGGGAAGTTCATGGTTCATAGACCGTTTATTCGCAAGTCGATGAGTAATATATTCTATAGTTTTGTGTTTGAGACAGAGAAGCATAGCGGAATCGCCGAGCTTTTGGAGATTTTTGGGAGTATAGTGAGTGGTTTTGCTTTGCCTTTGAAGGAAGAGCATAAGATCTTCTTGTGGAGAGTGTTGATTCCTTTGCACAAGGCTAAATCTGTTGGGAACTACTTTCATCAGCTGAATTTTTGTATTACTCAGTTTATAGATAAGGAGCCGAAGCTGGGGAGTGTTGTGATAAAGGGTTTGTTGAAGTTTTGGCCTGTTACGAATAGTCAGAAGGAAGTGATGTTTCTTGGGGAGGTCGAAGAGATTGTAGAGGTGATGAGTTTGGTGGAGTTTCAGAAGGTGATGGTTCCGTTGTTCTTGAGGATTGCTTGTTGTGTCAATAGTTGTCACTTTCAGGTAGGTTTCTATATATGGTTTGATCTATAAGCTTTTGAAGTTTAACCTAATGGGTTTTCTTGTGGTTTAGGTTTCTGAAAGAGCTTTGTTCTTGTGGAACAACGATCAGATTGTGAATTTGATTGCACTGAACAGGCAAGCCATTCTACCAATCATGTTCAGTGCCTTGGAGAAGAATGCTGAGAGCCACTGGAACCAATCTGTGCTGAACTTAACCCTAAACGTGAGGAAAATGTTTTGTGAAATGGATGAAACTTTGTTCATGTCTTGCCATGATAGCTTTCATGAGGAAGAAGCAAAGAAATGCTCTGCAGAGGAAAAGAGGAAAGAAACATGGGCGAGGCTAGAGAAGGCTGCAAGTATGAAGCCTGTAACTGGAAAGACAGCTGTTCTGGTAACTCCTTTAGCAACCTCTAAATGAAGCAATGACATTAGAAGAAGAAGAAGACGATGATGAAATGGTTGTTGCTTAAGCTATGTTCTAGATTGATCTTTGTAATTTATATAGTTTTGATGTTGTTTAGCTATGTGGTTTTTATGCTAAATCTCTTGCTTTAAAAGTGAGGAAGCCTTGAAACCATGCTGCAGATTTCAGTCTGAACCTCTTTGTATTCAATCATTAAAGTTTTAATGTAAGAGCATCTGTAACGTGTAAAAAAGAAGTAAAGCAATTTGGGAGAAGAGAAGGGAAGCTTCAGCTGATGACAATATGAAGCTGTGAGCTAGGAGGAGAGCTGGTATTATGTTTTGGATCATAAATGGGCCCGATGAAATAAGAATTTAAAAAGGCCGACGAGCTGGTATATTATTAGGAGATATTTTTATTCTTAGTTTTACGTAGCAAAAACGTTTCAAATATTTTTAATCTTACTGAAATCACAAAACTGTAAAAAAATCATTAAAAACTGTACATTTTTGTTATAATTTACTCAAATAAGTTCATGCTAGTAATTAATATAGGTAATTGAACTTTTCTTTTGATTATCCAAAGTATTGCAGTTTCTTTTTTCTTCTTGTAATCATTAATATGGGAGTAACGATATTTCTATAATATTATTCAAAAAGTCAACTTTTTACATGTTGTGTTTATGTTAATTTTACTACGGTGAATTTTAATGAATTAAGAATATTATTATTAAAAAAATTATTTACTATTTTTAAAAATATTGATTTTAATTTTAAAATTTAAAATTTCAAAATAACATATATATAATAAAAAGGAAACATTAATATCATTTTAAAATAATTTAATATGTATATATTTTTAATATATAATGTGATTTCATAAAAGAAAATTACAAAAATAATGTGATATTAAAAATTAATAATTTTCCTTTTAAAATATTATCTTAAGCATATATATTTTCAAAATAATAAAAATACGTTTTCTTAGATGATTAAAAAATAATTAAATAACATAAAGTGAGATATTTTTACTGACTACAAATATTTTATAGTTACTATTTATTAAGATGATTTATTAGTTTTACATATTATTTTTAATAAAGAAATCATCCACACTTTCTTTACATTTTTATCAGAATACAAAATGACAAAATATCTAGAAAACTTTAAATTTTTTTACTTATATAACATGATTTTCAAAAACATATAACATATCACTAAATTGGTATTTATTGTAAAAATGTTAATAGTATTTAATAAAAGTTTTTAAGCTAGATAATATATATTAGAAAGGGAAAGTAAAAATACTTCTTTACTGTAAATCTATTTTGATCAAATCTTACAAAAAGCTTTTTAAATAGCATAACTCTAGATACTTTTAGAACTAGAAGTATTATGCTTTACCATATTGAAAAAAAAATCTTTGTTTTTGCTTAGTATTTGCTTTAGTTTTAATTTATTTTTCTGTATATTTTTACAATATATATACATGAAAAATACCCAAGTAAATCTAATTCATATGTTTAATATTATTTAAAAATAAATTTCAAAATAATATGGTTATATCATTTATGTAATTTTAATCACTCAACTCTAGTTATTTTTTCTTTTAATTTTTAAAACAGTATATTAAGATATACATAATTTTACTATAAAATATCAACAACCTAAATCAAATAAGAAAATAATTAGCATTTTATATATTTAGAATAAAAAGTTATAGTTGGACCCAAAGAAGTAGATGCAATCTAATATACATATATTATAACTAAACAACCTATATATTATATATTTAAAGTCACACGTATAACTGAAATAATATAATATTATTGAAAATAAATTCTATAAATTATAAAATTATTTAAACTAAAAGTAAATATTAGTTAGTTATTATAATATATTTATTTCATAAATATTTATATTCATGCAAGAACACAAAAGAATCATCTAGTTTTACCTGTATTTTTGTTCTTAATCTTCTCATGAAAGTCAAATTTTAATATACAATCAATAGTTAAAATCTTTATGTTGTCTAATAAATCAGATCTTAAAACGCTAATTAAACTAACTATCGACTGGTGCGGATGCTTCGACTGTTTTCAGTAGAATTATAATATACATATAGTTTTTTTTGAACTAATATATACATATAGTTACATACGTGATACGACCTTCAAAAGGAAAAAAGAGTTTAATCCAAATTATTGAGAGTGCATGGTCCTTCCACATTAGGAAGAATGTGACAAAAAATAAAAGAAAGAGAAGCTAAGAAAGAAGGGCTTAGAAAGATGAATATGCTTTCTTTTATGTGGGTTAAAGAGAAATTTAAAACTTTTTAAAAAGTTACTGCAATTTTCTCAAAATTTATGGACTTGTTACTTTTTTTGCAATGATATTTTTCAATTTTTGTTTTGTATTAATGGATAAAAGGTTATCTTTGCTATTGCTTTTTGTTACTAAAGTTGACTTTAACAGTATAAATTAATTCTTCTTTTACTTAACAACTGATTTACACTTTACGTAGAACGGCCATCGCGCGAGGGGTGTCTCTCATATGATCACTAAAAGAAATTAACACTAAGTGCTTAGTTTGCATAATTTATTTACTCCCCTACATATGCTTTAATTAATATGGATTATGAAATTGAAACTATGATGAAAACTATATGAAAAAGATGAAAGATGTACACATCTATCCGGACTCTTCTAATTAGCTGTTTCAACTAATATTCTCAGCCAACACTTAAAGCATTGATTTTAATTTGACAATAATTTGTAATATAATAACTTATAAGTAGAGATCTTTGAGTAATTGTGAAATTCTGTATTTGATTCTTTTAAAGAAATTCTATATTTGACTAAATTGTATGAACATGACTATGCTAGTTATAATGTGTGTTTAACTTCATATATCAATTATTTAAGAGTTAAATATGCAATACTATATTGTAATATAAAATAGATGTACTTAACTTGTAAATTTTCCTCTTTCTTGTCTAAAGTTCATACAGATATATGCTATGTCATATCTAAGTTCAGTTAGTGATAAATTTTAGTTAGGCTGTGATCTTGGTCGAGCTTGTCTTTAAGAATGTATATTTAGTTACCAAGTACAAACCAAGGGTTCAAAGAGCAATGCATGATAGTAATGCAGTGCATCTAAATCGAATATAATTGATGGTTTTGTGAATTCAAAATGGAAATGATGCATGATAATAATGCCTTAGACGTACTTTCACTTCACTAAAACCAAAGAAGAATAAATTGGTAAATTAACTTAAAAGTGGGGGAAAAAACGAAAGATTCTTTAGTAAAAGCCAATCAGTGCAACCCTTTAACGATAAAATTAAAGCCAAGCAATGGATTATAGTAGTAAACATTAAAGATGGGTTGTCTTCTTTTTTGACCCTTTGTTGATAAACTTAAGAACACAACTCTAAGAGGTCAAATGAATGAGGAATCCTATGCAAAATGCAACGTGTATGTGGACACACCTACGCACGCTTTTATACTATCTTAGGACACTAGAATGAATTGGGCATACGAATCAAATCTCCCTATAATTAACAGAACAAAATGTTGACTCGAAACATCCATTTGTGAGAAAAATTCACAAAAGCAAACTTGCATTCAGGTAGTTGATTAGTGACAACATAATTAGTATTCTCTGATTACTATTATTATTCTTGAAGAAAGGAACTCAGATAGTTTTCTTTTCAATGTGGTGGTCATCTCATCATTCTCAAGCCACATCATAATAGGAATGCATACCTATCCATATTATCCAACTTTTGAAATTTCAAAATTCAGAATTATTCACTCCCTTTTTGAGGCATTGGATTGAACAAAAGGTTTTGCTGTGGTCCATGCATGCATCTATTCATTTCAAACACTTTCTAGAATTGTTGTTTGGTTCAACGTAAAAAATCTCCACCCCACAAGTTTATATGACAAAAACTAATTGCATAACAAGTAGGATATGCATGCAAATTGGATTTGCTGTCACATAAACTGCAAATTACGATCAACAACTCAAGTGCTTCAAACTTAGATTAGAATCGCCATTGCAGGATAAGAAGGTATCAAGAATAAGGGTACATTAAAAATTTAAAACATAGCACTTCTGATTTTTTTTAATTTGCTCACATTATTCTAACATAACAAGACAAAGGTCCTACGCGATATGAAACGAGCCAAATTAAAGAGAAAAAAAAACAAATAACGACAAACATGATCGTTGTCTTGCTTCCGATCTTCAGTACTTTATCTCTTCTAATGCAACCTGCATCCAAAAAAAAAGCCAAAGGATATCTTAAAATAATTTTTCAATAAGAGGTCTCAGGTTTTAAATCAAATGAAACTTGTATAACGTTTATTGTTAATGTAGGAAAATATCATAATAAAACGTTCCACGTAGTTAGTTTATATCCAAAATATATATGTATATATATATATATATATATATATATATATGGCACGAAACCATAACTTCTTTTTCATATGTTCTCGATCGAGTCTGGTTAGTTTCTATATATAGTCACCTTTTTATCATATATATATAGCATATAAACTTTATGAAATAAAAGAGTCGTACGTATTAACAGCTCGTGTAATCCACATATATATGTTGTGGCTTGTTATTGAAAATTTAGAAAAAGTCATATATACTGAAGAATTAAAAATAAAAAATTACTTGAAGAAAATTAGGACTAGTAGGGTGGAATATTGGTGGCAGTTTCCCTCGGGGCGTTGCACCTGAAACACTCTGACCTGCTTGCGAAGTTATGTTCATTGCAGCCTGACCTATAAGTACAAAACCAATCAGTTTCTACAATAGTCTTATCATTTAACAATATAAAACATTAATTTATATATACGAATATAACCTAAGAATATAGTTTTAGCTAAGGTAAGCCTGCGCGCATGCATGATTCTATAGAGATATACGTGATGAAGGCAGGGGCAAAGCCAGTGCCTAGACTATGGTGGCACGTGCCCCCATAATTTTATAAATATTAAGTTTTTTGTATGTAAAAATACAAAGAAATCAGATAGATTAGATGGTTTAATAGTGTTGTGCACTCCCTTGAAATCTCAAGTTCGATGCTCCCTTAGTCCTTTATTATATTTTGCACCCACATGAAAATTATTCTGGCTTCGCCCCTGGATGAAGGCGCACATGTACATTTTCATAAACCATGCACATGGAACAAACAAATACCTGGGGCAAATCCAATCTCCAGATTTCCAAGGAGGACGGCCCATGCCTCCTCCTCCCCCACCACCACTGCTGCTACCAAAACCAAAAAGGCCACGTCTCGGACCATCACTCACGTCTAGAAACCCAGTGGCTGCAGCAGCAGCGGAGCGTGAAGACTCATCTTTTGCAGCACCACACTTGAAACAGCTGGACCTGCTTGCAAAATTGTGAGTCCCGCAGTTTCCAAGACTGCAGTACCAATCACCGGGCCTGACGTCAGGCCCGGTGTTGAAAACAAAAGCGTTGCTGATCGGGCGGCCTGCAAAACCACTGACTAAGTCGGTAATGCTGCCCGGTCTAGGCTCTCTGCATCGTTGGCAGGAATCTCTTCTTTGGAAGTTGAGGTGGCTACACGATAGGCAGTTCCAGTCTCCTGGCCTATTCATCTTCTTCTAAGGCCCCTATGGATAAAAAAAATATAATTACACAACATTAGAGGCATATATATGCGCAAGTGTAGAGCTAGTATTTGATGCTTACCTTGGGATGTTAGTTGAAAACGATAAGGAGAGTAGATGTGATCTTTGTGTTAGAGAGTAGTAATGTGATGTTGGACTATCCTCATATATATATATATACATCGGCAAAGCAAAAGGCCCTTCTTTAACAACCGGGAACATTTTTTGAAGTGAAATTAGGGTTTCAATTGGTTTTAACTTTTCTTATTTTTGTTTCAGCTTTAATGCATTTTCTTTTAACTTTGTGGTTCTCCGTAGACTACGTTTTCCCAAAAGAAACAAAATATTATGGAAAAATGTATGTTAGCTACGTGAAGTTTACCCTAATATGGTGGAAACAATCTAATATTTCAGAATATGTTAACAACTACATGATGTTTATATTAATACATGTCACATATATGAAGTAAATGATTATATGGCGGGAACATCAAAATCGGAAATTAATATGATCAACTATTTTCTATAATAGTTGATCATATTAATTTCCAATAAAAACATTTTAAGGAATTCATATTTTGGGGTTTTAAATTGGAAATAAATTTTTGTTCACGGATTGTAAATATATTAACAAGATGAATTATTTTAGAAGTCAAAGAAAAGAAATGCTAGTCTCATAACACTTACAATTAACATCATAAAATTATAAAATATCATTTACAAATATATTACTCTTATCAATAATTAGAATGATATGACATAGATAAGCATTGTAATTTTTTTTAATATGTTTCCGTAATTTGACACAGTTTACGAATATCAAATTTATAATCTTACCTGTAGATACTAAAATAACATGATATTTACATAAAAAAATTATATATCTGTTAACTGTATATATGTATGTATATCTGATTTTTTTGTCAACATCAACATTTCTTTTTGTAAAAATTATGTCAACATCATCTTGATATATTATGATATTAAAATTTACGTACCATTTATTTTCTTTGACTTCTAAAATAATTCATTTTGTTAATATATTTACAATCCATCAACCAAAATTCATTTCCAATTTAAAATCCCAAAATATAAATTTTCTTAAAATGTTTATAATGGCAATTAATATGATCAATTATATCAAAGTTATTGTCTTCATATTTTTAAAGTTTTCATACATATTAAATTATATTAAATTTAAATAATAAATATATTATTTTTGTTATCGACTATTTTCTTTAATTTTTACTCAACCAAAATTTAATATACACAATTAATTTTTCTAAAACTTAATTTTTTTGGTTTTAAGTTTGCTTTTCTGATTAATTATAGTTTGACCCTATAATTTTTTTTAAAATCAATTAAACCCGATTTTGATATTCTCACCATATAATCATTTACTTCGTATATGTGGCATGTATTAACATAAATACTGTGTAATTGTTAACATATTCTGAAATATTAGATGGTTTCCACCATATTAGCGTAAACTTCGTGTAGCTGACAAACTTTTTTCCAAATATTATCTATACATATCGAGGAGTTCAAAATATCAATTTAAGACCCCACTAGTTTGACAAAAAAAAAAGACCCCACTAGTTTAAAGCTTCCAATATCAACGTTTTTATTATGCTTCTGCTTCACAAAAGGCTATTACATAGTTGACAGATGTGTATTTTCATTTACATCAATATATAGTCATTTTTAGACACCCAATTTTTTTAAATTTGATGGGGATGTATGTAGTGACTATATATGTAGTAGTTTGATTATAACTGCGTATGTGAGTTGTAAACAAAAAAAAAAACATGTTTGAAAATTATGTTCATTAATCCAAATTCTCTAACTCCCTTAAAATCCGCAAACTTAACTAGGTCCATGGGTGTATAATATGATCTCGTGCGTGTGTCAGTAGTAAAAAAGGATGCATCAAGAAAGAAAGAAAGAAAAAAATCTAAAGCAAAAGTTGCATGGCAATAGTTTCAAGAACGTATCGGTTCCATAAACCGCGGAAATTAAACACTAAAAATGAATAATTACTCCTTCCCTCCTTAAATTTAGTCTTTGGCAGTAAGTTTTAAACTTTATATTTTCTACTAGTAGTATCGAGTTACTCGTTTATGTGTATATGTTCTCTTCATAAATGTTTGAATTTCAACCATCTTTGTGTCATTTGAATTTGTCGAGTACGTACAGTTTCATATATAATATTTTCTATAAAATCCTTTTCATTCTTAGACATTATCGCTTTTGCCTTATGCTACACTGCAATAGCCTTTATTTACCGTCATTTCACCTTTTTCCTCCGGTATCATAAATTTAAAATTTCACCATATCTGAAATAAGAAAATTATTTTACTTATTTTTTCAAAGTAAATGTGTCTCTCAAAAGTAGAAGTCATATCTGGGAGATAATATATAAGGCAAAGACCACAGTAAGGTGTATGTGGAATACCACAAATGATTAGTGACTTTTTAAATATAAATTCTTAAAATATTATGAAACAAAAGATACTATAGATTTTATGAAAAATATGAAAAATATTTACATTTTTTTCGTGGTGACACTATGACATCGATAACGCATTGATATTTTCCATTAAAATAGTTTTAGTTTATCCCCCTACAATAAACCATAATATTGAATGGTAAACCAACGTGAGCTTCTAGTCCAAGTATATGCACTATGTTTCTGCCTTGTAAAAACTAGAACTAGACACTGACTACTCCAAGATGGGGTCAAAAAGTTCAATATGATTCCTTCAAAAAAGGTGAAACATATATATTTTGCATCGCAACTAAACTGATATTGGAAGTATATTAAGCTTATGGCACTGAACCTGATGTTTTAGATAAAACTTTCCCAAATGATTTATGAATGCAAAACCAAAAAAAAAGCTTTTCCAAATGAAGGTGTATTACCTAGACGCCAAGGAGGCCGGTCAATCCTAAACATTGATGTATTAAATCCTCTTCTATACATCCACTCGCACTATATTGTACTATAGTTTTTTTTTGTACTTCACTAAACCATTATCTTAAGTTTATTGTATAATGTTTATGTATACTATTTTCAAAGCGTTTAGTAACGTGGGTTAAGTCTACAACATAATCATTTGTATAATTGTATTGTATACGAGGCTAATGCCTTATCCACAAGTCTGCATAAAAGCAAACTAGAAATTGTAAAAAGAAAAATAGTGGGGGATTAAAAGAAGTACGAACTATATAATGTAGGAGAATGGATTATAGGCCATGTTCATTCCGAAGTTTTTAGATGGGGTTTTGAACTTTTGATTTTTTAATTTTTTATTTTTTTTTACTTTACGGCTAAAAACCGGCTTTTAAAACTCTTATTTAAGAGCCAGTTCTTAGCTTTTCCTAGTTAAAAACTAAGAACTGACTCTTAACAAAAGTTAAGAACCCCACCTAAAAACTCTGTAATAAACATGGTCGAAGAACCATACTAATAATTAGTAAACCCACCATATTGTCTCGGGGAAGGGTAAAGAAAAGACTGACGAACACAAAAAGAAAAGAGATTCGATTCTCTTTGGGAAATGCTTCCATGCATCTGTTATATCCCCACGTACGTATTTTGTGAGTATGATCAATCGCGCCCAAGGATACTCGAATAAATTCGTAGGAGAAATAAGAACAACTTATAAAGATTTTAAAATTAGATATTAGGGAAATTTATTGTTTTCCTGCATAGAAACATTATTGCACTGATACTAGTATATAACATGACCTAATATTCAAATAAAAATGTGCTATATTAATGGGTAATTTACATATCATATTTTCCACAATTAAGAATTATAAACTCAAACCTATTTAATTTAAGCCATGTCGGATCACAACGCAGTTTAGTAAATTTTGCATTGGTGTCCAAGTTTTGAAGATTATTTAAATAGCAGCATGCCAATATAGATATGTGTCTTAAAAATTATGAAATCTATTTTTAGTTGTTTTTGAAATAAATATTTCTGACTCATAAAATTTCATACCTCACTCGAGCAGAGTAATAAATATTATATTTTTGCCCTTTTATAAATTTTAAAAAGCTAAACGCCGACGTCACCAATTATATGGTTCCAGTCTGTTTTTTGCGACATGACAACATGGTCTGTTCTTGTAAATTTAGGCCAATTTGTAATGTGTTACCTTTGTATACTATTATGGCCCATTTTTATATGGGCGTTTTAGCCCATTAACAGTGAATGCTTCAACAAAGTTGTTTCCGTACGAGTCAATGTGTCAGACAGTTGAGCAGTTTGCTTTTGCAGCGCTTCTCTCTCTCTCTTTCTCTATCTTCAGGCAGTTTAGTGGACTTTAGAGGTATGTAGTGAGGAGAAGCTTCTTCTAGTGTAACGGTGGGTCCATTTTTACCTTCTAAGTCTTCTTTAACGTAAACCTTAAGCAATAACTTGCGTCTTACGCATGTATTTATCCGTACACATCCAATCGTCCGTACACCTTGTCTGTTTTCTGTAGACTTTAGGGACTTAGCAAGTGAGAAATGCAAGATAAAGCATTATTATTTTATTTTTTCTCATTAGTTTACAATGGCTTTTGATTATATTACGCATCTTCGTCTTAACTTACTAACCCTAGTTTGAGAACAGATCCCGTTTTGAAGCTGAAGGAAAATGACTCTCAAAAGTGTTTTTGATACGCTCCAAGACAATGTGAAGAAGTCTCGCTTCTGCAAGTCTCTCTCTTTGGGACAAAACTGGAAATCTAAATCCATGGTAACTTAGTATGAGTCCCTTTCTCTTCTCTGTTCTCACTATGATGTTTACTCACTGTTCTTTTGACTCTTTCCATGGAGTTAGTTTACATTATACATGCCCACTGTGTTAACTTACCCCCTTGTATAGACAATATACTTTAGCATTGTCTGTTTCTTGTTGTTTCAAAAGAGCTCAGATCTTTTTCTAAACTTTAAGGAGATTTTGGTTCTGCTTTTTGCCTTTATTTTGTGAACATTTGTTAAACATTTGTCAACTGTTCTGATTTTTGGTTTATGAAGAGGATTATTCCTGAATAGTTTGTGAGAAGAACGAATGGTGCATTTGAGCACAGGCTGGTGTTTAGTGTTTCTTGGGGCAATTCGTGGCAGCTCTGGCTCCAGGGAGACAAGAATGGTCTGTTCATGGAAGAAGAAGATTGGGATGACTTTGTGGATGAAAACTTGTTAGGTCCCAACGATGTCTTGTTCTTCACACACGAGGACACAATGGTTGTTCTCCTGTCCAAAACCCTGAGCAGTACCTCATAAATCCCAAAAACCCATACTTTGTGAAGACACTTCCCAAAACGATCGATGTTCTGGTAATAACATCAGCCTTATTTAGCTTCTTTTGCAGACAAGTCTTTTTAGTTTATGTTTGTTCCCTATGAAGCTAACACTTTTGTCTTTTTCCTCCTTTTTTTTGTTATGTTTGTGCTAATAGTATGTGAAACAAGAGGTGATTCAGAAGTATGGCTTGAAGTTTGGTCCCCGTATCTCCCCCATGCATTACTATGACTAAGATCTACCGCAACTACTACACTTGTTTCAATGGCTGGGCAGCTATATGTAAGAAGTACAACAAGAAAGAAGGAGACAGTGTTGTTTGTGAACTTGAACGCTCAGGAGGTGTGGTTACTGCTGTTAGAGTGCATTTTGTCAATAAATGAAGAGACCAAGAGACCTCATTTCAAAAAAAAAAAAAGAGACCAAGAGACCTCTCTTGTCTCCTTCCTATGAGTTAAGCTTCCTATAAGGGTTTACCAACTTACTATTGTATCTGCAACAATTAAGTAATTGCTAGTAGCCCTGCGGATTTTGTCCGAACCGAACCAGCCGAACCGAACCAAACCGGAATTTTCTGTTTTTGGTTCAACTTCGGTTTTGAGTTTGGTTTGGTTCGGTAGAGTTGTGAAAATTGATTCGGTTATCGGTTCAGGTTGTTTTTTTTTTAATTTGAAAATATCCAAAATAACCAAAAATAACTGAAAAACTGAATCGAATTTAACCGAAAAACCAAAAATAACCGATTTAACCAAAATAACCGAATTTAATCGAAAATATCTTTTTTTAAATTATACCGAAAATAACCATAAAATAGGTTATTTTCCAAAATAAAACTGAAAACCAAAAATAACCGATAACCGAACCAAAAATTTAATTCGGTTAATTTGAGACTTGGTTATCAAAATTTGGTTAACCAAAAACCGACGGTTCGGTTTCGGAAAACCGAAGTGGCAGGGCTAATTGTCAGTGTGATGGTACTAGTCTAATTTAAGAGCTTTCTTGTGACTATGCTTCATGCTTGGTATGAATTAGGATGATCTTATAAGTTAAATGTGTATCAGTGGATGATTTGAATTTACTTTATATTATATCAAATATGCATACACTTTTATTCATGTAAATTTGAAGAAAAAAAACATTCCATAAAGATAAAGGCTTACATACATACATAAGAAAATGGGGACCACCTTTTGATTTCTCATGCAAGTAAACACTCTAAGCAAAGGCACATATAACCCTAAATAAATCTCTCCTTTAATTTTAAAAGAAAAAGAAAAAACATTCTCTCTCTAACTGCTCCAACTTCTCTCTAGAGACAAAGTTAATAATCAAAGTTGCATCCGGTGGCCGGTGGCCTTCGCCGCCGGTTACCATCCTTTTTTCTTTTGTTCTTTTTGCTGTTTATACTTTCGATCTATGATCGATCTTAGTTTTCGCTTTGGCGAATTTCTTTTTTCGTTAGGCGATTTTGAAGTGTAAAATTCAACCCGTTCCAGAACTGTTTATCATTCCTATCTTTCTCTGGTTTGGGTTGAATCTAAATAAATTCCTCATCTCCTTTCTTATACTCCAGATTGAAATTCCGTTTGATTTCATGGGGTTATACTCTTTTACTGGTTATCCTTAATTCTCTATTTCGATTGGAATCAATCTTTGCTTCAAAATATAAATTAGGCAAAGTATCCTTGAAGAATAGAAAATTAAGTTGTTTTGACTAAGCGTTGTTGGCTGAGTACAGAATCAGTAGAGTTGAAGCTATCGATGGATAGTGTTTCAACAAAGAATCTGTTTTCTGGGTTCTATAAAGCTTAGTTGTTGTTTTTCAGATCCGGTGATTGTGTGAAGGCGTCTTGAAATCAATCGGCGATAATAAGAAAGGAGTTACAAGTCGATTCAGGCAAAAGATGATGATCCGACGAGAAGGTCCGACAAATCACTCCGGCAAAGCCATGATCGAAGCATCCCGACGAAGCATTCGGCGGTGGAACTTCCAGTTCGTGCATGTTAGACACGTAATGGTACACGTGTTATAAGTGGAGAGCTGGAGTAGATTAGATTATTTTGGGCTTAAATTTGTATTTCGTTAGACCTCATGTACTAAAAAGCCTGTATCACTTGTATTGTGGCCTATTGGGCTTATAAATGAAATAGAAAGTTGACAAAAAAAAAAAAATCTCTCCTTTTACACCAATAAAATAAAAAACTCACAAAAAGACAATATTATAAAAATAAAGCCCACACACTTCACTTCTTGTAGTAATTAAGGTTTCATTCATCTACTTACGAGCGCTTATAAGCTTGACGTCGTCAATCACAGGCCCACATAGAGACGAGAAATCATCACTCCTCATAGCATAGAAAGTGCTATAAAACATTATTCTAGTTCTGGTCGCAACCGCAACAAACCTTATCGAAGCTCGTTTAAACCCTCCGGTGCCACGTGACTCATAAGGTACTTTAAGCGTATCTTTCCCTGCAAAGACTTCAACCACCATTGATCCTTTACAAGCGTTGTTAGCGTCTCCGACCGCAAAGGATAGGACATAAGTCTTCCCAATGATGGTCCTAACCACTTGAGCGATGGCGCTCTCTTTGCCCGCTACTAGCTCAATGGCTCGGCGACCTTGTGGGATTGAGAAGTGTTCTGTGTCTACGTACTTGACGGCTTTGAGAGACTCGACCATCCAACCCGGTAGAGGAGAGTGGTCGTCTTCCATGAACGGTGGGATCAAAACTCCTGTTGTTGAGCCTGGTAGTACTAGTGGACCTTCTTCAAATCCTCCGTTTTTCAAAATGTTCTCTGTTTCATCAAAGATGCAATAGTTTTATAACATATGGTATTAGGAGTCAAGTTATACATGTTGTAATGCATTCATTTGTATACACATACATAGGAGTAGAAATACTTGTATATATAGCTCACAGTGTACACATTTACAGTTAGTGACTAATGTTTTCACTCCTCTTCTTCGCAATGTTCAAAAAATTGTGTTATATAGAGGATTAGAGTATTTGGATTATTCAGAATTTAGTGTGTTATATATCTTGTATTTGTATTACATATTTTAAGTTTTTTTTTGTTTTATTAAAAATTAATTTAAAAATTAGATATTACTTAAAAGAAAAACTATTAGAGAAATTTCAAGAAAAGTTGGTGGTGCAGATGATATTATTAAATTAGTCATAATCTAATTGGTTTAACTGATCTAGAACAATTTAAATCTAAGAGTAATATATAAATCGAATTTTAAGAAAAATTGTTTCGGTTACCACAAATGGTCTAGGCGAACGCTTAGACTGATTTTTGAAACATTACTTCTAGGTATGTATAAATGGAAATGAATGTATTATATACATGTTTAGCTTTAACAGTTTAGTACTTATGTTGATTATATACATGCATCTAACTCCTAATATATGATGTTCAAGAATCTGGAAAAACATAGTATATACTTGTACTTACTGTTGGTTGGTCGTGGAGGGTAAAGAGCTTTCATGGCAATACCATCAATGAGTGGTCCACAAGCTGGATCTTCCTCTTCACCTGGATTATGAATCACTATCTCTGCGATCTCACTCTCGGCCTGAAACGCCCAAGCATATAGATCCCAACCACTACTACTATACACCGTCTGCACTGGAATCACCCCCGAGTCAGGTGCCACAGAGATATTGAGCCGTTCGTCTTGAGCACACGTCCTAGCAGCGCTGAAAGTGAGCGAGTAATACATTCCTTTCACCACTTTGAGTCTTTGCTTGATGGATGCTTCGTTTCCTAGCCTCACTGCGAATTTTCCAGCAGGGACAACGAGAAGCATGTCTCCTTGTGTGTGTCCTGAGCTTATGTACTCGACGAAGCCTGTGACTTCCCAGTTCGGGATTGCCATCTTGTTTAACACTTTGGTTCCTTTTATGTCCGATGGTTTTGGTCCTAGCTCGAAGTCACCGTTCGGTAACATCCCTGTGAATTACCATAATGCCCTTTTTAGTATTAGCGAATTGAATATAATTAATTAGAAAAATGAAGAACTAGGCAGGTGAAGTGGCCTGTATTATAGATTAGCTTTCTTAATGGACCAAACTCAATCTCATTGATTGGAAATGTCCAAAAACTTTATTGTGTTTGTGTTAGAAACGGGTTTATAGTTGCAATTTTAGAATTTGATTTGAAAGTTGATATACAACTTTTGTTACAAAAACATCTATGTTTTAAAGAAAATTGTATCAGATACATTTTATTAAATTTTCAATGCAATTGCTATCAAGTAATAATTATAAATTATTAATTTCAACAAAATTAATTATGTTGTTTGAATTAAAATTTACAGAAAACAGTTAAACACAAAAGTAATATATTTATGATCACAATTTAATATGTTTATCAGTTTGATTCGGAGGGAGTATACTCTTAAATCATCATAACCACTTAGACAAATAGTAACTCAATTAACTATGGTTAATTTTCTTTATAGTAGTAAATATGAATTGGTGTAATTGTGTACGTAAAGGTGTAAAAAGTAAAGCTTACCGTCACGGAAGGAGACAACGGCAGAATTTGCGGTGGCGATGAGAAGAAAGAGAGACAAGACGGTGACGCCTGCCATGGTAAGGGAACGTCTAGTGAGAAGAGACAAGTCTTGAGTGCACAAAGTGATTAACAAAGAGACTTGAAGCAATTGGTTATAAGGAGCTTCAACTATTAAAGTGCCCTTGGAGGTTGGTCTATATCACGAGTGTGTGCCACTGATGTAGTTTCACGTATCCCATGTGGGGTTGTGACCTCACTCCTCTGCAGAGATTTGGTATATTAATGAAATTAATAACCAAAAAAATTAGGTTAATATTTTTATTCTTATCATAGTCCTATGAGGCGGTGACTAGGGAAGACTAAAGACAACCAAAGAAAAAAACACATTAAATGTAATTAGTTAATGATAATCTCTTCTTATCCACATGCCATTGACACATGTTAACAACACTTAAGTCCAAGATTGTGAAAATAATTGAGATGTTTTTTAGTAATCTTACATCTGAATCTACATGACATACCTGATTAATTATGATCACTATAGAGAAGGCCACTTTTGTCGTTTTGATATAATGTCGGTGGAGATACTACTGAGGAGAATCGTTTCTCGTGGCGTGGCATGTGTTACACCAAAAACAAAGTTTCACATGAGTTTTATTTTCCTTTGTTGTGAACATTTTTTTAACTCTTTTGTCTTCTTTTTGATTCGTCTTTTCGTGCGTTTTTTTGTATTTTAGAATTTTAGAAATGAAAAATGTGTAAGCTAAGCAATGAAGAGCGACGTTCACTGGCTAAGAATGCGGTTTCTAGGGTCGGCCTCGAAAATCAAGAACTGCCTCTTATTCTCATCTTTAGCATGCCAAGAAAGGGCAACTAATTGCGTGCCAATATAATTTATTTCAACTTCTAAATGAATGTTTTTCTCTAAATTATGATAAATTAGTATCAATCAAATAATGCTAATAAACTTTGTTAAGTCCTAATTGGTTTTGTTTAATCCATCTGTAAAGACAAAGGGTAAAGTATAATGTAGAATTGTAAAGCCATAAGTTTGTTTCAGTAAACAGATGTGGAAATTACTCAGGTATATAACGTTAGTAGACAATAAAATTTACAAATAAACATTTTTTATCCAACAAACCTTTATGGTATTTACCAATGCAAGATTCTAGTAATTTGTGAAACACTCTAAGCTTATAACTTGAATCTTGTAATATCACGTGTATACTAGCAATTACATAACAAACTAGGTCGAGAAATCATCGGGGCTGGAGCTGAAATTTGGAGATGTAAAACATCGTTTTGAAAAACTTTATAGTAAAATAAATTTTTTTATAATTTAAAGATTTATGTTCATGTGCAAACCCTTAATTTTTTTTAGACCAATGCCAATGTTTCATCGACTGTGCTCAGATCCGCTTCTAGAAATCATAAATATATAGCTCAAAAAGTATAACGTTGATTTAATTAGGGTGGTCAGTATCAAACTACTGAGCAACCAAAAATATTGATTAGGACTTTATGAGCAAGTTCGAACTTAATATATAAAATATCGAAATCTGAATACAAAGCATAGCGAGAGCTATAAATAGACAAGAAACGTGTGTGGGTCACTCTCACTTATAATATAAAAAGAAGAGAGCACAAGGCAGGATCATGCATTTGTCGGGTCTAATCACTCTTGCCATACACACACAAACTACACCTAGCCTACCATTTAGTATTATATAGGTTAATCATATAGTAAAGACAAAAAATGTTTAACGTCAGTTAAATTATATTAAGTCAATAATCTAACTCTTCGTAGTTCTTAAACCAAAGTTAACAACATATTGAACCGTCACCTTAAACAAAAGTCCTCAATAATTGGCAACTGTGATAAAAGACTATGGAGGCACTAGGGAGTAACTCACATTTTATTTTATTTTTTAATAATTTCATTAATGATTTAGGCCCTTGGGCTAATATGACTCACATGGAAATGTCTTCACTGAAACTCCATATCGTTTTCTCCTGACCACTCTATTAAATAGAACATCTTATCTTATTTTTCTTGTCTACCACCGACTCGTTCACGGCCCGTGCAAAACATCGTTGCACATAATTCATGTAAAAAAATGTTTTGTGTGCCATCTTTGAGGAACTTTGTAAAGATAAACCCTTAACCTCCCTTTTGGTTTAAGTTGTACCAACTACTATGAATCTTCCCCTCTTGCAATCCATAACGTAGTAAAGCCTATTATACAACCTTAAACATTACACATCTTATATTATAAAACCTTATACGTGCATGAACATGGACCGTACATAGCCATACAAAGCATATTGTGTGGCAAATTGACTCCTAAAAAGTAATAGAACAGAGAGATTACTAGGATCTGTTTGGTTAAGAGAGCCTTCCTATATAGGACTAGAGAGACTAATTAACATGCTTAAGGAATGGTTCTCTGGTAGAGAGGTAGAGCTCCTAAAGCCTCTCTCTCAGCTCTCTCCCGCTTCACCTGCACATATACATGAATCCCCATGTAAGGACTTTCATATACTATTCCTCTAAGTCTCTAACACTAATAAGAAAACCAAAGTTTCTAATATAATATTATTAGAATTTTATAATTTAAGAAAGCAGTAGATGGAGAAAACACATTCTCTCTTGATCATTCATCTAGCAGTAGAAGATGAGTATGGTAGTTGTGCAAATCAAATAAACATCTGGTGGTGTTCAGACAAAACAAAGTTGGACTAGTTCTGTTTTTGTTCTAACTTACAAGAGCCAGCATTTCTTGGAGGTAGCTCCTGAATGGTGTCTGCACCGCCTGTGAAATCACATATACCAATTCAGCTAATATCATCTCATTACTCTTACAATGGTTATGATCAAACAACACATAGCTATGGCCTATCTCTAAGCTCTGTCCCACTTAGTATGAAAACATACCTGGAGATCAGCTGGGAGGTACTCATGTTTCATGGAGAGGTCCATTGCACGCTTAAGCCGCTGGTTCCGAGCATCCACAACCTCTCTAGGCAACCGGTTAAGCGCTTCCTTAATGTCCAGATCATACATAGGGTCGTAGAGATCGTCGTATCTAAGCCCTAATAGTCAGTAACATCAAGAATCAAAGACAATAAGCGAACAAAAGAACTAGGGTTCGAACCACCAAAACAAAGAGAGAGACGTACCATATTTGCGGAGGCGGTTAGAGACGGACTTCATATGCAGACGAGCCAAGAAGTTCTTCTTGGGATCTACTAATCTTTGGAGAAACGAAGACGCCATTATCTTCTTCTACTTTATCTGCAATACGTTTGCGTTGGAGACACGTTTTCATTTTATTTTACCCGGGAAGGAAGTAGAATCATCGAGAGACATCTACCAAACGGCGTCGTTTCAACTAATCATCTGGATTTGTGACACTTGTCAAAAAGAGAATGAAACGTGGATCATATTGTTGACTTTTTAACACGTAACGTGGACTTACCAAAATGGAGACCAGTTTACTAGTTAAAAAGTTAAACTGTCCTCAATACTCATAATCGATGATATCTTTTGGTGGTGGACGGACATCACTGTCTATTTACTATGTATATGTTTTCTTTGAACTAATAGAAGCTATCCTATACATACAGCCAGAGGCATTGTCGGGCTTGATGAAAAACCCATAAAGCATTGAGATGGGGTCTCATTTTCGTGGGTCCAGTTTTTATTACAAAATATGATTTTTATTATAACAAGAGAATACTTTTACATTTTTGCTTAAAATGAAATATCAAATCATGTCAAACTTATAAATTTTATGTAAATTAATCAATCAAAGTAAAGTAAAATACTTATATTAAAGATGAAATATAATATGGTTTTAATTTGTTATTGATTTTAAAATATATAGTTGTTATAATAAACAAAATTATGTATTCAAATATTTATATTAATTTCATAGAGGACTTTATAGATCTCAAAACCGATCCTGCTACCGTGCTACAAGAACTGTGCAAACACTTATAACTAACAGCCTCAATATTTTAAATTACAATAATAGAATACTACCGTTACATAGCAATTTTTTCTTTTTGAAAACATAAACAAACTAAATATTCATTCTAAAGTTCTACAAATTAACCATTATTAATTTATATAATATTTAAAAAATATATATTTTATTTAGCTATTTTATTACTAAAATTACCAAACTATCATTAGGTAGCCATTAGACATCATAACCATAACAATCAACAGTGTTACAAAAAAAAATATGTTACAAAAAAAAGTGTTACGAAGAAAACCATAACAATCAACAGTCCTTGATTCTCTTCACCTAGCAAGCATGTATTGAGCTTATCCAAACTATTATAAAGCTTATGACATAAACCATATATAGATATATGTGTTATGTCTCTAATAAACAAAAAACTTGCTTATAAAAATAATTTGTAATGTTAGTTTGAATATTTGATATTTCTATTCTCTCTATCTCTATGTTAATACTTTTAAATTTTAGATTTTATATAAAAACATATTCACATAATTTTATTTTTGTGACATTTTATTTTTGAAACAGAAACGTGATTTCAAAACGGAATAGGAAGCTTTCAAGGTATTTTTAAATATGATATTTTAAAAACATTTTGGAAGCGAAATTCCGTAAGCTTCCACGAAATTCTGATTCCGGTTCCGAAGCGAGAATTGGACGTCCGACGAAGCTTCCATACAACCTAGGTTTTACCTATAACTTTTGAATATAATTGAGAAAGAATATATATCTCACCTACTATTTAACGTTATAATCTACGTAGTTTATGTATTTTACCTAAATTTCAGAAAAATGGAAATTTCCATATTTGAATTATTTTCTTTACAAAATCTACTCTAAATCTACAGAAATCTCACACAATATATTTTCTTCCATGTTTTTCTCTTTCACAATCTTTTTTTTCCTTTTTGATAAAAATAAATTAATTACGAAATATTAAAATGGGCAAATCTCTCAAATAACCCCTTTTGAAGTTTTTGTCACAAAAATAACCTTCAAGAACAAAAATGACCAAACTAGATCTTTTTTATTTTTTAAAAATTAATATTTTTTTTTCAATTTTAAACCTCACCCCCAAAACTCCACCCATAACTCTAAACCCTAAGTTTAGATTAGTTAACACAAAGGGTATAAATGTAAATTTACATCCTCTAATAAATGTTATTTTGGTTATTTTTTTCCTTGAAGGTTATTTTGGTGACAAAAAAAATTTTAGGACTATTTTAGGGTATTACTCTATTAATAAAAAATTTAATTAAAATTAATATGGTTAATTCAAAGGATATAATAGTTTTAAAGAAAATACAAATCTTATTTACCTAAATAATCCTTTAAAAAACCTATTGGGACAAATATAAGTTGAGAGTATTCAATTTTTCCAATCTACTATATTAAAACAGAGTCCTATTTTTATCTACTTACAAATAGTCTAGGTATGTCCATTACCTAAATTTTCTATTATTTTTACTTCTACATAACTTAAATATTATTAAATATATATACTAGCCTTAAATTAAGGAACTAAATAAGTATTCTATTGTTTTTTAAAAAATAATCAATTCAATTCATATTACACTAAATTTGAATAACAATTAATTATATTTTATTTACTAATATAAAATAGTTATATATACCTATAACTGGGTATATACGCATCAGTTTTTTTAGTTTGGATTCGGTTCGGACTTCGGATTACATATTTTATACCGAACATTACTTCAAATAAAAAAAAATCGTTATATAAAATTTTCATCGAAAAATTATTCGCGCTTTAGCGCGGGTTAGAATCTAGTTTTCCCTTAAATAAAATACTATGACTTTCTAATAATGATTCTGCACTTAAATGCCGATAAAATCTTATATAACTTTTTTTTTGTCACGAACAAACGATTCATTAAAACTAATAGTGGGTGTTACTTTCAATAGAGGAGACATTTTTCCAGAACCAGACAACATGAAAATTCAGACAACCACAATGACACTACTACATTAAAGATAATGCAACTTAATATAGGCAGGCAAAGTCCATGGAATATGCTTTCCTCGAGACTTTGATAAGCTGGGATTTAGAGGAAAGCAGATTTGAAAGCATAGACCCAAACATTAACATGCCTAAAAGCTTACTAAAATTATAAATCTAAATTATATAAAATATATAATTCATATAAATTAAGGTTTTCAATTGAACAAAAATTATGTCAACAATAAAGATTTGAAAGTGCGGAACAAATCTTGCTCTCTTAAATAGACAATATATATCTAATTTCTTAATGTAAAATCATGTTTTTCATCCACAGTTGAAAAGTTGGTATTAACTTTTGGACTCTTTCAAAAATGTTACAGTAGTATCAAACACTACTTATATAAAATGTACCGAACTATCCTTTATATACTAAAACACAAATCACATGACCAATCAAATCTTGACACATGGCTTCTGTTTCAATTTAATTTTAAAAACAAAATTAAAATGCATCTTAATACACTTAATTTATTCGAGGAACAATAAAGTTGCATAGGTCTCTCTCTAAACCATTCCCCCCGCCTTATTAGTTCACGATCCCCACCTTTTTCACCTAAACTGTTTGGGTTAATTTGAATAAATTATAAAATCGCCTTTTTTATGCATTGAACATTAACTCATTTCAACACCAAACATTTTTACAAATAGATTTTTGTTCTGATGGCTTCCTTCTTCTTTTTTTCTCTGCATCAGTTTCTCACTACGTTTTTTTATTGACCATCAGTTTCTCACTACTTTTTTTTATTGACCATCAGTTTCTCACTAAGTTTCATAACGAACTCATATGAAACTTATGCTGCAAAATCTGAGTAAACAAAAAAAAAATTATTCATCAATCTTTGTATTGTTCAGGTTTTTGAAACTATTTTTGTTTGCTGCAGACATGTAATCAAAGCTAGAAGAAGAAGAAGAAGATATGAGCAATCAAAGAAAAGTTTCGATACGGTATGTTCTGAGTTAAGTCGGCCAAGCTAGAGTTGTAGAACTTTTGACAAGTCAGAATTCAGGTACAATAATTTATTTCATTTTTAGTCTTTACAAATTTTAGAAAAGTAAAATCCTAATCATTTTCTGTAATTAACTTTGAAATTTCTCAAGTTTTTCTTTACAAAGTTCCTAAGTTTTTTTTTAAACTACCTAAAACAGAAAATAATTAATATTTTAGATAAAATACTTTTCCCGAAACCCTTAAATAATAGTTTAAGAAAACAGTTTTCTTTTTTAATAAAACAAACTAAATTTGTAATTTTTAATTTAGAAAAAAAACAGAATAAGTAGTGTGGGTAAAAATCAAAATGAGTAAGATTTAAAATTAAATCTTTAGCTAAAAATAATCAAAAAATCAAATTTAATCACAATAGTTTTGGAAAATATTACAGACATGTAACCGTTTTTTAAATTATATAAAAATTATTATTTAAGCACTCCCTCTTTCAACCTATTTGCTTTAATTTTTTTGCACCACCGTTATTGAGATCATATATAAAATATTTCACAGAAAATAATTTAATTCTGATTGAAAATTGTAACATTATAAAATAACTATAAACACAGAAAAATTGACCCGTGCGTAGCACGGGCGGTGATACTAGTTTAAACTGAACCAACGTCGCCACATACAACTAAACCAACGTCGCCACATACAACTAAACCAACGTCATAATAAACGTACTTTTGGTTATTTACTAGTAGAGGAACAATACAAAATTAAATTATTCTTATACTAATAAAGTTACGGCTCTGCAGCTTATAGTCTGCCCTCAAATAATAATGGAAACAAAAAGATAATTATTTGATGGGCCAAATCCATCAAATAGTAATGAAAGACAAATGTTTTTCATTACCTTTGTCTTCATCTATTATTTATTATATATATATATATATATATATATATATATATATATATATATATATTGTATCTCTCTTATGTTATTCCAATCAATCAAATGCCTTCAAAATATTGTTTCTGGACAAATAATAATGTTTTTGTTTGATGGTCTAATTCATAAATGAAAATATTATTTATTGGATAATATAATGGATTTAAAAGGCTATCAATTTATATTAGATGGACAAAATGTGTTTGATATTTTTTCACAGTAAATGTAACCTATATAAATACCTAAAATTGTGATAATATTAATAATATGTACCTAATTTTTTTTTAAAAGTTATTAATTCTAATGTTTAATATGAAATTTCTAAAGCATAACTAAGCATGTATATTTTCAATAATAAACTTTGATAAGTACAATGTTAAAAATGTAAGAAACTCGAAATTAATTAATTAAATTGGTTAAAACTTTTAGAATTTTGTTTAATTGAACTAGATTATTTTATATATGCTAATTTAAAACAATATAAAATTTTAACAAAATCACCTCCTTAATATTTAAGAAAATAATATCACATTTAATCCCTAAATCAAATCACTAAATTACTACGTATTAGCACCTCGCAAAAACCACAAATCCAAAGAACCGAATTCAATCCAAAAGATAGTATTGAACCCGAACAAAATTTGGTTAAAAATACAAATGGGATCAAAATTTTGGTAATTAGAAAACTGAAACTGACCCAACTAAAAATATTTTGGGTATCCGAATGTATCTAAATATAATATATATACTTAAATATATTAATATCTTTAGGCTTATTATATATAAATCTAAAATATATGATATTTTGGGAATTGTCCAAAATATTTTAAAATATATACAGATAATCAAAAGTAAATGTATAAAATAGTCACACAAAATTTAAAACGTTAAAAATATTTGAAATATCTATTGATTCTATATCCAAATATATAAGTCAAATTAATTTATATATTAAATTAAGGTATTTTAGAATGAATAGCTGGACGCTAACTCTTACTACATATGAAACATTTTACATTACAAATTAACACCAAGTACAACATATGTTATAGTACAAGTCAATTCTATACTTATAAAGACAATTTATTATATAATGTCAAAAAATATTATATCCACCCATTATATAACACAAAAACTGACATTCAAAATTATATAATATAGTTTGGATAATTTTAATGAAGATTTTACAAAACAATACCTGCATGCGCACATAGCGGATCCATATTTAGTATTTTTTAAACACAATACACAATATATATTCTACATCAAATAAAAAAAATTATGTAATGACCACATCACCAGTTACGGATCTTTAACGGCCACCAAAGAAAACTCACAACTTTTGAACTTATTAACATTGAATTCAACTTGCAAGAAATAGAGAGAGAGAGAGAGTCATACAAGCATTGCTATTTGTGTTCATTAAAGAAATTTAAGTCAGTGCAAACTAGGCATGAGCGTTTTTACCCCAACCCAAAGTATCTACCTAAACCCGAACAAAAAAATCGAAACCGGACCCGAACTGTTATACAAAGATACCCAAATGGGATTTATGAGCTAAGTACTTTGGGGTTTGGTAATAACCCAAACCGAACCGAAATCCGAAGTAGGATCCGAAGATATCCGAAATTAGTTCAATATGTTAAGGTGATTTAGATATTTTAGAGTATTTAAAATATTTTTGTATTTTATTTTATTTGTTATTTTGAATAATTTTTAATTAAGATAGTTTAACTAATTTTTAATTAGAATTGTGAATAATTTATATATTTTTGAATTTCTTTTATCAAATTTTGAAGGTAAAAAATATTTTTTGGACAATTTCAAACATTGGTTACAATCCGATCCGAACCGAATTCGGAAGGAACTGAACCGAACCCGACCCGATAATTAGTAAAACCCGACTGAAACTTATAAGCATAATATCGAAAATCCGGAAACTAAAATTACCCGAACTGAAACCGACAGGGCCTCCGAACGCCCAGAGCTAGTGCAAACAATTCTTTTGAGAGATAAATTCTATGATTTTTATTATTTAAGTGTCATAAATGGATGAACCAACTATGTTAATGTCCAATAAGAAATCATTTTTTGATCTTATAGCATTTAATCCAATCTACCCACAATGAATTTTGGAAATTTTCCTGTGAAAAATAGAACAAGATACGTTGTCGGTAGAAAACCAATTTTCTCATGAAATTCCCAGAATACTTTCCGAGAAATTGTTTATATCGGAATTTTTGGATCAAATTCAAATAAAATAAGTATGTTCTCGGTAGATTCTCAAAAATAGTGACTAGGGCATAAATGTCAACTTGTATCTGCATGCAAACTAGCACTAACCAGGGCATAAATGTCAAATATATTATTCTTACATTTCACGAGTTGTTTAGAGTAGTTAATATATGCATGCAACTAAAGCAGCAGAACGTACTACCTGAGGTCTCGGAGATCAAGATTGATCCCAAGACGTCAATCATTGCCATCCTAGTTTTTTTTTTATTATTTTCCTTTTGTTTCTGGTACATACCCCCTAGAGTCGGGACAACAGATGCACGGATCGCACCAGATCCAGAGGTAGAGCTCCAGCCCTAGGCAGTGAAAGTAATAAGATTAATGTAGTAAAAAAAGAAGACTTATTAATAAGTGTAGTTTATTTCTAAATGTGTAGTTCTTTCTTTTGTACTAGAAAGCGTGAAGTGATTATAAATCAGATATCGTAAAATTATTAATGTATTCCTCTTTTTTTTTTTGTCAAATAAATTTGGTTTTATCTTCTGATGTCAGAAACTCTACTGTACGAAGGATATTTAAACCAAATCACTAAATAATTACCGTGATGCTCCGTATCACCATTTGAAATGAAATTACTATAAATTATGAAATGGACATCATATAGGTTCGGCCCGACCCTAAGGGAAACACCCAACGAGCAATAGCTTTAGGGAGACCATATATATTAATACGACAATAGTTAATATGTCTTTTAATTAATTTGGCTTTAGCTTGGTAGCATTTTAGTGCTGGGCCATATCCTGAAAGCTAGTTTGCCACTTTAAAGGAAAGCATTTAATGTCCAAGCTCGTCAGCTTCTTGGAGTTCTGGTGAGTATATATTTAACTTGCCTGTTTATAAGCTTGAAGCTAGCTTGCGGAGTTGTTGATTTACATGAAACCATAGAAACCATATCACAAACTCTTCAAGATCAATTCCCAAATCTGTTCACCGGGTCCAGTCTCACCGAAACGTTGGATAAGAAGCTCCATAGGAAGACAACTATCGAACCAGAAACTGGTACGTTTCTTCCGTTTCCAATCTGAACTTTAATAAACCGAGAAGCAAAAGAGGTCTGTCAAGCTTAAGAGTGATCTCCATGTCCTGAAGACCATCTCCTTGATCCGGTTTTAATTTGTTAATGTCCAAATTCCGGAAGATTTCATTTTTGATCTTATAGCATTTGATCCAGTTTATCCACAAAATAATTTATGTGAAAAATAGAAAAAAATACGTTGTCGGTATACACAATTTTATCATGAAATTCCTATACAAAAACGGTCTTAGTTCTCAGAATTTGTTACTAGGGCATAAATGTCAACTTTTATGTTCATGCAAACAATCAATATAATATGTCTTTTTTTTTTCTAAATATGTCAACCAATTATTTTTAGTTGTTTTTTTAGCAGCGATGGAGAGTGAGCAGCACGTACGTCCCGAGCTCTGGGAGACCCAGATTGATACCAGGAGATCCCTTTTTGCTTTTCTTGTTTTTGTTTTCTTTCTTTTGTTTTTTTCCTTTTGGTTTTGGTGCCTTAGATTCAGGACGACAGAGACACGCATCGCACCATCTCCCGCAGAGGTAGAGCTCCAGCCCTAGGGAAGTAATAAAAAAACTTAGTTATAAATGTTGTAGTTCTTTGTAAGTGTTTATTTATAAATGTTGTATTTTTTTTTTATTGTACTAGAACACGTGAAATAACCATGAATTAATTATCAAAATATTAGTTATTGCATTCTTCTTCTTTTTTGTCAAGTAAATTAATTATTGTTTTTCGGTTTTATCTTCTGCTTTAGTTTTAAAGCTTTTCTACCCTTTGTATGAAATATTAGAATTTGATCCAGATTTTCATATTAGTCAAATTAAAGTTTAAAATGCAAAATAAGTGTTTTAAGTGTATATATATATATATATATATATATATATATATATAATTTTCTGTTTTATTAAACTTAAACATGATCTACTTTTGATGTGAAATATGTATATAAAGTCCAAATTTGATAAGTTTAAAATAGAAAAATAAAAAATATCTAATTTTGGACTGATATATATATATATATATATATACACACTTCATATTCATATGATTTTATGAGGGGAAATTTCATGTTTACCACACTGTTGGCACTATTATTCATTTTACTTTCATTAAAGCGACATTAAAACAAATATTTTTTTCATTAAGAAACAAAAGACTCTTATATATATAATAAATATTTATTTAAATAAGTAAAAATAAAAAATAACATTTTTCATATTCAAATTATCGCTTTCAAATTCGATTTTTAATGATTTTTTTGAAATTATTTTCGAATTTGTTTTTGTTTTTTCAAATTTTCTTTTTAAAATTAGAAATTATTGTTCAAAATATTTTTATATTTTAAAAAAAAATTAAGTATTTATATATCTTTTAGAATATTAAACTCCACATTCCAAAACCCTATTCCACCCTCAACTCTAAACTCTAAGTTTAAATTAGTCAACTCTAAAATTTTAAATGTCTTTTTATCTTCTTAAAACCGAAGGTAAAAGTGGTTAAGGTAAACATAAAAAGTGGTATTAAAAATATTGTATTTTTGGCAATTTCTTATTTTATGATCATTTGTATTTTTATTACAAAAAGTAAAACCATTGTTTACAAAAAAAATTTGTAAGACTTTAATAGTTTTACTAATTTATAGTTGTTTTAAAAATTAAAATATAATATAATAAATATTATAATTTTTTATATGATTAATCTGATTGTTTAATTTTTTAATAATATAAATTAAACAAAAGTGGCGAAGGATCCCAAAAACTATCAAATTTTTATTATTCTAAATCATTAATTATTATATATATATATATATGTCAGTCATATTAGGTAATTTTCTAACTTTTGTTTAAAGAAAGAATAAAAATATTTTTTATGCACTACTAGTTAATTTGATAATTAATTTAATAAAAACACTAATATATATATATATATATATATATATATATATATATATATATATATATATATATTTAGATGGACCAATTTTTAAGGATTCTGAGAATCATGTTAGTGATGATACGTGATTACACTTAAAATTTATAATGCTCATTAATTAATATATATGGAATTAGATGCATCAAATGCGTTCGTTATTTGCATATTCAATTGGAAAATCACATGTTTCGTGATTGATCTATTGTATATTCATGTGAGGACGTCATCGTTTGAAAATATACTACAAACCTTTGTAAAATATTTCTTAGCAAATCTGATCATAATGGGCCAGGGCTGGGTCATTATCGGCCTTTTTTCTAAATAAGCTTCTGGTCCTCTGCAAGTCAGGGCTGCTACTGTAATGGCAAAGCTTATCACTCAAAATTACAAAGAAAAATTGTTGTATGAATATGAATATATTCTAGTGTTTTAGTGTCAAAAGAATTAAAACCACAGCTACAAAGGAAGAACAAAATTATGAGAAATGGTTTAAGTCGATTAGTTGCTGAATGCTTTTACGTCCAACTTCTTGCATATATAATTAGGAATGAGTAGGAAAAGAATGAATATAAATAAAATTATGGGAATGATTATTCCTTATCAAATTTAGTAAAAACATAAATTTGTTATATATTATTTTACAATAAAAAAGAATCCCTTATATATTAATTTTGAGAATCACAACATTTTTGTATCTACATATCATCACCATAATAATTCTTAGAATCTTTAAAAAACTAAGTTGATCTTTAAACATATAATATATATTTTATTAAATTAATTATCAAATTAGTTAATTGTGTACAAATAATAATTCTCATTCTTTATTTAAATAAAGCATACGAAATTACCTGATATAATTAACATATATATTATAATTAATAAGTATGAATAATAAAGATTGGATAATGATTTTGTATCCTAAGTTCTTTTTGTTTAATTTTATATTATTTGAAAGAAATTAAATAATCATATTAATCATATAATAAAATTTATTTTTATATTATATTTTGATTTTTAACAACTATAAATTACTTAAAATGTTAAAAATCTTCACTAAAATTTTTGTGATTAATGGTTTAATCTTTTTGTTAGAATAAGATATAAATGATCATAAAATCGTTTGAATATAAAGTCTTATTTAATAGATATTTTTATTAAATATATATATATATGTTAATTTTGAAATTAATATTTTTATATGGTATATAGTTTAATTTAAAAGATATTAAAGAAATATCTAATTTTGAAAAAGTATTGAGATTTTAATATTTTAATTTTGAAATTTAAATTTAAAAAATATCATATTGCAAATTTTATAATTAATAGTTTAAAGTTTTTACTACACCAAATATACAAGTGTTAATCACCGAGATGCTACGAATAAATTTATGGACTCAAATATATGAAATGTTTAGAGATACCATATGACATACTGCAAACATGTAAAATTAGGGAAAATTGTCAAAATATCACTTTCTTAGTACCATTTTTCATGTTTATCTTAATCACTTTTATATTTATTTTTAAGAGGAAAAAACATACTTATAACCATTGGGTTAATTAATCTAATACTTAGGGTTTATAGTTGAGGAGTGGGGTAGGGTGAGATATGGTGTAAGAATGTAAAATTTAAGATTTTAATTAATTTTTTTTTACAATTAACTCTTAAAAATGATATTTATGAAAATATTTCTTTAATAAAATTAAAAATAAAAAAATACCAATGATGGGATAAACATAATTTTGCTTTAGGCCATATTTACTGCTGGGCCATATGACATAACTCATACAGGTAAAACTAGTCAATAACGGTTTTCATCTATAATCTATTGAACCAAATGGATTAGAACATGATTTGGACAATGCTATATTGAACCAAATGGATTAGAACCAAATGGATTAGAACATGATTTGGACAATGCTATATTGAACCAAATGGATTAGAACCAAATGGACAATGCTATATTGCTATCTTTTCATTTAATTTTGGTGATCGCCTTTTATGTTTATCTCGCCAATTGATTGTAATGTAAGCCTCATCAGTTTTGTTTACAATCTTTCCATATTTATTTTATATGTAATAAAGTATTTGCAGCCTTACGAAAACAAAACTAGTAAAATGTCATCTAGTATAAGGATGGTTGGTTAGCCGGCTTCCTTACAAGTCATAGTTGAGTGAGAAAGAATACAAAATTTTATTTTAAGCCATACAAATGATAGGGTTGATCATAGAGAGAACAAAACAAAAATGATACAACTGCATAACAGTTTGCATTTTATTAATTTATAATATATTTATTAAACGCCAAATTTGAGTACATCGCTAAATGTCAAACCCCACATGAATTCCCTCCCGGACCACCATAGTTGAAATAGAAACCGAGTGGATACTTATAGAAAAATCCTCTCTGACCAAGTCTTAGCCCATAACATTTTTCACTATCTACCAACTTCTCTATAGGAAAAGAATTCATATTGCGTTGCTCATAGTTGGAATTCAGGACTTCAATATTTGTAAAAATTGCTGAATGGTGGCGGTCTTCATTTGGAAAATTACCATTACCCATGGGAGGGCTTGAACCAGAACGTGAAGCCTGAACAACACCACCAACTCCAGCCATATTTGCACCATTGTCTAAAAGGTTAAATAGCTCTTTCGGCCAATAACCGATATCTACACTAGGTTTACCTTTCAGAAATTGTGTAATCCACCAGTTTCCTGTATTTTTATCCTGTTTCCATATTTTAAGAGACACAACATGTACGTTTATCTGTTAAAAATGTACTAGTCTAGAGATGTTATAGTCAAATATATCAATCATAAGTTTGTTTATAAGTAATAACCTGATGGATGGAATAGTACAAAAAGCCAGGGACCCCTGGCTTAAGGTCATTGGGCTGGACAATAGGAATCACCTTTGATACTTGAACAAACCCTGGACATGCAGTATTGTAACATCCTTTTCCATTCTTACCCTATTAAATAATATTTAATACCAGACATGCTATTTGATCAAGGTTTTCACCAGAAATTTATTTGTCAATAGTCACATACCTTCCAAAATCCGAATGTCCAAACACGTTGGTCTCCATACAAACCTGGATTTATCTATTGCAATACTGTAAGAATATACTCAAAAGATTCACACAACGAATGTATTAAGGAATATAGTTATTAAATATAAAACCTACAATCCAGCCGGCTGAGATATAATTGACTTGGTTTCCAGATCCACTGCCTACATATATTTGACCATATGAGAGTTGATCTTTCCCCACATTTAGCTTATATCCATTAAAATAAGCTTTTACACCACGAAATGGACCACGGGATGATCTTACTCCAGCAATCTATATATCAAAAATAATTTATATTAATGACATAATACTTGAAATATACACAAAACATACAATATTGAGATGAGTGCTTACATGTGTTCCAGGACTATCAGCTGATAGAAGATGAAAATGCTTCTCAGCAAACATTTGCGAGTTTTTGATAAATTCTTTTGTACTTCTCAATATAGGAACAGTTCCATTTGGACATCCTATTTCATTTTTGTTAGATGTTTCCTTTTTGCCTATTCGCATCTTTAACTCAGGTCTGGAAACTGATGGTTTCATCTTCAAATAGAAAAAAAAATGTATAATTAATATTTATCAAACCAATACAAGTAAAAACGTACGAGAAGAAATCTGAGGCAGTTCACCTGAATTTTGTGGGTTTTAAGCAAGGAATGATTAAGCCCTGGTTGCTTATAAATATCTATGCAATCATATGTTACGTTTTCACTTATCTGTCAAGGACAAGAAAAAAAAACACATGAGAGAATCAGCATAGTAGAAGAAACGGTGTGTCTCAAGTTGTGTGTTTAAGATAACCTTGAAAGATCTGAGAGGCACTGTTCTTTGATGGGAATGAGCTATAGCCGTTGAAAGCAGAAGAGATAATAGATTCATAACAAGTGACATCCTAAGTATGGTTGACATTTTATTTGTTTTGTGTCTTTCTAATTGAAAATACTCTACTATTTATATACATAGACTATGATGAAGGAGAGAAGCAAAATAGTATCACACGACTTTATTTCTTTGTAACGGAAAACATAATTTTTTGTTTGACTGAGTTAGTTAAGGTAGGGCTATAAATGAGATAGAAAGTCAAATTTCATTTTCAAATAAATTAGATACCATAGTACAACAAGTAGAATTAGTAAATAACGATTTCCATATATTGAAACAAATGGATTTTTTTACACTTTTTCACGACTAGATTTTTGTCTGCGGATTATGTATTATAATTTTATTGAGTTTACTTTAGTTTTCAAATTTTTAAAAACTGTTTGTATAAATATTCAAACAAAAAATTATAGTTGTCTAACTGATGACAATAGCTTAGAGTTTTCCGTTGTGTATTTGACTTTATTTTTAGTTCATGATTTTTGGCAATTATTTTTACTTTTATATATTAAAACCAAATAAATTTTCAAAACAAAAGTTAGTAAAACTGTCTAAAATTATTTATGGATATTTTTAATAAAGAAGCTTGTTATAAAAATTATATAATACAATATAATAAATGTATACATAAATTTTTTTGTTAGTTGTTAGAAAAAATAGATATCTATATATATATATATAATAACATTTAATTAAAGATATACATATAGTTTGTAAAAAAAAAAGTTTTTAGACAAATTGGACACCTAACATCATGACAGAAAAGTGGACCTTCCTTGCGAGCAAAAAGTCATGAATTTTTTAGTTTGACTAAGTTTATAAGGTTATAAACGGAAAGGAAAGATCATTATGGATTAATAGAATCTACTTCATTTGAGAGATTTAATTAGGATTCAAAAGATTTGTTTTCTATTTGGCAATATATTTACTTTATTTAAAGGTTTGTGTTATGATTTGATAGTTTACTGTTTGACTAACATTTAATTACTATTTGATAGATTTGTTTGTATTTTTGCCATATATTCACCTATTGTCACCGAACCAGAATGATTTTAAATGAAATTCTTAAATTAACCGAAAATTAAAATTGATTTGAACCAAAACTATCTTAACCAAATAAACAAATATACACACAGTACTATGACGAAAGAGAGAATCAAAATAGTAACTGTTAACCCACAACTTTTTAGAAAAATTCAAAAAATATTATACTCTTGTTTTAATGCATAATTGCATCATATACTCATATAGGATGATGGTCAAAGAGGTTTGATACCTTTGGTCTCTTCGTTTTCTAGAGAATGTATATTTCATAGTAGTTAGCCCAGTGATTTAGGTATTATATAAACTTTTATTAAATTAATTGTTAAAATTTTAGAAACGATGTTCATGTACGATGAATAAAAGTTTTGCATATATTAATATAAATGTAGAATATGGTTAGAAAAATTTAAACAACACTAAAGATGATAAAATTCAGTATATAGATAATTTACAGAAAAATTCAATATTTTCATAAGGGTTAACCTACAAATTTTAAGAATATTTCAAAAATATGACAATATTTTTTAATGAATAGTTGCATCATGAACTGACATAGGATGATCGTCAAATAGGCTGGAAACCTTTGTCGTCTTTGTTTCTCTAGAGAATAGAGATTTTATAGTGGTTAGTATGATGATTTAGATAGTATATCAATGTTTATTTAATTTAATTGTTAAAATATTAGAGAAGATGTCTATGTACCATAAAAAAGTCTTGCATATATAAATACATATAGAAAGTAGTTAGACATTTTAAAAAATTATAAAGAAAATAACTTCAGTGTATAGAACATTTACAGAAAAACTCAATATTTTCGTAGCGGTTAATCCACAGTTTTTTTAGAAAAATTCAAAAATATGATAGTCTTGTTTTATGCATAGTTGCATTGTGTACTAATATAGGATGATGGTCAAAGAGGTTTGACACCTTTGGTCTCCCCGGTTTTCTAGAGAATGTATATTTCATAGTAGTTAGTCCATTGATTTAGGTAATATATAAAGTTTTATTAAATTAATTATTAATATTTTAGAAACGATGTCCATGTACGATAAATAAAAGTTTTGCAGACATTAATATAAATGTAGAATGTGGTTAGAAAATTTTAAACACCACTAAAGAGGATAAAATTTAGTATATAGATAATTTACAGACTCTACAAGAAAACAGCGTTATTCCGACGGCCAAATTCGTAGGAATTTCGTCGGAATACGTCAATTCCGACGGTATTTCGACGAAGGAGTTCGTCGGAAATATCTCGTCGGAAATATCTCGTCGGAAAAATGTTTTTCCTCGGAATTTCGTCAGACATTCCGAGGAAATTACGAGGAACATTTTCGTAGGATATTTCCTCGGAATTGCCTCGGAAATTCCGAGGAAGTGTTTCCTCGGATATTCCGAGGAATCATTTCCTCGGAAAGGTCCGAGGAAATAAAAACCCTCGGAAATACCCTTACCGAGGACTTATGTCCGAGGAAACCTTCCTCGGATATTTCCGAGGAATATATTTCGTCGGAAATATCCGAGGAAATGATGTCCTCGGAAATTTCCGGGGAAATATATTCCTCGGCAATTTCCGAGGACAATTGTTCGTCGGAATTTTCCGAGGAAGGTGTTTCCTCGGAATAATCGTAAATTATTATTTTAAAATAATATAATTTATATATTTTGTATTTTTAATTTAATTTTTAAAAATAAAATTTAAACCCAAATAATAGAAAACATATATTATAATATTAAAAGTTTTACAAATTAAAAGAAAAACATTAAACAAGTTTATTAAAAAAAAACACAAACTAAAAACGGTCGGGGAACATCTGTCTCATCATTTCCATCATTTGCGCACTCGCCCTCTCTGCTGCGTCCACTTTAGCTTGTTGGGCGGCCATCTGGGTCTCCAATGCTGAGATCCGGTCATCCTTGTTCTGTAGTTGCTCCATAATTGCTGGATCAACAAAGGGCACCGATGAAGAAGAAGCAACCGACGGAGATCGACGACCCAAACCGAACAAACGCCCTTTTCTCTTTGGAACCGCCTGAAAAGAAAACATAATGATTTTAGTAGCAGTAAAGATAAAAAAAAAAATATAGTAAAATAAAAATGAAGTTCTTACCGATTCAACGAGCTCGTTTATTTGATCTCGAGACAGGTTGCTAGAACCAGCAGTAGTGGCGTCCTCATCAGAGACAAGCTGAGAGAGGCGGAACTCTTCTTCATCCTTCTGGCTTTGGACCAGGTCGATCACCTCCCTCACAACACCATCAGAAATCTCGCCGGTCTTTTTGTTGGTATACGCCATCCTCATTAGGGCGAGATCATCAACCGGCACACCATCATTTTCTTCCGCCTAAAAAATGTAAGAAATGCATTAAAAATTAAAATAAAAATGTTTAAAGATTTGAAATACAAATTAGATTTAACTTACCATTCGATCTCCGAGAGTGTGAATACTCTGGGCACCCAAGTTGTGCTTGAACATGCCCTTCCCACGACGCTCGCTCTTTCGGTTGCCAGAGTTGGTCACCGATCGGTCTTGGGACGTCTCCTTCTCCCAGTGTTGTATCAACTCCGCCCACACCGTCTCGTTAATCGATTTCGGTGTCTTTCCTTTGTGCCACTTCTGCTTCCACTCATATATTTGCTTCCCATAATTATCCATGACTTTGTGGGTGAAGTGGTGACGGATGAAGTCTGTCTGATCAGAATTCCAGTTGAATTCTTGCTGAAAAATACACAATTAGTAAAAAAATTATGTTAAAGATTACAAAATAAGTTAAAAAAATTAAAATTTACTGCAAACTGACGGAACCACATTTCCCGCTCCTCAAAAGGAAAACTTAAGAAGGTAGGATATCCCCTCTGGAGGGTCGAGTACATCATCCGGTTGATGAAGGTGCTGATCCCGTTCCCCGATCGGTCAAACCTAAGATAAAAGAAAAATAGGAATAAAAAAATATAATGAAATAAAATTTAAAATAAAAAAGAAAAAAAGTTTTACCAAGTTTGGTGAGGGCCTTGTGGATACGGAGTGAGAACGAGAAGATGTTCCCGACCCGGCTGCTGAACCAACTGTTCAACAGGCATAACTCCCGGAACAACCGGAGGAACGAGAGGCTGACCATACTCCCCAGCAGCTTGGTTCATAGACGATGAAGAAGCTCGAGAGCGGGAGGACGAACCACTACGACCTCGTGGTGCAGAACGACGAAGTCTAGCTTGGTTCTCGCCACTAGACCTATTTGTAAAACAAAGTTTTACAAATAGTTTTTAAAAATGGCAAATATAAATATACAAATGATTTTTATTAATATAAATATTAAAAATTGTTTTATAACTAAAAAAACTTTGTATAAATATAAAAATCGTTCTATATATAAAAACATTTTAAAAATATAGAAAACGTTTTATAAATATAAAAACGTTTTATTAATATAAAAATAATTTTTAAAATATAAAAAACGTTTTATAAATAGTAAAAACGTTTTATAAATATAGAAAACGTTTTATATATTGTAAAAACGTTTTATAAATATAAAAAACGTATTATAAATAGTAAAAACGTTTTATAAATATAAAAAACGTTTTATATATTGTAAAAACGTTTTATAAATATAAAAAACGTTTTATAAATAGTAAAAACGTTTTATAAATATAAAAAACGTTTTATATATTGTAAAAACGTTTTATAAATATAAAAAACGTATTATAAATAGTAAAAACGTTTTATAAATATAAAAAACGTTTTATATATTGTAAAAACGTTTTATAAATATAAAAACGTATTATAAATAGTAAAAAACGTTTTATAAATATAAAAAAAGTTTTATAATTAGTAAAAACGTTTTATAAATATTAAAAAACGTTTTATAAACCTTAAAAATAAATTTATAAACCTAACAATCCACAATCCTAACAATATAATCCTAAATCTTAATAATCCTAACAATCCTAACAATATAATCCTAAATCTTAACAATCCTAACAATCCTAACAAATCTAAATCCAAAAACAATAATCTATCAAACCTAAAATCATCAATTTCATCCAAAAAACATAACAAAAACAACCAAAGAGAAAGGGATAATGATCTTACATGTTTAGGGATAGGTTTGAGGGAGAGATAGAGAAGTTTGACCGGAAATAATGGAGGAAATGAGAAGAGGTTCGCCGGAATTCGAGAGAGAGATAAGAGAAATGGGGAAGAAGAAAGGTTTCGGGTAAAATAGACACGCAATATTCCGAGGAATGCGGTCGTCGGAATTTCCTCGGAATAAGTACACTTGATTTTCGCGAAAATTTTTGGCGGTTCTATTTCCCGGTAATGGGTATTCCGAGGAAATTCCGACGAAATAAAAAAACTTCGTCGGAATTTCCTCGGAATTAGCATAAATCGGACAAAATATCGTAGTTTGTGTAGAGCATATTCCACTTTCCTCGGAATTTCCTCGAAAAATTCCGAGGAAATTCCGAGGAAAAGGGAATATGCTCTGCATGTTCCCTTATTGGACAATATTATTTAATTTTCCTCGGAATTTCCTCAGAAATTTCCGAGGCAATTCCGAGGAAAACATATTTTAGGGTTTGGAAACATCAAATTTGTGAACCCTAGTTCATTTCTTACACAATTCCAAAGTTGTCCAATGCATAACATTGAGAATCTTATCTAAAAACGTGGATAAACCATCAATTACAAAAAGTAGAAATCGATTACAAATATTGTCCTTCCCGTTTATTAAACTGTATAAGTGTTTCTCTTGAAGTGTATAAGTTTCGTTCATACAATCGGAAAAATGTTTATTATTTCAAAATAAACTAACATTTGAACTTAAAATCAATTTAAGACACTTAGGAAAGGTTTTGTGGTTGTATGTTTTTCATTTCTCATCGTAGAACGATGTTTTTCAATTAGCCCCATGTTTTTCATTTTCCTCGGAATTTCCTCGGCCATTTCCGAGGCAATTCCGAGGATACTATCCGTTTCCTCGGAATTTCCTCGGAATTTCCTCGGAAATGGCAGAGGAAATTCCGAGGAAACTTTTGCCACGAAAACTAAACCCCAAATCCGAAATGTACAAAGGTAGTTTCCGAGGAAATTCCGAGGACTACCCCTTATTTCCACGGAAATGGCCGAGGAAATTCCGAGGAAACTTTTGCCACTAAAACTAAACCCCTAATCCGAAATGTTCAAAGGTAGTTTCCGAGGAAATTCCGAGGACTACCCCTTATTTCCTCGGAATTTCCTCGGAAAAACTAAAAAAAAAAAAAAAAAACCCGTGACTTGGTTTCTATTCAGATTCCGAGTCATCATCGGATGAATCTGAATCTGAATCTTGGTGAAATTCTCCAATCACAGGTTCATCCTCTTCGTGAACTACAGCTTCCTCTCCAAAGTCGGTTAAATCGACTACCAACTCAGAGTTTGCTAAATCTTCAGCTGCATTTAAGTTTCCGGATGTGCTTGGTTGTAGTGGATCTTGATCAGAACTTCCCTGAACTCGCCCTCTCGGGTTGAGTGATGTAACAGTAACCCATGGATCATCTCTGCTCCTAACTCGAGGATACTTGATATAGCAAACCTATAAAATATTACAAATTTATATGTAAATTAGTAATAATAATAATATACAGACAAAGAATCATTATGAATAAATTGACATATATATAGTTACCTGATCGGCCTGCGAAGCAAGAATGAAAGGATCATAATATTGCAGCTTTCGCCTCGAATGTACTGATGTAACACCAAATGCATCTGTTCTCACGCCTCGATCTGCAGTGTTATCGTACCAATCACAATAGAAAACCGTATACCGCAATCCAACCATGCCCGGATACTTGATCTCCAAAATTTCGCGTATATTCCCGTAGTACACGTCATCTCCAGATGCAGACGAGACACCAGCATCATAAGTTGTACTTGAACGTCTTCTCTTTTGAGTTGTGAATGCATATCCTCGAGTACAAAATCTCGGATATGACTTCACAACATGTTGTGGTCCACATACCATCTCGCGTATCCAATCATCACATGTTTCACCTCTGGCAATTGCAGCATACACCTATTAATAGAAAATATGTTATAGCAATATTCTAAGGATTATTATAACATCTGATTAATATACAAGGGTTAAAGTACTCACATAACCATGCATCCAACCAGCAAATTCTCTCTGCTTCAGTTCTTCAAGTTCTTCTTCTGTTGCGTGTCTATGAGTGAACCGCTTTTCAGCCATAAAAATCCTGTACACATAAATAAAATTAATTAAGATTTAAATTACAACTTGTAAAAATAATAATTGTTAAACATATTTATATATGTACCTCTCATATTGAAGAATTTCTTCGCAGTTGGTGAGCAGATATGTTTGCAAATGACTGTGCTCCTGCTCAGTAAGTCGACGATCCTTTGATTTTCCGCTGAGTCGTCCGACATCTGTGAAGATGTCGGGAACCGTAACATAATATGTTGCCTTTTCGCCTCTATCATCATGCCGAGCAGGTTTTCGGTTTTTTGTCTGTACTTCTGCTGGAAAGTAGTACTCTGCAAAGTTTGAAGTTTCTTCATTGATCATCTGTGCGACAATAGATCCTTCCACCTTGCTTAAATTCTTCACCTTCTTCTTTAGATGAAACATATAGCGCTCGTAAACATACATCCATCTATACTGCACAGGACCACCAAGTTCCAATTCTCTTGCCAAGTGGATAACAAGATGTTCCATAACATCAAAAAATGATGGAGGAAATATCTTCTCGAGGTTACACTGGATCACAGGGATGTTATACTTCAAATTTTGGATACCTTCTGGGGTCACTGATCTCGTGCATAAATCACGGAAAAAAGCACTTATCCCTGCAATTGCTTCATGAACATTTCGTGGTAATAGTCCCGAGAAGGCAAACGGAAGGAGGCGCTGCATCATTACATGGCAATCGTGACTCTTCAAGCCAATAAACTTTCCTTCTCTTCTGTCAACACAGTTACGCAAATTAGATGCGTAACCATCTGGAAATTCCACATCGTTTGAAATCCAATCAAAGAACGCATCTTTTGCTGCTGCATCCAGTCGGTATATGGGAGCAGGAGCCCTACCATTCTCATCAACATGAAGTTCGGAACGAGCACATATATCGACTAAATCAAGTCTTGACTTCAAATTATCTTTTGTTTTACCTTGGACGTTAAGGATCGTGTTCATGATGTTGTCAAAAAAGTTCTTCTCAATATGCATGACATCTAAATTATGCCGCAGCAGATGATCCTTCCAGTATGGTAGATCCCAGAAAATACTCTTCTTGTGCCAATTATGTAGTTCTCCAACACCATCTACTGGATAATGCACATGTCCACCAACATCTGGCGTCCTTTCTGCACCAAAATCTCTTAACTGTGTCAACAAATATGCCCCACAAATTTCTGGAGGTGGACTATCAAACACCTTCTTGTTCTTCGTAAACAAAGTCCTACTCCTACGATATGGATGATCAGGTGGTAGGAATCTCCTGTGACAGTCAAACCAACACGTTTTCCTTCCGTGTTTTAGTTGGAAAGCATCTGTGTTATCTTGACAATATGGACATGATAACCTTCCATGCGTTGTCCATCCAGATAACATACCATATGCTGGAAAATCACTTATTGTCCACATAAGTACTGCCCGCATTTGAAAGTTTTCCTTACACGAAACATCGTATGTTTCAGCACCTTGAGCCCATAGTTGTTGCAACTCATATATTAGTGGCTGAAGAAACACATCAAGTGATCTCCTTGGATGCTCTGGCCCGGGAACAAGAATTGAGAGAAACAAAAACTCTCGGCGCAAGCACAAGTTTGGCGGTAAGTTGTATGGTGTAAGAATGACTGGCCATAGAGAATATTGTCTTCCATGCTTGCCAAATGGGCTAAAACCATCGGTACATAATCCAAGGTAGACATTTCTTATCTCATATGCGAATTCTGGATATGTTGATTGGAAATGCTTCCAAGCTTTTGCATCTGAAGGATGTCTAATCTCACCATCTGTTGAATGCTCCGCATGCCATCTCATTGGTTGGGCTGTGCGTTCAGACTGATACAATCTCTTCAACCTTTCTGTCAACGGCAAATACCACATCTTTTTGTATGGCACTGGAACTCTTTCACTAGTATCTCTATAACGAGCCTTCCCACAAAATTTGAACTGAAGTCGGTTCTCGTCCGCCCTCCAATATATCATGCAGTTATCGGTGCATACATCTATTACCTGATACGATAAACCAAGACCAGCAACAAGTTTCTGAACCTCGTAGTATGAACCCGGAGCTAAATTATCTTCTGGTAGAACACCTTTTACAAAATCAGCAATCGCATCCACACAATCTTCAGCCAAATTATAATCTGTTTTAATGCCCATCAGTCTTGTTGCCGATGATAAAGGCGAATGACCATCTCTGCAACCTTCGTACAAAGGTTGTTTGCCTGCATCCAACATATCAAAAAATCTCCTAGCTTCTGCATTGGGTAATTCTTCCTCTCTAAAATGATCATGTACCATCTGCTCAGTACCTACACCATAATCTACATCCGTTCTAATTGGTTCTTCTAACCTATCCGCAGTCTGAGGTTCTCTAGTACTACCATATTCATAATCAGTTTCTCCATGATGATACCAAATTTTGTAACTTCGTGTAAACCCATTCAAATATAGATGTTTCCAAACATCCCACTTTTTTATAACCTTCTTATTTTTACAAATAGAGCAAGGACATCTTAACATACCCGTTTTCGCTTCCGGTTGTCGTTGAATTAGCCCCATGAATTCGGTTATACCTTCTTGATATTCATCCGTAAGCAAACTCGTGTTAGGATCCATATGAGGTCGATCCATCCAAGAGCGATAATAATTTGAAGAAGACATGATTTTTAGAATATATTTCGTGTGTAAAGTGAGTGAGAAGATGAAAAAATGAGTGAAAGAAGAGGGTGAGGGGTGCTGGTATTTATAGAAGAAACACTGCCGGCATTTCCGACGAAATTCCGACGACTCCTCGGAATTTCGTCGGAATTATTCAACGGCTACCCACAACGGCTCTTTTAATGGATAGATTCCTCGGAATTACGTCGGAATAAAACCGACGAAATACAGTTCCTCGGAATGTCCTCAGTTTTTGCCGACAATTATACTTTCCTCGGAATTTCGTCGGAAATTACCGACGAAATTCCGAGGAAATGCGATTTTTTTGTTTCCTCGGAATTTTGTCGGAATGCCGTCAGAATATTCCGAGGAAATATGACTCCGTCGGAATTTCCGTCGGAATATGCCCTGTTTTCTTGTAGTGAGAAAACTCAATATTTTCGTAGCGGATTTACAAATTTTGCGAATTTTTATTAAAAATATGACAGTATTTTTAATGCATAGTTGCATCGTGAACTGACATAGGATGATCGTCAAAGATGTTTGAAACCTTTGTCGTCTCTTGTTCTCTAGAGAATAGAGATTTCATAGTGGTTGGTATGCTAATTTAGATAGTATATAAATTTTTATTTAATGCATATTTGCATCGTGTACTGATATAGGATGATGGTCAAAGAGGTTTGACACATTTATTGCCTCTGGCTCTCTAAAGAATGAATATTTCATAGTGGTTAGTTCATTGATTTAGGTAGTATATAAAATTAATTAATTGTTAAATTTTTAGAAACGATATCTATGTACGATGAATAAAAGTCTTGCATACATTAATATAAATATAGAATGTGGTTAGAAAAATTTAAAAACACTAAAGAAGATAAAATTCAGTATAAAGATAATTTACCGAAAAACTCAATATTTCATAGGGGTTAATCTACAAATTTTGAGAAATTTTTTTAAAATATGATAGTATTTTTAATGCATAATTGCATCGTGAACTGACATAGGATGATCGTCAAAGAGGTTTAAAACCTTTGCCGTCTCTGTTTCTCTAGAGAAGATATTTCATAGTGGTTAGTATACTGATTTAGATAGTATACAAATGTTTATTTAATTTAATTATTAAAACATTAAAAACAATGTCCATGTACCATGAAAAAAAGTCTTTCATACATTAATATACAGATAAAAAGTAGTTATAAATTTTAAAAAAATATAGAGAGAATAAACTTCAGTGTATAGAACATTTACAGAAAAACTCAATATTTTCAGAGGGGGTTAACCCACAATTTTTTAGAAAAATTCAAAAAATATTATATTCTTGTTTTAATACATAGTTGCATCGTGTACTGATATAGGACAATGGTCAAAGAGGTTTGACATATTTGTTGTCTCCTGTTCTCTAAAGAATATATATTTCATAGTGGTTAATCCATTGATTTAGGTAATTTATTAAGTTCTATTAAATTAATTGTTAAAATTTTAGAAACAATGTCCAAGTACGATGAATAAAAGTTTTGCATTCATTAATATAAATGTAGAATGTGCTTATAAAAATTTAAACAACATTAAGAAGATAAAATTCAGTATATGGATAATTTACCGAAAAACTCAATATTTTCATAGGGGTTAACCTACAAATTTTGAGAAAATTTCAAAAAATATGACAATATTTTTTTATTGCATAGTTGAATCGTGAATTGACATAGGATGATTGTCAAAGAGGTATGAAATCTTTATCGTCTTTGTTTCTCTAGAGAATAGAGATTTCATAGTGGTTGGTATGCTAATTTAGATAGTATATAAATTTTTATTTAATGCATATTTGCATCGTGTACTGATATAGGATGATGGTCAAAGAGGTTTGACACATTTATTGCCTCTGGCTCTCTAAAGAATGAATATTTCATAGTGGTTAGTTCATTGATTTAGGTAGTATATAAAATTAATTAATTGTTAAATTTTTAGAAACAATGTCCATGTACGATGAATAAAAGTTTTGCATACATTAATATAAATGTAGAATGTGGTTAGAAAAATTTAAACAACACTAAAGAGGATAAAATTCAGTATATAGATAATTTACCGAAAACTCAATATTTTCGTAGGGAATTTACAAATTTTGAGTATTTTTAAAAAGAATATGATACTATTTTAATGTATAGTTGCATCCTGAACTAATATAGGATGATCGTTAAAGAAGTTTAAAACCTTTGTCGTCTTTGTTTCTCTAGAGAATAGAGATTTCAAAGTGGTTAGTATGCTGATTTAGATAGTAAATAATTTTGTTTTTCCATCGACTGCAGTTCCTGACCTTGAAGATAACCAGGGATCCTTTGCCTTGACACATTTTTTTTTACCATTAAAGCATTTAACTTTGATTTCTTTCTGTTTCCTTGGTTTTCTCTTCTTATTTTTCTACTTTGTTTCAGAGCAGTATGCTTTTAGTGGTTGTATTTCCATTTACTGGTTTAACTTCTTCGAATAAACTCAAGTATTAAAAAAGTGATATAAGTTACATATCATCGATGCTATACAGAAATTTATGCACTAGATGATGTTTGTGGGCCACGACATATTTTGTAATGTGTACCGGCTGAATATAAAATCACTTAAGGAAAAAGGGATATTCCATTGGTTGTTACAATTAATTTGCATAATTTGTTGATAAAATTTAAAAGCAGTGGCAGTACTGTAAATACTATAAGAAACTTAAAGGGGTGTTAAAAAACAATTGTTGTTTTAATTGTACTGATTAATTCTGTTGATTTTTCCCTCCTGTTCGTCCTTACATGAATACATATGTAATAGAGTATTTGCAGCCTTACAAAAGCAAAAATTAGTAAAATGGCATCCAGTATAAGGATGGTTGGTTGGTCGGCTCTCCTTACTGGTCATAGAAATTTTTGTTTTAGACCATACAAATGTAATGGGTTGATTATTACTTATTAGATTATAGAAGTGCGATCTACAAGTGCATTTATAAGTTATAGAGAGACTTTAACCTTGAGTACAAAAAAATAGGAATGATACATATCTGCATAACAGTTTGCATTTTATTAGTTTATAATATATTTATTAAATGCCAAGTGTGAAGAGTATATTGGCAAATGTCAAACCCCACATGAATTCCCTCCCGGACCACCATAGTTGAAATAGAAACCGAGTGGGTTCTTATAGAAAAATCTTTTTTTACCAACCCTTAGCCCATAACATTTTTTACTATCTACCAAATAATCTATAGGAAAAGAATTCATTCTGCGTTGCTCATAGTTGGAATTCAAGACTTCAATATTTGTAAAAATTGCTGAATCGAGACGGCCTCCATTTGGAAAATTACCATTACCCATGGGAGGGCTTGAACCAGAACGTGAAGCCTGAACCACACCACCAACTCCAGCCATATTTGCACCATTGTCTAAAAGGTTAAATAGTTCTTTCGGCCAATAACCGATATCTACTCTAGTTTCACCTTTCAAAAACCGCGTAATCCACCAGTTTCCTGTATTTTTATCCTGTTTCAGTATTTTAAGAGACACAACATTTACATTTATCAGTTAAAAATGTACTAGTCTAGAGATGTTATAGTCAAATATATCACTCAGAAGTTTGCTTATAAAACTGATTATAAGTAATTACCTGATGGATTGAATAGTCCAAAAAGCCAGGGACCCCTGGCTTAAGGTCATTGGGCTGGACAATAGGAATCACCTTTGATACTTGAACAAACCCTGGACATGCAGTATTGTAACATCCTTTTCCATTCTTACCCTATTAAATAGTATTTAATACCATACATGTTATTTGATCAAAATTTTCACCAAATTTTTTTTTTTTTTGTAGCCACATACCTTCCAAAATCCGAATGTCCAAACACGTTGGTCTCCATATAAACCTGGATTTATCTATCAACACGGAAATGCAATACTGTAAGAATATACTCAAGAGATTGACATAACGAATGGATTAAGGAATATAGTTATAAAATGTAAAACCTACAATCCAGCCGGCTGAGATATAATTGACTTGGTTTCCAGATCCACTGCCTACATATATTTGACCATATGAGAGTTGATCTTTTCCCACATTTAGTTTATATCCACTAAAATAAGCTTTTACACCACGAAATGGACCATGGGATGATCTTACTCCAGCAATCTATCAAAAATCATTTACATTAATGACATAATACTTGAAATATACACAAAACATACAGTATTAGATCTATCATATTAAGAAAATTGAGATGAGTGCTTACATGTGTTCCAGGACTATCAGCTGATAGCAGATGAAAATGCTTTTTAGCAAACATTTGCGAGTTTTTGATAAATTCTTTTGTACTTCTCAATATAGGAACAGTTCCATTTGGACATTCTATTTTAGATATTTCGTTTTTGCCCGTTCGCATCTTTAACTCAGGTCTTGAAACTGATGGTTTCATCTTCAAATAGAAAAAAAAAATTGTATAATCAATACTACCTCCGTTTCACTTTACTTGTCGTTTTAGGTTTGTGCACACAGATTAAGGAAACATTCAATTTTACATATTTTCTAGATAAAAACACAATTACCTATACATTTCAACCAATAAAAAAATAGAATAACATATAAAATTAATAAATTCTGCATTGAAACTACAAAACGACACTTATTTTGAAACGAAATTTTTTCTCTACAACGACATATAAACTGAAACGGAGGGAGTATTTATCAAACCAATACAAGTAAAAACGTACGAGAAGAAATCTGAAGCAGTTTACCTGAATTTTGTGGGTTTTGAGCAAGGGATGATTGAGCCCTGGTTGTTTATAAATATCTATGCAATCATATGTTACGTTTTCACTTATCTGTCAAGGACAAGAAAAAAAAACACATGAGAGAATCAGCATAGTAGAAGAAACAGTGTGTCTCAAGTTGGGTTTTAAGATAACCTTGAAAGATCTGAGAGGCACTGTTCTTTGATGGGAATGAGCTATAGCCATTGAAAGCAGAAGAGATAATAGATTCATAACAAGTGACATCCTAAGTATGTTTGACATTTTATTTGTTTTGTGTCTTTCTAATTGAAAATACTCTACTATATATATATACATAGACTATGATGAAGGAGAGAAGCAAAATAGTATCACACGACTTTATTTCTTTGTAACCGAAAACATAAATTTTTGTTTGACTGAGTTATTTAAGGTAGGGCTATAAATGAGATGGAAAGTCAAATTTTCATTTCAAATAAATTAGATACCATAGTACAACAAGTACAATTAGTAAATAACGATTTTCATATATTGAAACAAATGGATTCTTTTACACTTTTTCACGACGACTAGATTTTTGTCCGCGGATTATGTATTATAGTTTTATTGAGTTTAGTTTAGTTTTCAACTTTTTAAAATTGTTTGTATAAATATTCAAACAAAAAAATTATAGTTGTCTAATAGAACTTAACTGATGACAATAGCTTAGAGTTTTCCGTTGTGAATTTGACTGTATTTTTAGTTCATGATTTTTGGCAATTATTTTTACTTTTATATTAAAACCAAATAAATTTTCAAAAAAAGTTAGTAAAATTGTCTAAAATTATTTATGGATATTTTTAATAAATAAGCTTGTTATAAAAATATATATAATACAATATAATAAATGTATACATAAATTGTTTTTGTTAGTTGTTAGAGAAAAATAGACATATATATAATAACATTTAATTAAAGATATACATATAGTTTGTAAAAAAAATAGTTTTAGACAAATTGGACACCTAAGAGCACCTCCATTGGGAGGTGCTTAACTATTAAAAAAAAATATATTAATAAACAATCACTTCATATCAATGAATATTATAAGGGGGGTGTATTGAACTCATGATTTTAGAGTGTTTCAAGGTTTTATTAAAATCCCATGTTATTCAACCGATGATTCTAAAAAACACTTTCAAATCAAGTGTTATTGAATGTAGAGTTTATGTAAAATCATTTAAAATCACTTGTAATCTCATGTTATTCAATTGATAATTTATAAAACAGAAATCAAATCCACTGTTATTCAAAGTTAAACAATGTTTTAAAAGAAAAGCTTGTGGAATGGATTTTGGGATCCTTTGCATCAAATTTTAGTTAAAAAATGTCTCTACAGAATACCACCTCGATAGGTATTATTTTCAAAGACCTCATAAAACAATTCTGAGAAACAAACCTGCAAAAACATTGTCATTGCATTTCTCAATAGATTCACTGCTTCAAATTAATAATATAATCAGACATATTTCACTAAAATTTTTTGAAGTTCCAAATTAATTGACATGGAGAATATTGTATGTGTGTTATAGTGATGGAACTGAGTTATCATCGATGAAGGTCTGAGAGAAATCAGAAGAGCATATTACAGTGATTCAAAGGTTAATGACTGTTGCCTTTGTGCCGATGAGATCTACAATCGACTAAGAGATGTTAAAATCTCATGGTCAACGTTGAGGGTTATGATCAACCCAAAAATAAGATTATCAGAGAAAGAGTATCACAATTCAGATTACAGCTGAAAATATGGGCATATTTAACTAAGGGAAAAGCATAATAGTGTCCCATGTGCCTATAAAACCTTAAGGAAGAGTTTACAAGAGATATTTTTGGACATCCTAGGACACTAACAAAAGTGTTGCAACTGTTGTTTTTGTTCCTGCAAGAATCAAAGGAAGGATGTTGGTTGCGTTAGGCTATCAGTCATCATCATTATTGGATTTAAAATTAGTTTGATAAACAAGCTTTGCTATTTCTCATGAATGATTCTTGAATCTTAAACTTGATTCATTTTATATGTAATAGGTTTTGTGTGGACTAATTCTGTTGTTTTTTCTTTAGGCAGTTGTTCGCTTACAAGAACCTAATCTTCAACCCAGACAGATCAAGAAATTTCCTGCACAAACACATTATCCACACTTCTCATGATCATAATCATAACTTCAGAACACGCACAGTCCACTTTGGGATGAAAATTTTATAGAGTAAGCTTTGAACACAAGGCTTTAATGTTTTGGGGCGTTCTTCTTGGATATTATGATAGAATCTTTAGCTTGTTCGATACTTGTTGACGTTGGTAACAACAACACAATCGTGTTATTGAAGGTAAAATCTCTTTTGTAAGAAGATGAATGCTAGAGGAGAAAAACGAGAGAGAAAAAAAAATCATTCTAATTTCAAGGTGTCCTCTGTCTTAAAAAAGTTACGACATCAAAAGCAACATGTTAAGAGTTTCGAAAACGATGAGTTTAAAGGCTATTAGTTATTTTGTTTTATGGACAAATTTTAGTATGCGAAAGAATAGAGTTATGAGTCTTATGACTGATATCAAATCATCCAAACCACTCCCAAAAGTTTTGCTAAAACTACGAGTATTTACATTTTCTTCTCTTCATTTTAATTAAAATCACCTAAATTTCGTCCAAACACTCCAAAATATAAAATCTTCTCAAATCTTCTAAACTTCTTAGTTCAATACACCCCCCTAAGAGTTAGTTCCTAAACTCTCTATTTAACAACCAACTCTTACACTGTTCGCGGGCCCGACTGCCAAGTGTCGGCCCGCGAGTGGCTCTTTTTTTTTTTTTTTTTTTAAAAAGTTAAAACTTTTTTTTTAAAGAATTTTTGGTGAAGTTCAGCAATAGAGATGCTCTAACATCATGACAGAAAAGTGGACCTTCCTTGCGAGCAAAAAGTCACCTATTAACCTTCTTTATATGTATATTACTGGAAACATGATTTTTTTAGTTTGACTAAGTTTATAAGGTTATAAACGGAAAGGAAAGATCATTATGGATTAATAGAATCTACTTCATTTGAGTGATTTAATTATGATTCAAAACATTTGTTTTCTTTTCTTTTTTTTTTGTCAACTCAAAACATTTGTTTTCTATTTGGCAATATATTTACTTTATTTAGAGGTTTGTGTTATGATTTGATAGTTTACCGTTTGACTAATATTTAATTACTATTTGATAGATTTGTTTGTAATTTTTGCCATGTATTTACCTATTGTCACCGAACCAGAATGATTTTAAATGAAATTCTTAAATTAACCAAAAATTAAAATTGATTTGAACCAAAACTATCTTAACCAAATATTAATTTTCTTGTTTTATTGTAAACTAAAAAATAATATAAAAATAACCCATTTGGATCAGAATGATTCAAATATCTCTATTCTATAAATGTTTGGTTGGATTACACTCATAAATATCAGCCAAAACCAAATTAAAGATATACAAATCGTAGTAAGAGTTAATTAGGATCGACCAAATGGGGGATAGCATTTTCACATTCCACACATCATTTCGAAAATTGTCACCATAGTTAGTCAAAAGCAGATGACTTTCCAGCAGGCTCAGCATCATCTCCTACAAATTAGATATCAAGAATGAGTGAATATCAAAGTATATATAAAAATCAGGTGCAGACCAGCAGATGCCAATCTTGAGTGATCATGTCTTTCCTTGGAGGCACTTCAGGCACATTTACTTCATCTTCTACAAGAGATCATAATATATTTACGCCCACATTACCTACAATAAAAGATACATTTTATTTGGAAGTATCAACATACGACTGATGACTACAAGAGATCATAACATTAGGGTCCATTTCTTGTTGATCTTTTTTTTTTTTTTGCTAACATTTGGATCATATCTCGATTTGTGCGCAGGGGCCATCCTTGTTGATCTTCCCAAATGAGATCTGAAACCAAGCTCATAGGAGTTGCATATCACATTCATGGAAACAAACATTACGTTCAGCTTCAGTGACAGGCTTCAAGCTCTCGTCAGCTCGACAAGCTCCAAGGACTTGCAAATTCAAAGCAGTAAATTTATCAAACATTTGCGAGTTTTTGATAAATTCTTTTGTATTTCTCAATATAGGAATTGTTCCATTTGGACATATTATTTTATTTTTGTTAGATGTTTCTTTTTTGCCCGTTTGCATCTTTACTTCAGGTCTTGAAACTGATGGTTTCATCTTCAAATAGAAAAAAAATGTATAGTCAATATTTATCAAACCAATACAAGTATAAACTTAGAAGAAGAAATTCTAAGGCAATGCACATGAATTTTGTGGGTTTTGAGCAAGGGATGATTGTTGCTTATAAATTTCTATGCAATCATATGTTACATTTTCACCTATCAGTTAAGAACAAAAAAGAGTTATTAGATGATGATCAAACTAATAGAAGCAACAGTGTGTCTAAAGTTGTGTTTTAAGCTAACCTTGAAAGATCTGAGAGGCACTGTACTTTGATTGGAATGAACTATAGCTGTTGAAAACAGAAGTGATACTAGATTCATAACAAGCGACATACTAATCATGGTTAACATAGTGCTCCTAATTAAAAATACTATATTATTTATATACACGGGGAAGTTGGCCGATTCATACGTCAACATGGACTAACGGTCCCGATCAATACATAAACACGTTATCTGTGCGAAAACATATATCAACTAGCATAAAATTTATTCATACATGAACTTATAAAATTTGGTTTTAACATACATTGACTTAGTTTTCGTTAGTCAAACGTTACGGAATATGAGTTGTTGTTAACCTGGTAACATGAAATCGGTCATTTCCTACATCAACAACAGTCAACAATCCCGATCAATACATAAACACTTTACATGTGCGAAAACATATTCAACTAATACAAAATTTAAATTCAATACATGAACTTTCAAAATCTGGTTTTAACATACATTGACCTAATTTCCACTAGTCAAACATTACAGAAGATAAATTATTTGTCACTTAATGATTAGTGAGGTTTTATTATATTATGTGGTAGTTAAATCGTATTACGTGGTAATTGACTAAAAATAAATTATTTAGTTTAAACGATTTTGGTTTTGTGTAACTCATCGGTTAATTCTTTTTTTTTAGCTATGATGAAAGAGAGAAGCAAAATAGTAATTGTTAACGCACGTCTTTCTTTCTTGTAAAGGAAAAAATGAATTTTTGTTTGACTGAGTTAATTAAACTAAGGCTATAAACGAGATGGAATGATCATTAGGAATGTCAATCACTACTATAATAAAAGGTGAATATGAAGCCTTGTGAGACTATCCACCTAGGATTGGAAAATCATCCAATAAGATAGCTTAAAATTGCCATGTCACTACTATTGAGTTAGATTGGGCTTTTGTATGGGTTTTTATAAAATCTCTATCCCACCCAACGTAGCCCATGCCGACAAATCAGTATCGTCTTCAAGCGTCGAGGGTCTCTCCCCGACTCTTCGATATCATCTTCTTCAACATCTGATTTTTGTCCTCAATAACTTTTTCACTTAATGATAATCTTAAAGCTATTCTTGAATGTTTTGTTTCACCTTCCCTCTATATTTCTCCTATATAAAAAGCTCTCTCTCTAAACTTTCTATCTTCATAAAAAACCTTATTCTGCAGAAGCTATATCATGGCCATGGAATACCACCGGAAATTTTCAGCTTTCCACCTACAAATCTCCAGTCTTCATCTACTTCTGCTGAAACCACTCCCCAAACAGAAGTTAAGGCACATGAGGTTTACCAAAATTTGCTGAGGACATAGGCGGAAGCCTATGTGGGCATTGAAATTGCGGTATGGAGAAGATCGAACGATCACTTAACATCGTGAGAAGAATTGCCTAACGTGGAGATCAAAGCTAGAGCAGCATTGCAGCTGTTTAGGCAGCTCAAAACCCAAGCAATCTCAAGGTTTAGTTTAAAACTTTACTTACAAAACTAACTTATAAGTTTGTGAACCTTTTCATGTAAGGCCTTGGATTCGTTGCAAGTTATAAAAACTCAGATGATGCTTATAATTTATTGTTAACGCAAGCCAAGGTCACCAACCCGTATAGACGCAAGCCATGGCCACCAACTTCAGTTACAAACTAACTTATGACCTTCTCATTAACTGCATCTATGTGGAATATCCATCTTTAGTTATGCTGTAGGTAATGCATGGAGAAGACTATGTCTGTCGTGATTGTGAAATCAAGAGTGTTTGTGGTTGCCTTTACATGAGAGTCCTGATTTCGTTTGTAACTAATGTGACAACGTTGTGGTTCTATATATATAAATATTTACCTGAGGAGAAAAGTTAGTATTGATCTTTGGTTTAATGACTGTAAAGGGATTTTCATTGTAGGAATTACATATTTAAAATGTTTTTTTTGGTAGGAACATATTTAAAATTTTGTGGTTACGGCGTTGGATGCTCATCTCGTGCTATATTCATGTGTGTGTTTTCTTAGGCTGGTGATTTTTTTTGCGTCAGCCCATAGAAGTGCTACCGCTCAACATAGTGAGACAGAATCACATCAAGTGGGTGAAGACGTCCTGGAGACTCCTTTGTTGCAGGAAGTACGAAAGCTATGACTGTTCTACTTCTTTAAGTTGTGCTCTATGTAAATAGCCTTACATACTTTGCAGGTCTGTCATTGTGGAGTCCGTTGTTGATCCCAACTCTGGGGAGAAGGTTAGCTTCTTATGTTCTGCTCCCAGTTTCTCCTAGACACTGAAAGGGCTGCCTTTTTCTGAAGCAGAAGTTTGGCTGCTTTCTTACTGTTTGTATATTTTTCTTCCTCGTAGGCTCATCAAATTTTGAGTTTGGATTCTATATGTAGTTCCTAGATTCTCATACCCACATGCTTATATTGGTTCTACATGGAATGCTGACTTTCACAGAAAAATATACTACTTCTGTTTGCCTCTACTAGACATTGACTTTTGCTCTAAAAAATGTTACAGGCTGAGAAAAATGTATTTGTAGTCTTCTATTCTAGGGAAAGAGCTAAAAGAAAATTTCTGAAGATATGTGAAGCTTTTGGGGCCAATCGCTATCCCTTCAGCGAAGAACTTGGCAGAGAAGCTCAAATGATGATTGAGGTATGTATTATCTTTCGTCAGTGAGATTGGTGTATTATCTTATGTGTAATAGTCATGTGTCTTAACTGTTATTTATTTTAAGAGAAAGTTGATGATGTTTAATTTAATATAGGGACTAACTCACTTTGATGAGATTCTACAAGAAGCTGATGGAATCATTCTTTCTCGTGGAAGCTTGGGTATTGATCTATCCCCAGAGAAGGTATGTTGGTTTGGTCCTTCAATTTTTTTTTCACTATACCAAACTCTACAGTCTTTTGTAATTTACTTTGTTGGGTTCCTGTGTAGATGTTTTTGTTTCAGAAGGCGGCTCTGTACAAGTGCAACATGGCTGGATAGCCAGCCGTTGTTGCACGTGTTGTTGATAGTATGACTGATAACTTGCGACCAACTCGTGCGGAGACAATGGATGTTGCTAATGCTGTTTTAGATGGTATGTTGTATGCATCTTTTCTGGTGCTGCTAACGTTTTATAGCATAAGGTAATTGTTTTTTTTTTAATTTTCAATTTACTCGTCCTGCATGAAGTGATGCAATTCTTCTTGGTGTTGAGACCCTTCGCGGTCTGTACCCTGTCGAGACCATATCAACTGTTGGAAGGATCTGTGCTGAGGCAGAGAAGGTTTACAATCAAGATTTGTACTTTAAGAAGACTGTCAAGTTTGTTGGAGAACCGAAAACTCACCTTGAATCCATTGCTTCTTCAGCTGTACGTTTTGTCTTCTCTATTGCAAAGACATAAGAAAGTATTAGATTTCTGGTTTTAAGAGTAGGTTGTTATTCAAAATATATGAAGATAGCAATTAAGTTAGGACTTACACTTTACACTGCATATAGTCTCAGTTCACAAAAATCTTAAAGATGATGAGTATGAAAACGTTGTGAACGTGACAGTGTAAAAACCGGACGAAAATATAAGTCAACGTTTCGACCTTTCAATTTCAACGAGATATCAGGTGCCTTTCAATGAACAAGTCACAATGTAGAATCTCTTAGATTGGTAGAATAAAAAATAAGCATGTGAAATAATGATTTGGTCGAATGTGTAGAAAGAAAAATTGGTGCAAAATATAGTTGTGAATATAATATCTGGAAGTGGAAACATGGAATACAGTTAATCAAAGAAAAATGAAAAGTAAAATAAAATTGAGGAATAAGAATGTTCATAGGAGAACAAAAGCTACTAAAACCAAGAATAAAACATTATTAGACTAATTCAAATGGGACACAAAACACCAAATTTGGTGTAATCTCATCCCCAATGGAATACCATAAATGACACCATCTCACCAAATTTGGTTTAGGGTAAATACTAAATAGTATTACACCAAATTTAGTGTAACACTATTCACTACACCAAATATTTTATATACATATTTGATTATGTCTCATTTAATAATATATTCTAACTATTATTATTAAATTTGTAACGAAACATAAATATATTATATTATTTGTATTTTAAAATTATCTTAACATAATTACAATATTTTTAATTTTATTTTTAAGTAAAAAATCACTAAATGACTATTATCATTTATTTTGTATTTTTTTAAAATAAAATATAATAGAAATTTTAATCAATAATTAATACATTATTAATAGTTATGTAATATAATTAATAATTTATATAAAATAAATACATAAAAGTATAATATTGTTAAACCAAAAATATATATGTAAATAAATTTATCAATATAAAATTATAAAAATTAACAAAAATAATATTTAAGTTTGATAAAAGAATTATTTATCAATTAAAATAATAAAAATATAAAATTATTCAAAATTTAAAACATCAAATAATTTTAATATTACTTTTGGTGTAATATTTGATATCATGGTTGGAGATGACAAAACATTGATACCAAAATAGCAAATTTGGTGTAATTTCAATACTAAATTTAGTGCTATGTTTATTTGTTTTTATTTTTTTTATGACAAACAGCAGAAATACAAACAATAACATAAAACAAACCTACAAAACTACAATTATTAGTCAATATATAAATTGTGTAATACAAAGATAAAATACATTAGAAATATATATATATATATATATGTAATATACGAGATAAATAAGACTATTTAAAAAGGTGAAATTATACACATAAAATAAAGTATAATAACATAATTCATATATTTATAATTTTAAGTTTAAAGTATATAATCCGCGCGTAGCGCGGAAAAGGAATCTAGTTTAAATAAAAAGGAAAAAATATACTGCCCAGTAGGCAGTTGCTACCTATAGTTGCTACGTTTTTTCCTTCTTCGTTTATTTTTTGAACTTTCAATTTAAATTAGATAGCATAAAGCAACAAGTAAAATTAGTAAGTAACGGTTTTCATAATTGAAATCAGATGGACTTTTTACACTTTTTCACGACGATTTGTGGCGATACTATCTTTTCAATTAATTGTGTGATCTCATTTTATGTTTCTGGTCAAAGAAGTATATCTAGTTTATAATCTTTCCATATTAATCTTAGTCAAACATTTGTATTCCCGTATAAAAAAAAAGAAGTAATTAATGCTGATTTTAAGTGCTAATTAATGCTGTTGATTTTTCTCTCTTTCACGTCGTTACATGAATATATATAATCGAGTATTTGCAGCCTAAGGAAAACAAAATGTCATCTAGTATTAGGATGGTTGGTTACAAGGCTCTCCTTAACGTTGTAACACTTTTGTTCTCAGCATACTTTATGTGTCCGAATCAAATTAACGGCTCTCCCATATCCTTCAAGGTCATTATATTATTTTGACATACTGAATAGGTTTCACACATGGCCTCACATTTCATTTTTTTTTTAATGAATCTCTTGTTTGTCATCGTATTTCAGATAAGCGAGAACGTAACCTACGACTGCGTGGATATCTACAAGCAACCATCACTTAGTCACCCCTTGCTCAAAACCCACAAAATTCAGGTTTAAGACTACTGTTTTCTTCTTTGCCTCATATTATTTTCATTAAATTAAATCAGAATAAATAACGTACTTCAAATCTTAATTATTCTTTGGAAAGATGAAACCGTCAGTTTCAAGGCCAGAATCAATATATCAAGCTGGGAATAGAGATAACAACAAGAAAATAAAATGTCCAGATGGAACCGTTCCTATGTTGAGAACTACAAAAGAATATGTATCAAATGCTCGGCGTTTGGAGGAGCTTCATTTTAATCCTTTATCAGCCGACAGCCACGGAACACATGTAAGAACTTTTCCCTTTAGTACTTTATATATGTTACGTGGACCGGATCTGAGATTTTGGAAATTAGAGTATCTCTATCGTTGAATATGTTACCAAGAGTTTATAACATATTTAAATAATAATGATGTAATATGATCTAGTTAATAATTAATTTTAAATCATAAAATTGTGTAGTTTAACTAAAAAGTATTTTGTATTTTTTGTTAAGGTTCTCTAACAAGAACTTTTTCTTTGTCTCTCTCTACCTTTCTCATATTTTAAAAAAATGGAAATACTGAGTTAGATCCTCCAATAAAGTTGTCTTAATAGATATTAAGTAAGAATTTTTCTAAACTTAAAGAATTTGGAAATGTGCTTTTGTTTATTATAAATTAAACTTTTGATGAAGAAAGTCAATATTTTATTAGGTTGTATTTAGAACCGACCATGTATATTACGTTCTATAGATTTTCTAGTACAAAACTAGTTATTTATAAGTTAATTGATCTATTTCATTTACATAGTATTCCTAAATGTTCAAATACTATTCCTGATATTATAGTGAGAAAGAAAACAAATTGTATTTTTAACAATACAAATGTAATGGGTTGACTATTAGATTGCTGGAGTGAGATCTACAAGTGCAGCTCCTTATCATGGTGTCCAAGGCTGGTTTACTGTATTTGAATTGAACGTCGCAAAAGACCAAGCTTCCTATGCTTCCATTTATCTTGGAACCGAGACTAATTTTGTAACATCCCACTCACCTACCACCCCACCTTCACCCACCTACTAACCCCACTTCCCTCCACCTAACTCCCATTTGCAACCAGAGAAGAGAAAAGAAGAGAGAGAGAAGAGAGAGGGAGAAAGGAAGAAAGAAAGAGAAAGAGGAGGAGGAGGAGCACTCGCCGGAGCTTGTAGCCGGAGCCATCACCGCCAAGATCGAGCCCGTAGCGTCACCACCGATCGCAACCGAAGGTAATCACCGGAAACCGCCTTAGTTTTAAGTTTAGTTTCGGCCGTTTTAGTAAATCGACCATAACTTTCAAACCGTGACGAATCTGGTAAATCTGAGACCACCATCGCGTTCCTCTCGTCGAGATGAGTCCGTAGACACCAGAATCGCCCCGATCGGACACCGGACGAAGCCGCACGCGCCTCCGGAAGTTTCGTCAACCGCGCGCGTGCATCCACGCGCCGCCGCCGGACCACCGCCGGACCACCGCAGGACCACCGCCGGACCACCGCCGGACCACCGCCGGACCACCGCCGGACCACCGCAGGACCACCGCCGGACCACCGCCGGACCGCCGCCGGACCGCCGTTGACCGGCGAGTTGACCGATTAACCGGTTTGGCCGGTTTAATTCGGTCCGGTTCGGTTTAATTCGATTTTCGGTTTAAATTGATTTTGGTTCGGTTAAGGAAAACCGGTTGGTTTAATTCAATTTCAATTGGATAAGGTTTGACCAGAGTTGACTTTGACCTGCGAGTTGACTTTTTGACCGGGCAACCGTTTGTCCGTTTTGACCCGTTCGAAAGGCGTTCTGACTCGATTTTTCGCTCTGGTTTCAGATTTGGAGTCTGTTTGAGCCCCAGGAGTCCACAAGTACCACTTTTCCATATTGCTAAGGTGAGGGTCTATTCCGTAAATCCCGAACCAGTATTAGAATTCGTCCTATTGTCGTTTAGTTTCGAAACATGTTCCGTCTGATTGATATCGAGTCTTGCGTGGTAGTTAGTTCATTCATTGCGAACCGGAACTAGGGGTCTAGAGGATTCAACTATTGATATGATTGTGTGATGTTAAGCGATGGTACATATATATATGTATTTAGATATATATTCGTAGGGACTATGTGATAAGGTCGTGGGATCGACTCACCAACAACTCCCCGTGGTACGAGAAATTCACGGGCCACCTGTGGTACGAGAAATTCACAGGGGACCACAACCCAACTGTGGTACGAGAAATTCACAGACCTGTGGTACGAGAAATTCACAGGGGGTTGGGGTTGGGGGTACAGAGACGTAGTTCTGTACTGTGTGGTGGGCGAGGTTCAGAGACGTAATTCTGGGCTACCGACGCGTATTGTTTGGAGCGCCATGCAGAGACGTTTGCATTCGACGCATTTGGTGTAAAGGTGATGGTACAGAGACGTAATTCTGTACTATCATCGCATAGAGGTATTTGAGATATATCCATAGAGGAGAATGCGGGGCGTATGGCTTATCTATGTGCTATCATAGCATTGGTTGTTTCGTGTGATGTCCTAGACATCGTGTTTGTTCATGTTAGTGCTAAACTTCCATAGTGGGAGTTCTTTTACCCAAGTCAGTGGTTTGCGTGTCTAGCATCCCATACCTCACTGAGTGACTCCCCTGTTGCTCACCCCTCCTTTTGTTCCCCCTTTCAGGTGATACTGACGATCAGGGTTGATCATATCGGACTGGTGCATTTGGGATTGTTCTTCGCTTTATTTCAGACTTATTTAAAAATATTATCGACACTTCCACGAGTTTTATGAAATATTTGGATTTAAGATATTTGGATTTTTATTTATAATTATTATGATGGTATTTCAGACAATTAATATTATTATTATATTATTACGTGAGATGCGGGTCTCACAATTTGGTATCAGAGCGGGTTCCATCCCGGCTCCGACCCGGGATGGCGATTCGTGGAGACCCGGTTACATCGATTTTTGAATCGGTTTTAAATGATTTTCAAAAATGTTTTTGGGAATTTGGGTATTTTAAAAAGAAAATAAATAGCACCCTTCCGTGAGTATTATTCCTTGAATGATGTTGGTATTCGGTTACAATAGAAGTTAATCAGTTTTGGTTGAAGGTGAGTCAGCTCACACTCTATTTGACACGGAAACTCTTCCAGGATGATATTAGGCAGTCAACTCTTGACTTGAATTCGGGACGAATTCCTTTGTAGTGGGGGAGAATTGTAACATCCCACTCACCTACCACCCTACCTTCACCCACCTACTAACCCCACTTCCCTCCACCTAACTCCCATTTGCAACCAGAGAAGAGAAAAGAAGAGAGAGAGAAGAGAGAGGGAGAAAGGAAGAAAGAAAGAGAAAGAGGAGGAGGAGGAGCACTCGCCGGAGCTTGTAGCCGGAGCCATCACCGCCAAGATCGAGCCCGTAGCGTCACCACCGATCGCAACCGAAGGTAATCACCGGAAACCGCCTTAGTTTTAAGTTTAGTTTCGGCCGTTTTAGTAAATCGACCATAACTTTCAAACCGTGACGAATCTGGTAAATCTGATACCACCATCGCGTTCCTCTCGTCGAGACGAGTCCGTAGACACCAGAATCGCCCCGATCGGACACCGGACGAAGCCGCACGCGCCTCCGGAAGTTTCGTCAACCGCGCGCGTGCATCCACGCGCCGCCGCCGGACCACCGCCGGACCACCGCCGGACCGCCGCAGGACCACCGCCGGACCACCGCCGGACCGCCGCCGGACCGTCGTTGACCGGCGAGTTGACCGATTAACCGGTTTGACCGGTTTAATTCGGTCCGGTTCGGTTTAATTCGATTTTCGGTTTAAATTGATTTTGGTTCGGTTAAGGAAAACCGGTTGGTTTAATTCAATTTCAATTGGATAAGGTTTGACCAGAGTTGACTTTGACCTGCGAGTTGACTTTTGACCGGGCAACCGTTTGTCCGTTTTGACCCGTTCGAAAGGCGTTCTGACTCGATTTTTCGCTCTGGTTTCAGATTTGGAGTCTGTTTGAGCCCCAGGAGTCCACAAGTACCACTTTTCCATATTGCTAAGGTGAGGGTCTATTCCGTAAATCCCGAACCAGTATTAGAATTCGTCCTATTGTCGTTTAGTTTCGAAACATGTTCCGTCTGATTGATATCGAGTCTTGCGTGGTAGTTAGTTCATTCATTGCGAACCGGAACTAGGGGTCTAGAGGATTCAACTATTGATATGATTGTGTGATGTTAAGCGATGGTACATATATATATGTATTTAGATATATATTCGTAGGGACTATGTGATAAGGTCGTGGGATCGACTCACCAACAACTCCCCGTGGTACGAGAAATTCACGGTATTCGTCAACCGCGCGCGTGCATCCACGCGCCGCCGCCGGACCACCGCCGGACCACCGCCGGACCACCGCCGGACCACCGCCGGACCGCCGGACCGCCGCAGGACCACCGCCGGACCACCGCCGGACCGCCGCCGGACCGCCGTTGACCGGCCCGTACCACAGGTGGCCCGTGAATTTCTCGTACCACGGGGAGTTGTTGGTGAGTCGATCCCACGACCTTATCACATAGTCCCTACGAATATATATCTAAATACATATATATATGTACCATCGCTTAACATCACACAATCATATCAATAGTTGAATCCTCTAGACCCCTAGTTCCGGTTCGCAATGAATGAACTAACTACCACGCAAGACTCGATATCAATCAGACGGAACATGTTTCGAAACTAAACGACAATAGGACGAATTCTAATACTGGTTCGGGATTTACGGAATAGACCCTCACCTTAGCAATATGGAAAAGTGGTACTTGTGGACTCTTGGGGCTCAAACAGACTCCAAATCTGAAACCAGAGCGAAAAATCGAGTCAGAACGCCTTTCGAACGGGTCAAAACGGACAAACGGTTGCCCGGTCAAAAAGTCAACTCGCAGGTCAAAGTCAACTCTGGTCAAACCTTATCCAATTGAAATTGAATTAAACCAACCGGTTTTCCTTAACCGAACCAAAATCAATTTAAACCGAAAATCGAATTAAACCGAACCGGACCGAATTAAACCGGCCAAACCGGTTAATCGGTCAACTCGCCGGTCAACGGCGGTCCGGCGGCGGTCCGGCGGTGGTCCGGCGGTGGTCCTGCGGCGGTCCGGCGGTGGTCCGGCGGTGGTCCGGCGGTGGTCCGGCGGTGGTCCTGCGGTGGTCCGGCGGTGGTCCGGCGGCGGCGCGTGGATGCACGCGCGCGGTTGACGAAACTTCCGGAGGCGCGTGCGGCTTCGTCCGGTGTCCGATCGGGGCGATTCTGGTGTCTACGGACTCTTCTCGACGAGAGGAACGCGATGGTGGTCTCAGATTTACCAGATTCGTCACGGTTTGAAAGTTATGGTCGATTTACTAAAACGGCCGAAACTAAACTTAAAACTAAGGCGGTTTCCGGTGATTACCTTCGGTTGCGATCGGTGGTGACGCTACGGGCTCGATCTTGGCGGTGATGGCTCCGGCTACAAGCTCCGGCGAGTGCTCCTCCTCCTCCTCTTTCTCTTTCTTTCTTCCTTTCTCCCTCTCTCTTCTCTCTCTCTTCTTTTCTCTTCTCTGGTTGCAAATGGGAGTTAGGTGGAGGGAAGTGGGGTTAGTAGGTGGGTGAAGGTGGGGTGGTAGGTGAGTGGGATGTTACAAATTTCATCCAAGCCGGGTGGATGGTATCTTTTATATCATGGATATTGTGTATTCTTATATCATTAATTCAAATATTCTATAAATAATAAAAATATCCATCATTTATCACAGATAAATCCAGGTGTATTCGGTGATCAACGCGTATGGTCTTATGGATTCTGGAGGGTATGAAGATCATCTCATATACTATACATAATCTCTAATGCAAATTAAGTTTTTTTCTACCATTTTGGTAGGGTAAAAATGGAAAAGGGTGTTACAATGTGAACTGCCCAGGATTTGTTCAAGTAGCCAAAGATGATCCTATTGGATACCCAAATGAACCTAGTCCATATGTTGGCTCCTACCGTTTTTCCATTCATCAGGTATACACTTTTTAGGTGTATGTTTTTAGGGTAATTTTGGACTTGGCAACAACTTAGTTGTATTGACTTTCTTATGATATATAGATACTCCATACTTTTAAGATAGATTTTATGAACTAATGTATTTTCTTGTTAATATATTTGCAAAAGGATAAACAAACAGGAAACTGGTGGATCACTGAACTTATACAAGATAAACCTAATGTCGATATTGGATACTGGCCAAAAGAGCTATTTGATCTTCTAAGTAATGGTGCAAAGATGGTTGGGGTTGGGGGTACTGTTCAAGCTTCCCCTTCTGGTTCAAGCCCTCCAATGGGTAATGGTCAACTACCATCAAAAAATCCTAGGAGTTCAGCAATTTTCACAAATGTGGAATTCTTGAATTCTGATTATGACCAACGTAGATTCGATTCTGCTCCCACTGAGAGGATACTTGATAGTGGAAAGTGTTATGGATTAAGATATGGTGCTTATATGTCTACTGATCTTCAGTTTAATTTTAATTATGGTGGTCCAGGAGGAAACTCTTGTGGAGTTTGACTCTTTTGTTTTGAATCACCTAAACTTACAATGCAAGATCTTTATTTATCTTTTACTGAATAAAAGAGTATTTGATTACTCATTTTAGAATATTCCGCTCATGTATAATTCCCAACTCTTAATCAAATTAAGAAAAAAAATTAATGTAATAGAAGTGTATAATTTTGGATGGAAATGTCGTTTTAAGAGTAAGATTAGACTGTTGAAAAATAAACTTGATTTGGGTTAATCATTGGGCTAATAATCTACTAATCATGTTAGCCCAAATTTGACCCAAGTTCTAGAATTTATCTAGAAAAATCTTCCACCTCCTTAAGATAAAAATCTAGATATTTTCATAAGAATTATCTAGATAATTAGAATAAAAATATCAAGATATTTTAGTAGAATTATCTAGATTTAAGAATAAAATATGTAAGATATTTTATATTTTGGAGGCTATAAATACCTCCACTCTCTTCTCATTTTGTATCATCCAAGTTTTCAAGAATCATCTAAGAAATAAGAAGTTTCCTCTTCATAAAATCTCTTCTCTTCAAACACTTAAACACTTTCTCCATTTCTAATAAGTTTCTTATTCCAACAAAGTGGTATCAGAGCTACAAGATCATTTTGAAGATGGCAAGTAGTGGTGTTCCCTTCCAAGTTCCAATGCTCACAAAGAGCAACTATGACAATTGGAGTTTAAGGATGATGGCTATCTTAGGAGCACATGATGTATGGGAGATAGTTGAGAAAGGCTTCATTGAACCAGAGAATGATGGTGGTTTATCTCAAGCTCAAAGAGATGGTTTGAGAGATTCAAGAAAGAGAGACAAGAAGGCTCTCTGTCTAATCTATCAAGGTTTAGATGAAGATACATTTGAGAAGGTTGCTGGAGTAAAGACATCTAAAGAAGCATGGGAGAAGCTTCAGACCTCTTACAAGGGAGCATAACAAGTTAAGAAGGTACGTCTACAAACTTTACGAGGAGAATTTGAGTCATTACAAATGAAGGAAGGTGAACTCATCTCAGATTACTTCTCAAGAGTCTTGACGGTTACTAATAACCTAAAAAGAAATGGTGAGAAGTTAGATGAGGTGAGAATAATGGAGAAAGTTCTTAGATCGCTGGATTCAAAGTTTGAGCATATTGTTACCATAATTGAAGAGACAAAAGACTTGGAGACAATGACGATGGAGCAACTTCTTGGATCACTACAAGCTTATGAAGAAAAGAGGAAGAAGAAAGAGGATATTGTTGAGCAAGTTCTCAAGATGAGAATTGATCACAAAGAAGAAAGTAGTCAAAATCATCCAAGACGTGGTGGCGGTCATTTCAGAGGACGAGGTCGTGGTGTAAATGGACGAGGTTTGAGACCATATGAAGACAACTTTAACCAAAGAGGAGAAAGCTCATCAAGAGGTCGTGGAAGAGGAAATGCAAAATCAAGGTACGATAAATCAAACGTCAAATGTTATAGCTGCGGAAAGTTTGGACATTATGCTTCTGAATGCAAAACTCCAAACAACAATAGAGTTGAAGAGAAGTCCAACTATGTTGAAGAAAGGAGTAAAGAAGAAGATATGCTATTGATGGCATACAAGAAGGATGAGCCAAATGAAGTTAGCAGATGGTACCTTGATATTGGTGCTAGCAATCACATGTGTGGGAACAAAAGCATGTTTGTGGAGCTTGATGAATCGGTGAAAACCAATGTGGCTTTGGGAGATGAATCGAAGATGGAGGTGAAAGGTAAAGGTAATATTCTCATCCGCTTGAAGAATGGAGATCATCAATTCATTTCTAATGTTTATTACATCCCAAGCATGAAGACCAACATCTTGAGCCTAGGACAACTCTTGGAGAAAGGTTATGATATTCGACTAAAGGATAATAACCTTACTCTAAGAGATAATGCAAATAATCTCATCACAAAAGTACCAATGTCAAGCAATAGAATGTTTGTCCTAAACATTCAAAATGACATTGCACGATGTCTCAAGATGTGCTACAAGGAGGAGTCATGGCTTTGGCATCTTCGGTTTGGGCATCTAAACTTTGGAGGCTTGGAGCTACTTTCTAAGAAACAAATGGTGAGAGGATTACCTTGCATCAACCATCCAAATCAAGTGTGTGAAGGGTGTTTACTTGGAAAGCAATTCAAAATGAGTTTTCCAAAGGAGTCGGAGACAAGAGCAAGAAAGCCATTAGAGCTCATACATACAGATGTATGTGGCCCAATCAAACCAAGCTCACTTGGTAAGAGTAACTACTTCCTTCTCTTTATTGATGATTTTTCAAGAAAAACATGGGTTTACTTTTTGAAAGAAAAATCAGAAGTGTTTGAAAATTTCAAAAAGTTTAAAACCCAAGTTGAGAAGGAAAGTGGTCTTGTGATTAAGACCATGAGATCCGATCGGGGAGGAGAATTTATGTCCAAGGAATTTCTGAAGTATTGTGAAGATAATGGTATTCGAAGACAATTGACGGTGCCAAGAACCCCTCAACAAAATGGAGTAGCGGAAAGAAAGAATAGGACTATTCTTGAGATGGCAAGAAGCATGCTCAAGAGTAAGAATCTACCAAAGGAGTTATGGGCAGAAGCAGTCGCGTGTGCGGTGTACATATCAAACCGATCTCCAACGAAGAGCGTTTCTGGAAAGACACCACAAGAAGCTTGGAGTGGAAGGAAGCCCGGTGTCTCACACCTAAGAGTCTTTGGAAGCCTTGCTCACGCTCATGTTCCAGACGAGAAGCGGAGCAAACTAGATGACAAAAGTGAGAAGTACATTTTCATTGGGTATGATGCTAACTCCAAAGGCTACAAACTCTACAATCCTGAAACAAAGAAGACAATTATAAGTCGGAATGTCATCTTTGACGAAGAAGGAGAATGGGATTGGAGATCAAATAATGAAGACTACAACTTCTTTCCATCCTTTGAAGAAGAGAACTTGGAGCAAACAAGAGAAGAAACAGCTACACCACCAACTTCACCAACACCAAGTTCTCAAGGAGATGAAAGCTCAAGTGAAAGGACTCCACGTTTTAGAAGTCTACAAGACATTTATGAGGTAACCGAAAATTAAGACAATCTCACTTTATTTTGTCTTTTTGCGGATTGCGAGCCTATGAACTTTGAAGAAGCTCAAGAAAAGAAGTCATGGAAAAGTGCAATGGATGAAGAAATCAAGTCGATCAAAAAGAATGATACATGGGAATTGACTTCACTTCCTAATGGGCATAAGGCAATAGGTGTGAAGTGGGTGTACAAGGCAAAGAAGAACTCTAAAGGAGAAGTTGAAAGATACAAGGCAAGACTGGTGGCAAAAGGTTATAGTCAAAGAGCCGGAATCGACTATGATGAGGTATTTGCTCCAGTTGCTGATAAAGGATTTTTAGTCCTCAGAGCAAATCAATGTAGTATTTAAGATTGTCGAACCACAGGGAACTAATGATCTATAACACTAAGAATACACAAATTTTCCTAATCTAAGCAAATAAGGGAAGATGGTTGATTTGTAACAAACTAAACTCCTATAATTATAAACAAAGTGATCTCAAATCCTAACAAGAAACAAGCGCAAGAATCAAACTTTCAATCAATAGCTAAGGATAGATCCATGGGCAAGATCATCGATATCGGGTGATTAAGATTCAATCTAGGATGCTCAAACAAAACAATCAACAAGTCTATAGGTCTAAATCTCGTTCAAATAGATTAATTCACTCTCGTGACAATAATCCCTATGCTAATCATGCATTAAACATCAACTCTCGTTGGCCTAACACATTCAAGCATGCATAAATAACAAGTCTACTAACCATTTAACATTTCTAACATCAATTCTCATTGGCTAGACATGTAAAAGACAATATTAGGTTGGTTCAAGCATTTCATCGAACACCTTTCGGACGTGAAACAACTTATGATCTAGATTAGATTTTTCAACCTTAACCTAGCATTAAAATCACCTAATAAGCCATAGAACAAAGTTAATCAAGCAAGAATCATCCTAAACATCCATCTAATCACCTTAATCTACTTAACCCATAGATCTAAGAATGTTTACTCAATAAACTCCATGATAAACCTTAAATCTATGTGAGATTCAAGGTTAATCATGTAAGAGAAACAAGATTAGATGAAGTACTTCCTTTAGAATGATCAAAGATTCAAGGTTTTACAATGAGAAACAAAGTTCTTAAGAGAAAATGAGATCCTCTTAGGGTTTTTGGGGTCCAAATATATATATAGAAGGCTAAAATCTGGTCCAATCGCGTTTTGGCCGCGGCCTGCGTATGCCGCGGCGTCACCCGTGGCGAATTCCTGTCCATTTCGTCGACCAATGGCCGCGCCCTCCGTATGTCGCGGCCTTGTCCGCGGCGTTGCACTGCCCGACCTTGTCGTATGATGGCCGCGACCAGCCTTCACCCGCGGCGAGATGCCCGTGGCACTCATCTTCCCGTCGCGGCCTCCGTATGCCGCGGCGTGCCCGCGGCGTTTCACTGCCAGCACCCCATTTTTCAGCATTTGTCCCTTTTGCAAGACAGGTCCTCAAGCTTCTGGATAATTACGCTTTGACCCCAGAACTTTCATATGTGCAGTTTAATCCTTGATTTTCGCCTTAAACTTCCAATTGTGCAATCTAAACCTTGTTAAATGAAATTATGCATGCAAATGCAATATAAAGACCTAAATGCAACCTAAAATGATAATAATAAACTAAAATATGAATCTAAAACTCATCAAAATTGAGAGATATCAACTCCCCCAAACTTGCTCTTTACTTGTCCACAAGTAAACTTTCAAGAACAAGATGAGCTATCATTTTTTTTTTTTTTAAATGGGAGCTTGCAATTAAAAGAGACACTTTCTAGCCTTCAACATGATATCCTAAAAGAAATATAGCAAATAGCATGAACAATCTTTTCTATTACACTCTAGCTTCTCAAGGCCTATCTTAACTCTAATATCTTTACACAAGTCACTTACTCATCAATCAACAAGTCTCTTACCAACTCTCACATTCATTAAACAATTGTCTTAAGTGCACTCTTGAAAATGGGCAATCGGTCCTAATCACTTGGCTTGGTGAGAGAAAGGCTTGAAGCTATGGTGAATTAAGAGGGTTTACAAGTTCTTTTATGGTGGTTTACTCTCAAGAACAAGTAGTTTGACATTATGCATAATATATCTAAGAAAGAGAACAACTCATGTATACAATGTTTGATCCTCATTGTTCTACCCATTTCCTAGACACAAAACAATTACTACCCTTGATTCCCAATGTCAAACTGTCTTTCACTCACTCAAAGACCCCAAGAACACTCTCACTTTTAGAACTCTTTTTTTCTTTTGTCTATTAGGGATTCACTATTTTTCTTAGTCTTAGCTCTTTTTTTCTTTTCTCTCCTTTTTTTATTCTTTGAGCTAATATTTTTTTTTCTTTGATCCCTAATATCTTACCTTTTCTTTAGAATTTTGAGTTCACTCTTTTCACTCACTCTTTTCTCACCCCTTTAAGATCAAACACTTAATACTTCTTTCCCATACTATTAGCTAGAAAATTGTGAGATCTCAAAGCTAGCAAGTAATGAAGATCAACCATTGTCGTTTCAATTACTCTCAACATTATGCACATCTCAAACTTTCAGAAAAGACCTCACTCATCAAATTGACTAGGGCTTAAAGGAAAGGTAAGGGTAAGGGTGAGGAGAACCATCCAATGTGGAGATGGCCACTTGAGTTGCCAAAGATTGGTAGAAAGGATTAAGACCAACTCAAGTGTGTGTGAGGTAACCATGATCAAGCACAACAAAAGCCCATAAGCAAGATAAATTTGGTTCATTAACTTAAATAAGATTGGAGTTGGTTTCAAGAACAAGTCAATATCAAGCTCACAACAAGTTTCAAGTAGAGTTTTCAAGGCTCGAAGCATACAAAATTTTCAAAAGATGTTTAAGCTACTTGATATGTTTAACTAGGGTATCATGTTGAGTTCTAGACATGCGCTCTTTGCAAAGAAATTAAAACACAGCTCCCTATGCATATGGATGCAACCTAAATGCTTCTCGACTCAATCCTAAAGGTGCAAATGATGCAACTAGATGCTTGTTTTTGTTGTTTTCGATAATTTTCAAATTTTTAGGTTTTTTATATGCAAATAAGTATGTACAATGCAATGCATGAGATGCATGACAAGTAAACAAAACAGAAAACAAGGTGAGATAGTAGACTCTCCCCCAAACTTACTTCACACAGTCTCTTGTGTGAGAGTAAATTTGAAAGAGAGGTGAAAGGAAAAATAAAACATGATGAACTAAGTATTGACAAGGGTAGAATGCACTTACTTGGAGTTGGCTTTGATGAGAGGAGGAGGATGAGGAAGGAGAGCTTGTTGTGACCTTGGCAATTTGATATGCCCTCTTGAAAAGATTTAGAACTCCCAAATTTGTCCCTTAACTTATTCAAACACATTAAAGCAAAATAAAATAGAAATAAAAATATATACAAAGGATAGACATGGGAATGCCTCCCAAGCGCGCTTGTTTTAAGTCTCTAGCTTGACTTTATGCGCTTGCTAGTCATAGGAATCAAAAGGTTGAGCCAATGCACCTTTGGTCCTTCTCCTGCAAACACAAGAATCAAAGTGTGCAAAGGAGCACACTACTGTCCATAGGAAATAGATAGATTTATCGTCAAGGAGCTTTACTAAAGATATAGCATGGATTAACACATGCTCCTTGAGGTTCAGATGATCATGAGAATCAAATGCATTTGATGGAAACACAAAGTCGACTACAGGTTCAAACGAGGTTCTCACAAAGTAATCTACTTCATCACCATTAATCAAATAATACACAATATTCAAATTCTCATGATCGATGTCGATCTCAGGGTTTTCTATTATTTTATCTATATCAGTTTCACACCCTAGATCAGCTAATTCAAGAAGAGGTCTAGATTCATCAAGCATCAAAGAGTCAGTTTCGAGATCAATTGAAGCACAAAGATAGTTCTTGTCAAAACAAGCTTCAAAATAATCTCTAACAATCTTTTCTACTCTCAAGTCATCTAGTTTTCTAGTTTCACATATTAGATCATGACATTCTTTTAAAAGCACCAGAGAATCAAGACCAAGGGCAATGTTCTCACCACAAGGCAAGCAAATTTCCTCAAGTTGAAGTTTTAAAGTGGAAATTTTTGTACCTTCCAGCTGGAGTGGTGGAACCCAATACAATACCTCATTAAGGGCACAAGCAGCATCAAACTCATCTTGAGTAACTTCCCTTCCTTCAAACTCTGCTTTATCTCTAATGAGGTGTACCCGGACCATTTGTGCAAGGTGTCTCATTGACTTGCACAAGTTCTCTTCAATTCCCCTAAGCCGATGTAACTCCACTCTTTGGTCTGGTGTGAGTATGCGCATATCAAAGGGTGGTGGCTTCACATATGGCTGATCTTCAATGTCATCCTCAAATGTGTCTTCCTCTTCTTGTGGCTTCTCAAAGTAGCTTGAAGCCATTACTACAAAAAAACGAAAACTAGAATAAAAGGTTAGTAACTATACAAAACAAAACAAAACATAAGAAAATAAAGCTTAGTCTCAAGAAAGTCTGAAATCCTAATTATAAATCTACTTAAGTCCCCCGGCAACGGCGCCAAATTTGATAAAGGGTTTTTAGTCCTCAGAGCAAATCAATGTAGTATTTAAGATTGTCGAACCACAGGGAACTAATGATCTATAACACTAAGAATACACAAATTTTCCTAATCTAAGCAAATAAGGGAAGATGGTTGATTTGTAACAAACTAAACTCCTATAATTATAAACAAAGTGATCTCAAATCCTAACAAGAAACAAGCGCAAGAATCAAACTTTCAATCAATAGCTAAGGATAGATCCATGGGCAAGATCATCGATATCGGGTGATTACACTACAAGAAAACAGCGTTATTCCGACGGCCAAATTCGTAGGAATTTCGTCGGAATACGTCAATTCCGACGGTATTTCGACGAAGGAGTTCGTCGAAAATATCTCGTCGGAAAAATGTTTTTCCTCGGAATTTCGTCAGACATTCCGAGGAAATTACGAGGAACATTTTCGTAGGATATTTCCTCGGAATTGCCTCGGAAATTCCGAGGAAGTGTTTCCTCGGATATTCCGAGGAATCATTTCCTCGGAAAGGTCCGAGGAAATAAAAACCCTCGGAAATACCCTTACTGAGGACTTATGTCCGAGGAAACCTTCCTCGGATATTTCCGAGGAATATATTTCGTCGGAAATATCCGAGGAAATGATGTCCTCGGAAATTTCCGGGGAAATATATTCCTCGGCAATTTCCGAGGACAATTGTTCGTCGGAATTTTCCGAGGAAGGTGTTTCCTCGGAATAATCGTAAATTATTATTTTAAAATAATATAATTTATATATTTTGTATTTTTAATTTAATTTTTAAAAATAAAATTTAAACCCAAATAATAGAAAACATATATTATAATATTAAAAGTTTTACAAATTAAAAGAAAAACATTAAACAAGTTTATTAAAAAAAACACAAACTAAAAACGGTCGGGGAACATCTGTCTCATCATTTCCATCATTTGCGCACTCGCCCTCTCTGCTGCGTCCACTTTAGCTTGTTGGGCGGCCATCTGGGTCTCCAATGCTGAGATCCGGTCATCCTTGTTCTGTAGTTGCTCCATAATTGCTGGATCAACAAAGGGCACCGATGAAGAAGAAGCAACCGACGGAGATCGACGACCCAAACCGAACAAACGCCCTTTTCTCTTTGGAACCGCCTGAAAAGAAAACATAATGATTTTAGTAGCAGTAAAGATAAAAAAAAATATAGTAAAAATAAAAATGAAGTTCTTACCGATTCAACGAGCTCGTTTATTTGATCTCGAGACAGGTTGCTGGAACCAGCAGTAGTGGCGTCCTCATCAGAGACAAGCTGAGAGAGGCGGAACTCTTCTTCATCCTTCTGGCTTTGGACCAGGTCGATCACCTCCCTCACAACACCATCAGAAATCTCGCCGGTCTTTTTGTTGGTATTCGCCATCCTCATTAGGGCGAGATCATCAACCGGCACACCATCATTTTCTTCCGCCTAAAAAATGTAAGAAATGCATTAAAAATTAAAATAAAAATGTTTAAAGATTTGAAATACAAATTAGATTTAACTTACCATTCGATCTCCGAGAGTGTGAACACTCTGGGCACCCAAGTTGTGCTTGAACATGCCCTTCCCACGACGCTCGCTCTTTCGGTTGCCAGAGTTGGTCACCGATCGGTCTTGGGACGTCTCCTTCTCCCAGTGTTGTATCAACTCCGCCCACACCGTCTCGTTAATCGATTTCGGTGTCTTTCCTTTGTGCCACTTCTGCTTCCACTCATATATTTGCTTCCCATAATTATCCATGACTTTGTGGGTTAAGTGGTGACGGATGAAGTCTGTCTGATCAGAATTCCAGTTGAATTCTTGCTGAAAAATACACAATTAGTAAAAAAATTATGTTAAAGATTACAAAATAAGTTAAAAAAATTAAAATTTACCGCAAACTGACGGAACCACATTTCCCGCTCCTCAAAAGGAAAACTTAAGAAGGTAGGATATCCCCTATGGCGGGTCGAGTACATCATCCGGTTGATGAAGGTGATGATCCCGTTCCCCGATCGGTCAAACCTAAGATAAAAGAAAAATAGGAATAAAAAAATATAATGAAATAAAATTTAAAATAAAAAAGAAAAAAAAGTTTTACCAAGTTTGGTGAGGGCCTTGTGGATACGGAGTGAGAACGAGAAGATGTTCCCGACCCGGCTGCTGAACCAACTGTTCAACAGGCATAACTCCCGGAACAACCGGAGGAACGAGAGGCTGACCATACTCCCCAGCAGCTTGGTTCATAGACGATGAAGAAGCTCGAGAGCGGGAGGACGAACCACTACGACCTCGTGGTGCAGAACGACGAAGTCTAGCTTGGTTCTCGCCACTAGACCTATTTGTAAAACAAAGTTTTACAAATAGTTTTTAAAAATCGCAAATATAAATATACAAATGATTTTTATTAATATAAATATTAAAAATCGTTTTATAACTAAAAAAACTTTGTATAAATATAAAAATCGTTCTATATATAAAAACATTTTAAAAATATAGAAAACGTTTTATAAATATAAAAACGTTTTATTAATATAAAAATAATTTTTAAAATATAAAAAACGTTTTATAAATAGTAAAAACGTTTTATAAATATAAAAAACGTTTTATATATTTTAAAAACGTTTTATATCGTTTTTTATATTTATAAAACGTTTTTTAAATATAAAAAACGTATTATAAATAGTAAAAACGTTTTATAAATATAAAAAACGTTTTATATATTGTAAAAACGTTTTATAAATATAAAAAACGTTTTATAAATAGTAAAAACGTTTTATAAATATAAAAAACGTTTTATATATTGTAAAAACGTTTTATAAATATAAAAAACGTATTATAAATAGTAAAAACGTTTTATAAATATAAAAAACGTTTTATATATTGTAAAAACGTTTTATAAATATAAAAACGTATTATAAATAGTAAAAAACGTTTTATAAATATAAAAAAAGTTTTATAATTAGTAAAAACGTTTTATAAATATTAAAAAACGTTTTATAAACCTTAAAAATAAATTTATAAACCTAACAATCCACAATCCTAACAATATAATCCTAAATCTTAATAATCCTAACAATCCTAACAATATAATCCTAAATCTTAACAATCCTAACAATCCTAACAAATCTAAATCCAAAAACAATAATCTATCAAACCTAAAATCATCAATTTCATCCAAAAAACATAACAAAAACAACCAAAGAGAAAGGGATAATGATCTTACATGTTTAGGGATAGGTTTGAGGGAGAGATAGAGAAGTTTGACCGGAAATAATGGAGGAAATGAGAAGAGGTTCGCCGGAATTCGAGAGAGAGATAAGAGAAATGGGGAAGAAGAAAGGTTTCGGGTAAAATAGACACGCAATATTCCGAGGAATGCGGTCGTCGGAATTTCCTCGGAATAAGTACACTTGATTTTCGCGAAAATTTTTGGCGGTTCTATTTCCCGGTAATGGGTATTCCGAGGAAATTCCGACGAAATAAAAAAACTTCGTCGGAATTTCCTCGGAATTAGCATAAATCGGACAAAATATCGTAGTTTGTGTAGAGCATATTCCACTTTCCTCGGAATTTCCTCGAAAAATTCCGAGGAAATTCCGAGGAAAAGGGAATATGCTCTGCATGTTCCCTTATTGGACAATATTATTTAATTTTCCTCGGAATTTCCTCAGAAATTTCCGAGGCAATTCCGAGGAAAACATATTTTAGGGTTTGGAAACATCAAATTTGTGAACCCTAGTTCATTTCTTACACAATTCCAAAGTTGTCCAATGCATAACATTGAGAATCTTATCTAAAGACGTGGATAAACCATCAATTACAAAAAGTAGAAATCGATTACAAATATTGTCCTTCCCGTTTATTAAACTGTATAAGTGTTTCTCTTGAAGTGTATGAGTTTCGTTCATACAATCGGAAAAATGTTTATTATTTCAAAATAAACTAACATTTGAACTTAAAATCAATTTAAGACACTTAGGAAAGGTTTTGTGGTTGTATGTTTTTCATTTCTCATCGTAGAACGATGTTTTCGGTTCAAATTATCCATTTTCCTCGGAATTTCCTCGGCCATTTCCGAGGCAATTCCGAGGATACTATCCGTTTCCTCGGAATTTCCTCAGAATTTCCTCGGAATTTCCTCGGAAATGGCCGAGGAAATTCCGAGGAAACTTTTGCCACGAAAACTAAACCCCAAATCCGAAATGTACAAAGGTAGTTTCCGAGGAAATTCCGAGGACTACCCCTTATTTCCTCGGAAATAGCCGAGGAAATTCCGAGGAAACTTTTGCCACTAAAACTAAACCCCAAATCCGAAATGTTCAAAGGTAGTTTCCGAGGAAATTCCGAGGACTACCCCTTATTTCCTCGGAATTTCCTCGGAAAAACTAAAAAAAAAAAAAAAAAAAAAACCCGTGACTTGGTTTCTATTCAGATTCCGAGTCATCACCGGATGAATCTGAAACTGAATCTTGGTGAAATTCTCCAATCACAGGTTCATCCTCTTCGTGAACTACAGCTTCCTCTCCAAAGTCGGTTAAATCGACTACCAACTCAGAGTTTGCTAAATCTTCAGTTGCATTTAAGTTTCCGGATGTGCTTGGTTGTAGTGGATCTTGATCAGAACTTCCCTGAACTCGCCCTCTCGGGTTGAGTGATGTAACAGTAACCCATGGATCATCTCTGCTCCTAACTCGAGGATACTTGATATAGCAAACCTATAAAATATTACAAATTTATATGTAAATTAGTAATAATAATAATATACAGACAAAGAATCATTATGAATAAATTGACATATATATAGTTACATGATCGGCCTGCGAAGCAAGAATGAAAGGATCATAATATTGCAGCTTTCGTCTCGAATGTACTGATGTAACACCAAATGCATCTGTTCTCACGCCTCGATCTGCAGTGTTATCGTACCAATCACAATAGAAAACCGTACACCGCAATCCAACCATGCCCGGATACTTGATCTCCAAAATTTCGCGTATATTCCCGTAGTACACGTCATCTCCAGATGCAGACGAGACACCAGCATCATAAGTTGTACTTGAACGTCTTCTCTTTTGAGTTGTGAATGCATATCCTCGAGTACAAAATCTCGGATATGACTTCACAACATGTTGTGGTCCACATACCATCTCGCGTATCCAATCATCAAATGTTTCACCTCTGGCAATTGCAGCATACACCTATTAATAGAAAATATGTTATAGCAATATTCTAAGGATTATTATAACATCTGATTAATATACAAGGGTTAAAGTACTCACATAACCATGCATCCAACCAGCAAATTCTCTCTGCTTCAGTTCTTCAAGTTCTTCTTCTGTTGCGTGTCTATGAGTGAACCGCTTTTCAGCCATAAAAATCCTGTACACATAAATAAAATTAATTAAGATTTAAATTACAACTTGTAAAAATAATAATTGTTAAACATATTTATATATGTACCTCTCATATTGAAGAATTTCTTCGCAGTTGGTGAGCAGATATGTTTGCAAATGACTGTGCTCCTGCTCAGTAAGTCGACGATCCTTTGATTTTCCGCTGAGTCGTCCGACATCTGTGAAGATGTCGGGAACCGTAACATAATATGTTGCCTTTTCGCCTCTATCATCATGCCGAGCAGGTTTTCGGTTTTTTGTCTGTACTTCTGCTGGAAAGTAGTACTCTGCAAAGTTTGAAGTTTCTTCATTGATCATCTGTGCGACAATAGATCCTTCCACCTTGCTTAAATTCTTCACCTTCTTCTTTATATGAAACATATAGCGCTCGTAAACATACATCCATCTATACTGCACCGGACCACCAAGTTCCAATTCTCTTGCCAAGTGGATAACAAGATGTTCCATAACATCAAAAAATGATGGAGGAAATATCTTCTCGAGGTTACACTGGATCACAGGGATGTTAGACTTCAAATTTTGGATACCTTCTGGGGTCACTGATCTCGTGCATAAATCACGGAAAAAAGCACTTATCCCTGCAATTGCTTCATGAACATTTTGTGGTAATAGTCCCGAGAAGGCAAACGGAAGGAGGCGCTGCATCATTACATGGCAATCGTGACTCTTCAAGCCAATAAACTTTCCTTCTCTTCTGTCAACACAGTTACGCAAATTAGATGCGTAACCATCTGGAAATTCCACATCGTTTGAAATCCAATCAAAGAACGCATCTTTTGCTGCTGCATCCAGTCGGTATATGGGAGCAGGAGCCCTACCATTCTCATCAACATGAAGTTCGGAACGAGCACATATATCGACTAAATCAAGTCTTGACTTCAAATTATCTTTTGTTTTACCTTGGACGTTAAGGATCGTGTTCATGAAGTTGTCAAAAAAGTTCTTCTCAATATGCATGACATCTAAATTATGCCGCAGCAGATGATCCTTCCAGTATGGTAGATCCCAGAAAATACTCTTCTTGTGCCAATTATGTAGTTCTCCAACACCATCTACTGGATAATGCACATGTCCACCAACATCTGGCGTCCTTTCTGCACCAAAATCTCTTAACTGTGTCAACAAATCTGCCCCACAAATTTCTGGAGGTGGACTATCAAACACCTTCTTGTTCTTCGTAAACAAAGTCCTACTCCTACGATATGGATGATCAGGTGGTAGGAATCTCCTGTGACAGTCAAACCAACACGTTTTCCTTCCGTGTTTTAGTTGGAAAGCATCTGTGTTATCTTGACAATATGGACATGATAACCTTCCATGCGTTGTCCATCCAGATAACATACCATATGCTGGAAAATCACTTATTGTCCACATAAGTACTGCCCGCATTTGAAAGTTTTCCTTACACGAAACATCGTATGTTTCAGCACCTTGAGCCCATAGTTGTTGCAACTCATATATTAGTGGCTGAAGAAACACATCAAGTGATCTCCTTGGATGCTCTGGCCCGGGAACAAGAATTGAGAGAAACAAAAACTCTCGGCGCAAGCACAAGTTTGGCGGTAAGTTGTATGGTGTAAGAATGACTGGCCATAGAGAATATTGTCTTCCATGCTTGCCAAATGGGCTAAAACCATCGGTACATAATCCAAGGTAGACATTTCTTCTCTCATATGCGAATTCTGGATATGTTGATTGGAAATGCTTCCAAGCTTTTGCATCTGAAGGATGTCTAATCTCACCATCTGTTGAATGCTCCGCATGCCATCTCATTGGTTGGGCTGTGCGTTCAGACTGATACAATCTCTTCAACCTTTCTGTCAACGGCAAATACCACATCTTTTTGTATGGCACTGGAACTCTTCCACTAGTATCTCTATAACGAGCCTTCCCACAAAATTTGCACTGAAGTCGGTTCTCGTCCGCCCTCCAATATATCATGCAGTTATCGGTGCATACATCTATTACCTGATACGATAAACCAAGACCAGCAACAAGTTTCTGAACCTCGTAGTATGAACCCGGAGCTAAATTATCTTCTGGTAGAACACCTTTTACAAAATCAGCAATCGCATCCACACAATCTTCAGCCAAATTATAATCTGTTTTAATGCCCATCAGTCTTGTTGCCGATGATAAAGGCGAATGACCATCTCTGCAACCTTCGTACAAAGGTTGTTTGCCTGCATCCAACATATCAAAAAATCTCCTAGCTTCTGCATTGGGTAATTCTTCCTCTCTAAAATGATCATGTACCATCTGCTCAGTACCTACACCATAATCTACATCCGTTCTAATTGGTTCTTCTAACCTATCCGCAGTCTGAGGTTCGCTAGTACTACCATATTCATAATCAGTTTCTCCATGATGATACCAAATTTTGTAACTTCGTGTAAACCCATTCAAATATAGATGTTTCCAAACATCCCACTTTTTTATAACCTTCTTATTTTTACAAATAGAGCAAGGACATCTTAACATACCCGTTTTGCTTCCGGTTGTCGTTGAATTAGCCCCATGAATTCGGTTATACCTTCTTGATATTCATCCGTAAGCAAACTCGTGTTAGGATCCATATGAGGTCGATCCATCCAAGAGCGATAATAATTTGAAGAAGACATGATTTTTAGAATATATTTCGTGTGTAAAGTGAGTGAGAAGATAAAAAATGAGTGAAAGAAGAGGGTGAGGGGTGCTGGTATTTATAGAAGAAACACTGCCGGCATTTCCGACGAAATTCCGACGACTCCTCGGAATTTCGTCGGAATTATTCAACGGCTACCCACAACGGCTCTTTTAACGGATAGATTCCTCGGAATTACGTCGGAATAAAACCGACGAAATACAGTTCCTCGGAATGTCCTCAGTTTTTGCCGACAATTATACTTTCCTCGGAATTTCGTCGGAAATTACCGACGAAATTCCGAGGAAATGCGATTTTTTTGTTTCCTCGGAATTTTGTCGGAATGCCGTCGGAATATTCCGAGGAAATATGACTCCGACGGAATTTCCGTCGGAATATGCCCTGTTTTCTTGTAGTGTTAAGATTCAATCTAGGATGCTCAAACAAAACAATCAACAAGTCTATAGGTCTAAATCTCGTTCAAATAGATTAATTCACTCTCGTGACAATAATCCCTATGCTAATCATGCATTAAACATCAACTCTCATTGGCCTAACACATTCAAGCATGCATAAATAACAAGTCTACTAACCATTTAACATTTCTAACATCAATTCTCATTGGCTAGACATGTAAAAGACAATATTAGGTTGGTTCAAGCATTTCATCGAACACCTTTCGGGCGTGAAACAACTTATGATCTAGATTAGATTTTTCAACCTTAACCTAGCATTAAAATCACCTAATAAGCCATAGAACAAAGTTAATCAAGCAAGAATCATCCTAAACATCCATCTAATCACCTTAATCTACTTAACCCATAGATCTAAGAATGTTTACTCAATAAACTCCATGATAAACCTTAAATCTATGTGAGATTCAAGGTTAATCATGTAAGAGAAACAAGATTAGATGAAGTACTTCCTTTAGAATGATCAAAGATTCAAGGTTTTACAATGAGAAACAAAGTTCTTAAGAGAAAATGAGATCCTCTTAGGGTTTTTGGGGTCCAAATATATATATAGAAGGCTAAAATCTGGTCCAATCGCGTTTTGGCCGCGGCCTGCGTATGCCGCGGCGTCACCCGTGGCAAATTCCTGTCCATTTCGTCGACCAATGGCCGCGCCCTCCGTATGCCGCGGCCTTGTCCGCGGCATTGCACTGCCCGACCTTGTCGTATGATGGCCGCGACCAGCCTTCACCCGCGGCGAGATGCCCGTGGCACTCATCTTCCCGTCGCGGCCTCCGTATGCCGCGGCGTGCCCGCGGCGTTTCACTGCCAGCACCCCATTTTTCAGCATTTGTCCCTTTTGCAAGACAGGTCCTCAAGCTTCTGGATAATTACGCTTTGACCCCAGAACTTTCATATGTGCAGTTTAATCCTTGATTTTCGCCTTAAACTTCCAATTGTGCAATCTAAACCTTGTTAAATGAAATTATGCATGCAAATGCAATATAAAGACCTAAATGCAACCTAAAATGATAATAATAAACTAAAATATGAATCTAAAACTCATCAAAATTGAGAGATATCAGTTGCCTGTTTAGAGACAGTTAGACTAATCATTTCATTGGCAGCCCAAATGAGATGGAAGATACATCAAATGGATGTCAAATCTGCCTTCTTAAATGGAGACCTTGAGGAAGAAGTCTACATTGAGCAACCACAAGGCTACATAGTCAAAGGTGAAGAAGACAAAGTCTTGAGGCTAAAGAAGGCACTTTATGGATTAAAGCAAGCACCAAGAGCATGGAACACTCGGATTGATAAGTACTTCAAGGAGAAAGGCTTCATCAAGTGTCCATATGAGCATGCACTTTATATCAAAACCCAAAAAATGATATATTGATTGCATGCATGTATGTAGATGACTTGATATTCACTGGCACCAATCCAATTATGTTTGAAGATTTCAAAATGAAGATGACAAAGGAGTTCGAGATGACTGATATTGGATTGATGTCATACTACCTTGGCATTGAAGTAAAGCAAGAAGAAAATGGAATCTTCATCACTCAAGAAGGATATGCTAAAGAAGTGCTTAAGAAGTTCAAGATGGATGACTCAAATCCAGTTGTTACACCAATGGAATGTGGAGTCAAGTTGTCAAAGGAAGAAGAAGGAGAGAGTGTTGATCCAACACTCTTTAAGAGCTTAGTTGGAAGTCTACGTTATCTAACTTGCACAAGGCCCGACATCTTACACGCGGTTGGAGTTGTGAGTCGATATATGGAGCATCCAACAACAACTCATTTCAAGGCAGCTAAGAGGATCTTACGCTATATCAAAGGTACAATCAATTTTGGCTTGTATTACTCTATCTCTGATGATTACAAGCTTTTTGGATATAGCGATAGTGACTGGAGTGGAGACGTTGATGACCGAAAAAGCACAAGTGGCTTCGTATTTTTCATTGGAGAAACCGCTTTCACATTGATGTCAAAGAAGCAACCAATTGTTACCCTTTCTACTTGTGAAGCGGAGTATGTAGCGGCTACTTCATGTGTTTGCCATGCTATTTGGTTACGAAACTTGCTAAAGGAGTTGAGCCTACCACAAGAGGAGCCAACGAAGATCTTTGTTGATAACAAGTCGGCAATAGCATTGGCGAAGAATCCAGTCTTCCATGATCGGAGTAAGCACATTGATACTCGTTATCACTACATTCGAGAATGTGTTGCCAAAATGGATGTGCAATTGGAGTATGTGAAGACACATGATCAAGTAGCTGATATCTTCACCAAACCACTCAAGCGTGAAGACTTTATCAAGATGAGGAGCTTACTCGGAGTAACCAAATCAAGTTTAAGGGAGGGTGTTGAAAAATAAACTTGATTTGGGTTAATCATTGGGCTAATAATCTACTAATCATGTTATCCCAAATTTGACTCAAGTTCTAGAATTTATCTAGAAAAATCTTCCACCTCCTTAAGATAAAAATCTAGATATTTTCATAAGAATTATCTAGATAATTAGAATAAAAATATCAAGATATTTTAGTAGAATTATCTAGATTTAAGAATAAAATATGTAAGATATTTTATATTTTGGAGGCTATAAATACCTCCACTCTCTTCTCATTTTGTATCATCCAAGTTTTCAAGAATCATCTAAGAAATAAGAAGTTTCCTCTTCATAAAATCTCTTCTCTTCAAACACTTAAACACTTTCTCCATTTCTAATAAGTTTCTTATTCCAACATAGACTTTGTTTTTTTTTTTTTTGAAGCGCAAATTTATTTTTGGAATTAAATAAACTATTTTATATGAATTTTTATATAAGATAGTGTATAAATCTGGACACCATATACTATACCAAACAGAAAAACAATCTAGACTTGTGGCCGAATCAATAAACCCAATAACCGTATATAAACTGATTTTGATACAATGAAAAATTCATTAATTAAAATTCGGATAAAACCTAAAAACCTGTCATCAACCCGTTAACTGATACTGATTGACTTGGCAATAGCCCCCGAAAAATCTGATAGTATTTAAAAAAAAATAATTAAACTTCTCATATACTTTTTAAGAGTACATAAATTATTTGAATAAACTATTTTATTTTTCATATGAGTTAAATGCATTATATTATGTTATAGATTTTAACTTACAGATTTTGTAATGGTTATTTTTAAATTAACTTTTGAAGTATTGAATTAAATTATTGGTAAATTGAGTATAATTGAGTTAACTATAAATGTTAAACATAGTTTCTACATAAATTAATAATTCTTTTGTCTATGAAAAATATAGATTCAACTTATATATATATATATATATAATTAATATTTAATATTAATATTTATATATTTTAAATACACTCAATACTATTACAACTAGATAATAATGTGCACCTTGCGAGAGTAAACTTTAATTAAAAATATTTAAATGATGTTGATGATGAATAATATATATATATATATATACTATTAAAGCAAGATCCTAAATACAATCATGCCGAGTTAGTGATCTTATAAATCACGATTCAAAGGAGTGGAATATTGAATTACTGAGCAACTATGTAGCCGAGGAAGATATTCCTCTCATCAGATCTATTGCTATAAGCTCAACATACCACCGTGATTCTTTCTGTTGGAGCTATACCAAGAGTGGTCAATATTCTGTCAAATCAGGGTACTGGGTGGCTAGGAAACTTCTGCGAAATTCTGTCGCGGGCGAGTTTTGTGGACCAAGGATCACTGACCTTCAAGCCTTTGCTTGGAAGGTCAATGCGCCTCCGAAGATGCGCCATCTTATCTGGCAACTAATCACAGGGCATGTGGCGGTCACAAAAAACCTCAATTATCGAAATTTGCGATGTGATAATTACTGTCCGAGATGTGGGGCGCCGGAAGAGTCAGTTACACATGCTATTTTCGAGTGCCCTCCTGCGGTACAAGTGTGGGCTCTGTTGTCGATACCCTCAGGACAAATTGGATTTCCTCTTCCTAGCATCTATGCCAATATGGACTATCTTTTCTAGCGCAAAGATGTGACCTCGGTGGACCAGCATATGGAATCTTTTCCATGGATAATTTGGTATATCTGGAAGGCCCGGAATGATAAACTTTTTAGGGGAATAGACAGAGATCCGAGGGAATTGGTTCGATATGCAGAGAGTGAATGCCTCGCGTGGTTTAGCGCTAACGCGTCGATCAACCAGAATCCGATCATGCCAAGAAATGAATCTGCACAGACCGTATGTCTGGAGAATATTTGTATTGTGGATGGTTCTTGGACCTCCATGGATCAGTATAGTGGATGCGGTTGGGTGTGGAAGAGCGAGAAGGGAAAGACTGAGCTACTGGGATCGCGCAATCTGAGCAGACGGGAGACAGCGCTTCATTCGGAATTAGAAGCTCTAAGATGGGCAATGGAATGCATGCTCCAATATTCTTCTTGCCAGAGGTTCGGCACTGATTGTAAGGACATTATAGCAATGATTACAGAGCCACATGACTGGTTGAGCTTCGCTACAGAGCTTGAAGCAATTCAAACACTGCTGATCTGTTTTCCTGACTTTGAGATTTGCCACATCCCGAGAACCCACAATGGGATTGCAGATGGATTAGCTAGGAATGCTCGTTGTTTCCATAGAGATATTTGTTTTGTTGGTTGTTCTATTCCGGTTTGGCTTCCCAGACCACCTCATGTTTGAGTAATAGAATGATCTTTTGATGAAAAAAAAAAAAATACAATCATGCCATTGATTTATTTATTCATTTAAAATGTTATGCCACTCTTTAATTTTAACAATTCATTATTAATTAATTTTGATCAAACAATTTAATTTAGAAAATATTCCAAAAACCAGTATATGTAGTGTATCTCATGTATCATTTTCTTTTATCCATTATATTTATTATTCTAAAAATATTTACAGCAATCCCCTAAAAATGTATTCACAGTATTTTTTTATATATTAAAATGTTTTTTTGAGAATGGTATTGTTCTGCAGTTTGGAGTTTATTGATACAACACTAAACTTAATACTATCTATATTTTTACTAAAATAATAGTTGATATTATAACTATGTTAGAAATACAAGACTATGTAAAGAAATATCTTAACAATCAATCTATTAACTGTAAATAAAATCTTATAAATTAACATATCAATAATGTTTTGGGGAATTTGTGAGTACAAAATTTATTTGTCATCCAAATACACCTGATTTTAAAACATTAAAAATCATTTGAAAATAATGGAGAAGGGATCAAATAGACAAATTATACTATTTTGATTCTCACATATATAAATATATAGATAAATTTTAAAAATTAATAACACCAACAAATTATATGGGTCGTAGGGTTTACCGGTTTGACCACTGGCCAGAGACAAATATAAAAACACTGCTTAAATTTTATAAGAGAACAACTTTAAAATTACTTTTTCCTAGTAAAAGGTTACAAATTCAAGCAATATTCTTTCAGATTGGTTAACAAAAAAATGTCTGCACTTGGTGAAATCTATCTAAAAATAGTGATGTCAGATTTTTAAACGATAAATATGTATATTTATATTTTTTAATGAACCCTTCACATCAATTATCATTAATCCACTGTCAGTTTTTACAGTCTCATTTTTATGGACCTTGTAAAGGCTCATTGGATTGTGATGATAATATGTAAAACTCGGATGGTGATTGGAAATATATAACAATTGATAATGGAAAGTGTATCTATAAGTCATTGGTCCACCAAAATATATAATGGCATGATTAGTATTTTCTCTAGTAAATTAAGGTCATTTAATAGGATGTGTGAGAAAGGATATGGTGATGACACTTCAGTATAGTGAACAATGTTACAATTTAAATTTTGCTACTCAAAAATATTTAAGAGATTTTAATGTAGATAATTTATTTAATTTGTTCAAAATATAAAAATAAATTTATAATTGTTGAAATGAGATTTTCTTAACGGGTCATAGATATAATGAATTAAATTAATGGTTAACGAAAATTACAATTAGTTTCCAAAGGTAAGATTGTGTTTTTCATTAACGGAATAAAAAAGGAAAGATTTGGTTTTAATAATATTGATAATTAACTCTTTTTTGCTTCTGGTCAAAATACAGGTTACTTAAGAGAAATTGTCAAAAATATCAATTTTCTAGTACCACTTTTCAAAAATACCTTAATCACTTTTATCTTTGTTTTTTAAAAGAAAAAAACACAAATATAACTCTTGGGTTAATTAATCTAAGACTTAGGGTTTAGAGTTAAGGAGTGGTGTAGGGTGCGGACAAGGTTTAGGAATTTAAAATTTAGAATTCTAATTAATTTTAAAAAAATTTGACCCTTAAAAAGTGATATTTTTTAAAATGTCTCTTTAATGATGGTAAAAATGAAAAATGGTATAAGGAAAATGATATTTTTGAAAATTTCCCTTATCTTAACCACATTATGACCAGAATTGGTTTAACTCTATTTTGTTTCTAGTCAAAATACAGGTCACCTTGACCAGGCTCTTCACCTGCTTTGACTTGAAGAACTAACCACGTTCCTAATCAATAATCCCTAACTGTAAGAAAATCTCAAAACATACATCTGAACTCTACAATGGTTTCTAACAGTCAAATAGAACGTTAACTGTATTTACAAGTTGGAAAGACTTTAACATTGAGAACAATTCAAAACAAGAATAATACATTGCATAACAGTTTGCATTTTATTAATTTATAATAGATTTATTAAATTCCAAGTTTCAAGAATACGTTGGTAAATGTCAAACTCCACATGAATTTGCTCCCGGACCACCATAATTTAAAAAGAAACCTAATCGCAAACGATAGAATGGTAACAACGAACCAATTCTTAGCCCGTAACATTTGTCATTATCTACCAAATTATCTATAGGAAAAGTATTCATTTTAAGTTGTTCATAGTTGGAATTCAAGACTTCAATATTTGTAAAAGTTGCTGAATCCTCAGAGCCTCCATCCGGAAAATTACCATTACCCATGGGAGGGCTTGAACCAGAACGCGAAGCCTGAACCACACCACCAGCTCCAACCATATTTGCACCATTGCCTAAAAGGTTAAATAATTCTTTTGGCCAGTAACCAATATCTTCATCAGGTGCGTCTTTTGTAAGTTGTGTAATCCACCAGTTTCCTGTATTTTTATCCTTTTCCACATATTAAGAGACAAGGCAAATACATTTATTTGTTAAAATAATGTATAGGTCTAGAGATATTATAGTCAAATATATTGATCACTAGTTTGCCACTAAAACTGATTATTTTTAATATTCATAATTATATAATGGTAATTGTAAATGAGGATTGACACATAAGTAAATAAAATAAAATAAAATAAAATAAAAAACCTGATGAATGGAATAGTGCAACCAGCTAGGGACCCCTGGCTTAAGGTCATAGGGTTGAACTATGGGAACCTTCTTCGATACTTGAACAAACCCTGAACATGCAGTATTGTAACATCCTTTTCCATCCTTACCCTATTAATAAGAATATTGAATACCATACATGTTATTTGATCAAGATTTTCACCAAAATTTCTTTTTCTTTTGGTAGCCACACACCTTCCAAAATCCAAATGTCCAAACACGCATGTCGCCAAATTGACTTGGATTTATCTATCAAAATATAATTGCAATACTTTAAGTATATACTCAAAGGCTTAACTTAACGAATGGATTTACAGAAAAATAAATTAATAATTTGGATAACTTACCATCCAACCGGCTGAGATAAAAACGACTTTGTCTTTCAAGCCACTGCCTATATATATCTGACTATATGAGGCTTGATCTTTTCCCACAATTAGTGAATATCCATTAAATTTAGCTTGTACACCATGAAATGGACCACCATTTGACCTTACTCCAGCAATCTATCAAAACAAGGTTAATTACACTATCTAATAAAAAAATACATTATTAGATATGTAGCATTAAGAAAAATGAGATGGGTGCTTACATGTGTTCCATGACTATCGGCTGTTAATGGATGAATATGCTTCTTAGCAAAAATTTGCGAGTTTTTGATATATTCTTTTGTATTTCTCAATATAGGAACGGTTCCGTTTGGACATCCTATTTTCTTTTTGTTAGATGTTTCGTTTTTGCCCGTTTGCATCTTTAATTCAGGTCTTGAAACTGATGGTTTCATCTTTTTCAAATAATAAATTGTATAATCAATATTTATCATACCAATAGAAGTAAAAAACGTAGGAAATGAAATTCTGAGGCAATTCACCTGAATTTTGTGGGTTTTGAGCAAGTGATGATTGAGTCCTGGTTGCTTATATATATCTATGCAATCATATGTTACATTTTCACTCATCTGTCGAGGACAAAAAAAAAACACATGAGAATGAGTCCAAACAATAAGAGAAACCATGTGTTGTGTTTAAAAGCTGACCTTGAAAGATCTGAGAGGCACTGTTTTACTTTGATTGGAATAAACTATAGCTGTTGAAAACAGAAGAGATAATAGATTCATAACAAGAGTCATCCTAATTCTGGTTGATATTTTATTTGTGTTTGCGTCCTCAAAATTGAAAATACTCATTTATTTATACATATATTATGATGTCAAAGAGAGAAAAGCAAAATAGTCATTAGTAATTACTAACACACATATTTATTTATTTATAACGGGAAACATGGACTTTTTTAGTCTGACTATGAGTTTATAAGGTTATAAACGAAATGAAAAGATCATTAAGGATTATTTAGAATTTATGCCTACTTAATTAGGATTCAATAGATTGGTTTTTATTTAGTCGTAGATTTACTAAATAATTTTACAGATTTATAGTTATAATTTGATAGATTTGTTTACCTGTTTGACTACAATCTATTTTTTTACTAAAATTGTTTCTTATTTAAATTGTTAACAAGCCTCCAAAGTTTTTTTTTTTGCCCTGGTCCTTAACTATGTTGAGGGCCCTGCCTCGACAAGCTCCAAGGAGCTGCACATCTAGACCAGTAAGCTTATCTAGTTCAGATTTGACAACCACCTGATCTTGAGAGTAAGACCAGGATTATCGGGGGTTGAGAGAAGGTCTTTAGTGGGTTTTTAGTGGGTTTTTAGAGAGGGGTGGGACCACAAAAAGTTAAAATTCAGTTCTCAAAATAACAAAACAAGGACCGATGTTTTTGGGTTTTTAAGACTGTTCGCGAGTCCCACTAACACGTGACGGCACGCGATTGGTTTAATTTTTATTTTAAATAAAAAAATCAGAAAAAAACCAAAAAAAAATTAAGAAACCCAAAAAGTATTTACCGTTAATCATGCCTTAATATTTCCAATTACACACATCTTCATTGTTCTGGTATATTATACTATTAGTGGGCCCATAATGGACCAAACTATCATTTTGTTACCATGATGGCCCATGTCTCCATTATAATGAAATAGTGATGTATAGCACGGTTGAGGACATAAACTACAATTCATAGGTAGGCGAACTAGTAACACAAAACTCGAACTCAGCTAACAAATGTTGATAAATGGCACAAACCATAAATAAGCAAAAACAAATATCAGATAGATCAAAAGTTACCTAAACTCAGATTCACCACCAAGGCAAATTGTAAGACAAATGACCATTCTTATGTCTCATTATCATAAACCAAAACTTGTCTTCCATCTACTTATAAACCCTTGAAGCTCTTATTCAAACAAAAATGTAAGTTAAAGCAAAAAAAAAAAATCATAAACTTCACCAAACAAAATCAATCCTCTGGCTCGTTCTTCCTCCCACCTTCCTTCTCTTCCAAAAGCCGACCACTCTCTTCATCAATCTGCTGAGCACTCTTCTGTGCCTCTTTAGCCTTCAACGCTTGTAACTTAGCATGATTATAATACGCAACGCCCAAGAAAGCAATCCCATAACCAAAAAGATTAATAGGAGTCACAGTGTCCTTAATAACCGACCATGAGAATGCAATCAATAACCAGTCCTTAACCACACCAGCAACATTCATGGTCAAAGCAGACGTCTTCCCCACCAAAAGAAACACAGCAAGATTCAAAGCAAACGCACAAAACGAGTTCGTCCCAAATATAACATAATCAAAATGAAAGCTAGAGGTCTCTCTAAGAACCGGAAACTCCACAACAATCCAAGGGACAAACAAGAAGGCTAAGCAGCATGGTGCAACGTAATAAAGAGAAGTGATGGGATTCAACGTGATGCCTTTAGAGGTAAGCAAGATCTGAATCATTACCAATCTTGTCGCCTCGAAAGCAACCGCACCTAGCTGGAGAACCACACCCCACACATCAAACCTAGCTTCTCCATAAGCAGCGATGGAACACATGTAAGCACTCGTCTCAGTTTCTTAATATGATAAATCTAATATTGTATTTTGTTTATGTATATATCAAGTAATAAGTCACTAATGTAACCAGCTTTTGATAGATTGCTGGACTAAGATCATCCAATGGTCCATTTCGTGGTGTAGAAGCTTGGTTCAGTGGAAATGCGCTAAACGTGGGAAAGGATCAAGTCTCATATAGTCAAATATTTGTAGGCAGTCGATCTGGAAACCAAGTCAATTATATCTCAGCGGGTTGGATTGTAGGTTTTATATTTTATAAGTATATTCCTTAATACGTTCATTATGTCAATTCCTTGAGTATATTCTTAAAGTATTATTCCATGCTGATAGATAAATCCAAGTCTATATGGCGACCAACGTGTTTGGACATTTGGATTTTGGAAGGTATGTGGCTACAAAAACAATTTTTTTTTCTTTGTGATAACATTGATCAAATAGTAACAAGTATGGTATTAAATATTATTTAAAAGGGTAAGGATGGGAAAGGATGCTACAATACCGCATGTTCAGGGTTTGTTCAAGTATCAAAGGTGATTCCAATTGCTGAGCCCAATGTTCTTAAGCCAGGGGTCCCTCGCTGGTTGCGCTATTCCATTCATCAGGTTATTACTTATAATCAGTTTTATAAGCAAACTAGTAATCAATAGATTTGACTATAACATCTCTAAGACGTATACCTTTTTTAAACTGATAATTGTGCTTTTCTTGTCTCTTAATATATGGAAAAAGGATAAAAATACAGGAAACTGGTGGATTACACAACTTATGAAAGAAGCACCTAATGAAGATATTGGTTATTGGCCAAAAGAATTATTTAACCTTTTAGACAATGGTGCACATATGGTTGGAGCTGGTGGTGTTGTTCAGGCTTCTCCTTCTGGTTCAAGCCCTCCCATGGGTAATGGTATTTTACCGAATGGAGACCCCCAGGATTCAGGAGTTTTTACAAATATTGAAGTCTTGAATTCGAACTATGAGCAACATAAAATGGATTATTTTTCTATAGAGAATTTAGTAGATAGTGTGAAATGTTATGGGCTAAGAATTGGTAACCAAAAGCGATTCCCTCATCTCGGTTTCTTTTTCAATTATGGTGGCCTGGGAGGGAATGCATGTGGTGTTTAACTTTTGCCAACATACTCTTAAAAGTTAGCATTTAATAAATATATTATAAATTAATAAAATGGAAACTATTATACAGATATAATCCTTCTGTTTCATTATAAGTGTCATTGAAACATATTTCATGCATATTAAAAAAAATATTAATACACCTTTATTTAATATATATTTATTTCAATAAAAGTAATTTTTAAAAATATCTATTGGTTAGTTAAAAGGTCTGAAAGAATTTATGTGAAAATTTGTATTGAAAATATAAAATTATATATTTTTTTTAAATGACACTTATTTAAAAAGAGAGAGAGTATTATTTTTGTTTTGTTTTGTTCTCAAGGTTAACGTCTCTCTAATTTAGTTAACGTTCTATTTGACTGTTAGAAAGCATTCGGGAAATTAGCTAAACTAGTGAAGAATCATCACCAAGATACGGGATAGAAAAAGTATCCTATCTCTTTCCAATAAAAGGTCGTTTTATGCTAATGTTTTTCTTTTAGAGAGAGCCTTGAGTGAAGTAGAGGGTAAAGAGATACCAGATAAACATAATTAAGTTTGTCACATCGCTCCTAGTTAGGACCAGACAAAATCTCTATAAATTTTGATTCTATTATGATAATATTTTGTTTTTTTGTTTCGATTCAAAATAAAAAATTTGGATATCGGTAAATTTATGAAGCAAAGCAAATGCTAATATGTAATATCAATAAAAAATTAAGCAAATATGTTATCTATTAATTATATATTAGAGTTTGACCTGCACAGGTTTTTGTTTATTTTATAAATGTAAAAATTTTGATATTAGTGTAATCTTTTTAAACATATAATTTACATTTTAATGTTATATATTGTGTAAATATATAATTAGTAATTTTATAATTTTATTTTGAATGATATTTATTTATTTATTTAAATTAAAGCATTTAAAAATAAAAATAGGGTAATTTACTGATTTAATACAATTTTTGTATATTTATTTCATATAGTATTTCTATTTTTATATCAATAAATTATAATTATAAAATTTATAAAAGATAGCATGTAACTTTATTCTTGTTTCTTAAATTTTACTAAAAATTAATTTATAATAGTATTAATTACCAAATTAAATAATGAATTATGTTATAACAACATTAAAAATTGTTAATAATATTTTGTTAGATTTTCCTCAACTGCTTTTGTTTGAACTAAAAATAATTAAATTTATAGTTTAAATTGATTTATAAGATTTTTAAAAATGATATATATTTGCTTAATTACAGTAAATAATCAAAAATATCATAATAATAAATCAATGAAATGGTCTTACTATGACTTTTGCCTAGTAAATTTTTTTGTATATCTCTTTTAATAGAGAAGATGTATTATATTTTACAATATCTTATTTATTAGTTTTATTATACTAATTATCATAATTTTAAAATAAATAATTTTTGTTGAAATTTTAAATTTTTTGGATATCCGAGACAAGAATATTCGAGTGGCTATGGATCGAACCGGATAATTGACTATTCATAAAACATTCATGAATACCCCTAATATATATACATGTATATAAAAACAATATTTCATATTTATAGATATTTCATTATTATTATTATTGTTATTATTATTATTATTTATGTAAGTATTTATACCTCTTTTTGTTGTTTTGAAACAAAATATAAAGAAAAATAAAATTAAAATATGTTTTAAAAATAAATATATTTCATATTTTCTAGATATTTCTTTTTAATAGTTATTTAAATTTGTAAGAAAGACAGAAAAATAAAATTCAAATTAAAATATTATCTAGTAAAAAGGAAATAAAAATATATATTAGTGGTAATTAGGTTGTAAAAATTAATAATTAAGGATAAATTATAATTAACCATTATAAAAACTAACTTGAGAACATCACAGACTTTTCAAATAATATTATAGAGATGTGAAAGTTTTATTTTGAGTTTATTGATACATTTTCTTTTGGTAGTTCCTATTGTTGTTCACACATTGGGTATAAATTACTTTGCCACTGGTTCATATTAGTCTCTTTTGATCTTGTCTAAAGACTTTGCTTTGTCATATAAGTGTGGCTTTTAATATCGTTCCTTGTATTGCATGTATAACTTGCTTTAGAGTAGCCTAACGTGTAGTATCGTCAGAGGAAGTAAACTCACTCACTTTTGATTTGCAAAATAATAATATAATAAAGTTAATTATGTAATGAATATGATTTTAGTTCAGCTGTTCATTTTCTCAGCTGAATTGGAAGGGTTCTCGCTATACAGAGGACTGGAATCGTATTCTGGACATCTTGGTCGAAAGTAAAGGAACAACACTGAGATACGCTTTCCAAAAATTGGGAGTAAAGTAAAGTAAAGTCATGCCATTCATACCATATGGAGGGAAATAATTGGGAGGAAACATGGAGACACACATCAGACTTGGGCTACTCTACTCAAATTCATTGATAAAGGTGTGAGGAACCGGAGACAAATATAAAAACACTGCTTAAATTTTATAAG